>CM040431.1:90614191-90705549 GCA_022702705.1 Papilionanthe hookeriana x Papilionanthe teres
AACAAAATACCCTTGGTGATATTGAAGTCAATGCGGATTTTGAAGGAGAGTAATGATGCAAATTTTTGGGAAGTTCTTGAATTTAATAAGCTTCTACAAGTAGGACATGCGATGACCGGCCATAGTCTTCTCCTTAATAAGCACATTCTCGAAAATTGCCTTATTTACGGCCAGCAAATGATCACGACGGCGAGAAGGGGAGAGCGAGCGGTGCCAGCATTGTTCCAATCGACGGCAAGTGATTAGATTGTTCCATTGTAAATTTAATGTGTTGAGTTGAGTACGCACAGAAAGTCGGTGTGAGACCTTTTTTTGGGAGATACGCAGACGAAAGAATAGATGAGTAATGGATTCTTCCTCACAATGGCATAAACTACGGCAAGAAGGTCCTCGACCCCTTTTAGTTTTTAAGATATCATCGAGTGGGTAGGAAGTGGTTGAAGTCTCCCGGCCAGAAGAAAACATAGAAGGAAGATAGTTCCCGCAGAAAATCTCCCGAGTGCGCTCCCCGATTAGCGAGTTTAGTGTAGGTAGCTTTGGGGAAGAGAACTTTGGTTTTAATAGATGGCCATTCGAAGTGTCGGGTACGGATCTATCAAATGAAATAGTGATCTTACGTACGGAAAAGGGGCCATCGGGATGGAATGAAGGAAGTGGACAGTTGTCGCCTCCTGACAATCGAGTACCAAAAGGTTAAGGTTATTGATATGGGTGCTTGGTTGTAACCGGTCTTGGGGGCACCGAGTGATCAAGCAGAAATGTGATGCCTTTACCCAATGCCCGGACATAGAGATGTTCAACCTACCATCTTGTTTTTTTGCCATAGCTTTCCAGAATTTTAGGTCACAATTTAAGGGTAACGAGGAAGGGTGGTATTCTTACGGGAGTATTTTCCCATCGGGAAATTAGCCCGAGAGGGAGTCTGGGCTCTAAAATTGATCCATAGCTTGCAATGGTTCACTTGAATCATTTGGTTTAAGCCTTTAAAACCCGGACCATAGCCCATTCGAGGCTTAGCCATTTCTATTTAGGATGCGATGTATACGCATGCTTTTACCGGCTAGAGAAAGTGGTTAAAGCCCTTTCTAATTACTTGGGTGCTCCTTTTCATGGTGGTCATCTGCATAAGATAGTTAGGGAGGGTAGTAAGGATGCTGAAGCAAGGTAAGTCTCCCCCCGAGATGATAAATAAATGTGGGTCCGATTAGAGAGATAAGTGTAGATCTTGTTATGTGTATCATCGAATGGGGGCATGCTCGTGCCAATGTTAGTGAACCCCCGAATATTTGATAGGTAAGGTTGTCTTGGAAAAACCGGTGTGATTGAGAGCCCAGCATTTAGTGTCACGAGACACCTTCTTAGATAATAAAATTTGACACTTAGCTTTATTAAAACCTTAAAGACGAGGCTTGTTCTGAAAAATCTGGAGGCACTTATAGAATTTAGGTCACGAAGCCCTTTTAGAAGCATTGAAGAAAATCATGACATCATATGCATATATTAGATGAAAATAAAGGAATGTTGGATGCAGCGTGATGATATATTTAACACATAATGATTATTTTGCGGAAATGATTAAGCATTGAGGAGAATTGGTGCATGGCATGAATAAAGAGAGTGGGGGAAAGTGGGTCCCCTGTAAAATTTTGGTAGCATAAAAAAGACACAAAAAATGGAACCATTTATGAGAAGGGAGTGGGATTATTGTTGAGCAATAATTGAATCAATTAAAAACTTCATTGAAACCCTGGTAATAGGCACCTGCAAATGAAATCCCGGCTGATAGTATCATAAGCCTTCCTCAGATTTGTAGATTAGATTACCCCTCTCTGTGCTTGTTTAGGTCGGGAGCAATTCTTAGGCTAACGACGTATAAATGGATGTTGCCTTTAATGAATGTTGATTGATTAAGTTGATAATTTTATTTAAGTAATTTGAATCCTTATGACGAGGATTTTTCTAATTATCTTGCTTATAGCGGTAAGATTGATGGGTCGAATTGATCCCAACTACTCGGTTCGGTGTTCTTTGGAATAAGGACAATATTGGAAGAGCTAGAAATAAAGAACTGTATCCTTCATGGAAAAAAGCTGATAATTGCAGCAATAACCACGGCTTTAATAACAGTCGAGGCTTTTTTGTAGAAATCGGCGGTGAAATCATCGAATCCGGCCGATTTAGAAGCTGGCAATGTTGAGGCTTTGAATTTCAGCTTCAATGGGAGGTTCGGTGAGTGATAATGAATTTATATAATGGAAATTGTCACATGGGCGGGTGGGGGTGATCGAACCACAGGCGGGGTTGGAAGTATCGGGTTATGAAAATAGGCAGTAGCACTCCTTCAATCTCCAAATTGTTCTTCGGCTAAACCCCATCCTCATCATTTGTCTCTTTGTGAATGGTGTTACGGCTTCATACATATCTGATGTAGGCATGAAAAAATTTTTGTATTTTTGTCCCCTACGTAAAACTTTTTGATAGAAGCTTTTGTTTTTAGGAACATGTCTTGAATGTTAATAGAATTGAAAAGTTTAGTTTAAACGACTAAAAGAAGGTCGGTGGCCTCCCCCTGCGGGCAGTGCTCGATCTATTCACCTCCTCTTGACTTCATTCTTTAACGAAAAAACATTTCCAAACTCTCTCCACTTCATTATTGAGAGCTTTACAGGTTTAAGATGGAAGTAGCCCGACTTAATCCAAGGGTCGGAGTGAGTCTCCCCTTGCCATAGTGATTGGATGAGAGTAACAAAGTTTGGATGGGTCGACGAGAAATTTTGGTATCGAAGGGGGACGGGGAGAAAGTTTGTGCGGGGCATAAATAGAAAGGATGAGGGGTCGGTGGTCGGAAACGAAAGGAGGGGGAGGTGGGTGATAGAGGAATGTAGAAGCCCAGGAGTGCCAAGCTTCATTTACCAAGAATCTGTCCAACCTTTCCCAAATCTTGCTTCTCCTCCAGGTGAAAGGGGGAGGGGGAAGGGGAAGAAAGGTCAGAGGGGTAGAGGTAGACAAAATGACAGGTGGGGTGGGGTTTTGGATAGGTAAAATTAAAGTGGTTTGGGGTGCGGGGATTGGGATTAAGATAAGTAGGAATATGCACTTGAGTGGGAGGAGGTCCCACTTCGGGTGAGGGAGCTTCTGCAGTAGGGGGATGAGTATCTAGCGGTAGTTCCACCTCAAAAGCTTTTCTGAGTAAAATCGATACGACATTGGTAGACTCTCTGAAGTTGTGATCTTGAAAAATTTATTAAGAAATTCTATACTGCTATTTTTGATGAAATTGCACTTTAAAGAAAGGTATTTTCTTTGTTGCGTTGCGGGAATGGAGAATTTAGGTGATAAAAGCAAAAATCATAAAAGATGGATTTTGGAGCAAAAAGAGAGAAATAATGCAATTTGTCAGCGAGTTGCCGACGGCGAGATCGAGCCCGCCGACGGCGAGGGTACGAAGAAGAAAGTGCAAGAGGATTTATAGCTTGTCTCGGCGACGGCGGCCGAGCCGCCGACGGCAAGATAGCGCGGTTCGAAGACCTTCTAGAAGCCTCGCCGACGGCGAGGTAGTTCGTCGCCGCGGCGAAGATAGTTAGTGACGCAGATACATTGAACACGGACACCTTTTTGAAGAGATGCTTACACACCTCTTGGACCTTTGCCTACCCTCTTATATATAAGAAGTGAAAATCGATCTTTTAAGTGTCTTTAAGTGCGATTTTGTGTATTAGTGTGTCTTGAGTGAGTTTAGTGAGTAATTAGTGAGTCGTGCTGTGCGGTAGAAGGAACTACTTGATGCTTGGGGATAAATCAAGATAAGTATTTGTATTTATTGTTTTTAACTTTAAATGAAATCACATGCTTAGTTTAGTTCCCACATTGCATTACAAAGGTAGTTTATTGAGTCTTTCTCCGCATTTATGAAATTAAGTGACTTGATGAACTTTTAAACGAAGTACTTTTATATATATTAATAAATTGTGATAATTTTTACTTAAAACTTAATTTACTTTCAAAGGCGGCCATTTGATTTGTTAAAAGATGTTGAATATAAAACTATAGTAAAAAGTACATGGATATTCGGGAATTAAAAGCCTTGGAAGGAAGGTGCGAAATAAATAGGAAATAATATCCTTTGGGCGTAGAATTGAGCATTTTCGGTATGACGGACTAAAATATTTAATTCGGTCCTATTGTTGAAGAGCTGAAGTGTAGATGTTAGCCCTCGGGCGAGGGGAACGTGGGAGCTGCGAAGTGGCGGTCGGTATCCTCCCGGCCCAGCCGCGATTCGGTAATCGAAGCATAAGGATTAGTCGATATTCTTTACACTGGACGAAAGGGTAAAGAATAGGAATGCTCTTTATTTGTCACAATACCTTAAAATTATCTATTTAAATTCATCAATCACTTAAATTTCTAAACAAGGGGAAAAGATACTTTTCGAATAGTTAAGACTTATTTAGCAATTAGTTTAATTTCACACTTACTTTCAATATGTATTAATTTTCTACTTAGTTAAGTTACCTAATTAAAATACTTAGTTTACTTTATTGCGCTTAAATTTAGAATTCCAAATTTTTGTATACTATTTTAAAATTATTATTATTATTATTTTAAAATTGATTTATTCGCCCCCCAATTTTCTATTTCTGTGGGATCGATAACCGAGGACTCCACTTAGAGCCGTATTACTTGATACGATACGTATACTTGCGTAGCATCCACAACATAAACAATTACAATTCTACATCATATAATATAGCGGGGGTCAAGTTTTGAACATTCGTTGTAATTAAATTAAAAATATCATAATATAAAATTGTGAGTCCAGGTAATTTGAAGTTTAGGCTTTGTTTGTAGTATGTAACATCTTACGGTAAGTGCAATAATAAGGTCTTTCTTACATAATTAAATATATATATATATATATATACATTTATTTATAATTTTTTCTAACAATTAAATATTTTTTATAATTAAATTATATTTATAAATAATTTACTATTCTTAAAAATATTTAAAATAAAAATAATAATATATAAATTTATACATATATACATATATAAATATAAATATATATACATAAATATATATATATATATATATATATATATATATATATATATATATATATATATATATATATATATATATATATATATTTATAATTTTTTAAATATTCAATTTTTTTATATTTAAATTATATTTAAAAATAAAATACAATACATAAAATATTTAAAATAAAAAGTAATATTATATAAATTTATATATATATATATATATATATATATATATATATATATATATATATATATATAATTTATTTAACAAATTAAATATTTCTATAATTAAATTATATTTATAAATAATATATTATACTTAAAACATTTAAAATAAAAAAAAATAATTTTACATATATATATATATATATATATATATATATATATATATATATATATTTCTATATACACATTTATTTATTTATTTATAATTTATTTAACTACTAAATATTTTTATAATTAAATTATATTTATAAAATAATATACTATACTTAAAATATTAAAAAAATATTATTAAATAAATATATATATTTATATATATATATGAATATATATATATATATATATATATATATATATATATATATATATATATATATAAATATATATAAAATTTTTTTAACTATTAAATATTTTTATAATTAAATTATATTTAAAATAATATACTACACTTAAAATATTTAAAAATAAAAAATAATATTATATAAATATATATATATATATATATATATATATATATATATATATATATCATTTTTTTTAACTATTAAATAATTTTATAATTTAATTATATTTATTAATAATATATTATACTTAAAATATTAAAAATAAAAAATAAATATTAAATAAATTTTATTATATATATAAATATATATTTATGTACCTACATATATATTTTTTAATTTATAATTTTTTGTAATTATTAAATATTTTATAAAAAATTATCTATTTATAAAGAATATACTATACTTAAAATATTTAAAATAAAAAAATAATATTAAATAAATTTTTACATATATAAATATATATTTATGTACCTCAATATATATATTTTTATTTATTATTTTTTTAATTATTAAATATTTTTATAATTAAATTGTATTTATAAATAATATATTATACCTAAAATATATAAATAAAAAAATAATATTATACATATATATATATATATATATATATATATATATATATATTTATATATAGAGATATAAATTTATTTATTTATAATTGTACTATTAAATATTTTTATGATTAAATTATATTTTTAAATAATATCTTATACTTAAAATATTTAAAATAAAAATTATATTAAATAAATAAATATATATATATATACATATATTTATATTTTTATTTATAATTTATTTAATTATTAAATATTTACGTGATTAAATTAATTTATAAATAATATCTTATTTTTAAAATATTTAAAATAAAAAAATAATATTAAATAAATTTATTTAAATATAACTATATTTATTTATTTTTATAATTTATTTAACTATTAAATATTTTTATAATTAAGTTATATTTATAAATAATACACTATAGCTTAAAAATATTTTAAAATAAAAAAATAATATTAAATAAATTTATATATATATATATATATATATATATATATATATATATTTTTTTTTTTTTTTTTTTTTTTGGGAAAAGAAGCCCTGAGAGCTCCCTCGTATTTACTAAGCTTGTAATTACAAAAAGCCTTACCCAAAAAGTGGTAATACCCCTACATAAACATACACACCTTTGACCAAAACTAAAAACTGTAAACAAAATGGAACGAGACTACTTTAAAACCGACGGGGAAACATAATATAGCCCACTCATCTAGAAGCGATAAGACGAGATAAGAGATCAACGGCAAATTTGGAATTAGTGGGGACCTCGAAAAATCCAGCACCAAAGTTGGGGAGTCGAGATAGTAGTCTTGATGTAGGGGGCGAGAAAGATTGTCCTTTGTTGATGAGGTCTTTCGTTGTGTAGAATAATGGTTGAGGCCCTCACCTTTTGGGGAGAGAGCTCCAGCTTTGGCTTCTTGACCGGCGGGTTGATTACCTTCTTGTGGACGAGGTGAATTGAACATTGAGTTTAGAGACATTGGCGAAAGTTCTACTTCTCGGTGACCGTGATGCCGGGGAGATTGGAGAGGCCTAGGTTCGACAATGTGATAATTTCCTCATTGTCCCCTTCCACCATAATATTAAACCGGATTACGACTAATAGTAATGGAGGAGAGTCCCCAAAAGATGGAAATAAAGATCGACTTCGAAGTATCGAGCGGCATCCACGAGTGCATGGAAGAAGAAACGTACGATCACCCCTGTGATTCCGAAGATACCACCAAAGCCGACACCTTCACTCATTGCGGCGGCCATTATAATTTAGTTTAAGGAAGGGGGAAAAGAGAGGATGCCATTTGACCGATTGTGATTACGTAGGGAAGGAGCCTCATGAGTGGTCTCAAGCCCACAAATATTAGAGAACTTATTATATCTGATGAGTTTTTGAATGTAGGAGAGACAATTGTGTGCAACTTTTTGTTCAGCAGGTAGAATGTCATCAAAGGTGGCTATTCCTTGCCATCCAAAGGAACCATGCACGGATAAGAGGGCCCCGCACCAATCCCATGCTTGTTCCAATGCATGACAAGAGTGAGCGGACCCCGGAAAAGCTTTGTGTATTGATTTGACGGTCTTGAAGAATTAGCCTCCAAACAAGGCAAGAAAACACATTTGAAAAACGAGGTGTTTGAGGCGGAATTCTTCCTCCTAAATGCAGGGAAGTTCTGACAAGAAGGACCCCTCGAGCCTTTTAGTTTGAGGATGTCATCGATAGGAAGGATCTTCGGGGAAAGTTCCTCGAAGTAAAGAAGGTCATAGAAGGTGATAAATATTTGTTCCAAGGACATTCACACCAAGGGATGAGCTCCCCTTTGGTAAAGTTTGGAGTAGATTGCTTTAGGCATGATACATGCGGGCACGGGAATGCCGAGATGATAGAGTCACCTTCTTGCTGTCAAACTAGAGGTGGCCACACCGCACAGCGAGAATCGAGGGCACGATTTGAAGGTCCTCCCGAGAGCCCAATTAGTCCCATCCCAACACTCGGATACCTTGAGTTTAAGGTTGGGAATGTTAGTACCGAGGTTAGGCCATTCGAGTTGGGCACCGATTATCCCGACCGAAGTTGAGGTCCCCCTTCCCCAGCGCCGGCTAAACGGACTTTCGACTTACTGACCTAATTCGGCATAGCTTTCCATAGCTTAGAGTCACCAGCCCTGGCTGCTAACCGGGGTCGGGTGGAGCCTTTTGCTGATATTTGCCCATCAATTGCTTGTAGGAGTTAGGATGTTGAATTTGATCCACGGCTTACAGATTCACTTGAATTATACGCACATAGTTTTAAACCCCGAGTCCACCGGCTTAGTAGGCTTAGCCACTTTGGTCAGGGAAGATCAAATGACATTGCTTTCTTTGGCCGGCCAAAGAAACTTGTTAAAAGCCTTTTCGAAGAGTTTTGAGTTCCTTTATTCATAGTGGTCATCGAAGAACATAAGCGGGCGAGTGGTGAGAATACTTCTCGGGATAGTTATCCTACCTCCATGGACGGTACTTGTGGGTCAATTTGCCAAATAAGAATTAATTTTCGCAGGATGCCTTGAAAGTGCCTTTGCTTTGTTGCCCATATCCGGTAGTAACTAAGTACTTGAGAGCGAGGTGAGTGCTAGTAAAGCCCGGTGAAATTAATGACCCGGTTTAAAGCCTCCACGAAGTATTAGAAGAAAATAGGAGATGGCTTTTTGGACTTATTGAACACCATACCCAGTTCTTTGGAAGGTCGGGCATTTGACAATCATTTTGACGGCATTCTTGGAAGCATTGGAGAACACCATCATCATCACATACACTAAATGAGATACTAAAATATTAGACTTGTGGTGATACATTGGAGGTGTGATATGCTAGCTTGGTTGATAGTTTGGAGAAAGTAATCATAGCCAAGATGAACGGAGTGGGAGAGAGGGTCTCCTTGGGAACCCCTAGAAATGATAGCCAAATTAGACAGGTAGACGAGAATAGAGTGGGCATTATTTGACCATCTTCGATTAGATTGCGAAGAATGCGAAAACCCACTTGCTGTGAGAGTGTCTATAAGAAAGTCCAGGTGGATGGTGTGCGTATGCCTTCTTAATATCGAAGCTTATAAATTAAATTGCCATACACTTATTATTCAAGTTCAAAAGGAGCTCTGTGCTAACAAGATATTATAAACCAATGGATCTACCTTTGACAAAGGCGTTTGCTGATTAGAGTGATAACTTTCTCCAAAATGGGTTGTAGTACGACCGGCTAACACCTTGCTTATAGTTTCTGTGATCCTGAGATGTGAGACTAATAGGTACGAAGTGATCCCGGCTAGTTTGTGTAGTGTCTTTAGGGATTAAAACAAAGTTGGAAGCATGGAAGTGATGAGGAATGTTCTCCCGGAAAGAAGCTATTGATGGCATCCTTCACCTCATCTTTAATGATCTCCCAGCCTTGATGTAAAAATCAGAAGTGTACCCGTAAGGGGCTGCGATCTTAGAGGCATCGATAAATTAATGGCCTTCCGAATCTCCTCTTCGGATGGGGGATTAGTGAGATTAAGGGCGGCTTAATGTACTCGTAACGATCGGTGAAAAGAGCGTGTTTATGTTTGGTTCTTTGAATTAGGCATTATTGAAATGGGAATGAAAGTATTGGGTAGCATCTCTGCCAATCTCCGAAGTGGTTAGAGATCCGATCCCATTCTCCTTTTTGATGTATGTATGAAATTACATTTCCTCTTTTATATATATATATATATATATATATATATATATATATATATATATATATATATATATATATATATATATATATATATATATATATATATATATATATATATATATATACCTATAAATATTTTTTATTTATTATTTATTTAATTATCAAATATTTTTATAATTAAAATTATATTTATAAATAATATATTATACTTTAAAAATTTAAAATAAAAAAAATATTATATATATATAACTATATTTTTTATTTATAATTTATTTAATTATTTAATATTTTTATAATTAAAATTCTATTTATAAATAATATACTATACTTAAAACATTTAAAATAAAAAAATAATATAGTATAAATATATATATATATATATATATATATATATATATATATATATATACAAAATTTTTATTTATTATTTATTTAATTATTAAATATTTTTATAATAAATTATATTTATAAATAATATCTTGTACTTAAAACATTTAAAATTAGAAAATAATATTATATATATGTATATATATATATATATATATATATGTATATATATATATATATGCATTTATATATATATATATATCTATGTATGCGTATATATATATATATATATACATACATATATATATTTTTATTTATAATTTACTTAACTATTAAATATAAATGATCAATCCCTGACCTAATGCCCGAACCATTGGCACAATATCATGACTTTTGACCAAAAAGTCAATTTTAGTCAAAATAGTGCATTTTTGAATTAATGACGATTATTGACCCGATAGTCGATCTCACGACAAAAAAGTCATCTTTGGTGAAAATGGTCCCGATCCTTGACCCGATAACCAAATAGGTCAACTTTTGATCAAAAAGTCAATTTTGGTCAAAATTGTCATTTACCTAATGACCACCCTTTGGCCATGATTAGTGCGACTTTTTGAGCGAGAAATTGACTTTGGTCAGATAATTCGATTTTTGACCTGATGGCATGACTAGAACATTTTTATGAATCAACTTTTAACCTAAAAGTCATCTTCGGTCCAAATGGTTAATTCTTGACGATTGCAACTCATTGACCAAATAAATTGACTTTTGACCAAAAGTCGACTTTGGTTAAAATGGTCGATTTTTAACCCAATAACCAAGCCCATTGACCCAATAGGTCTACTTTTGACGAAATTAAATGCTGGTGAATGGTGATTCTTGACCCGATAACCAGCTCGTTGACCCGAATAGGTCGACTTTTGACAAAGTCAACTTTGGTCAAAATAGTCATTCTCCCGATCCGATGACCACCTCGTAGGCCTAATAGGTTAATTATTGAACTAAAATTCAATTTTGGTGAAATAGATTGACTTTTGACCAAAGTAATGCTTGGATCAAAATGGCGATTCGGTAATGACCACCCATTGACCCACGAACTGACCCATTGACGATAGGTCGTTTCTCAAAAGTAAATTTTGGTGAAAATGATTAATTTTTGATCTAATCACGATTATTCACTCAATAAGTTAATCTCTGACCAAAAAGTCAACTTTGGTTAAAATATTGATCAGCAACGATGAGCCATTTGACCCGAATAGGTCGACTTTTGACGAATAGTCGATTTAGGTGAAATAGTCAATTTTTGATTGAATGTGCCAATTGACCCAATAAGTCAACTTTTGACCAAAAAATCAACTTTGGTGAATGATAAAATCGACTTTTGAACAATAATTTAACTTTTGACGAAATGAGTCGACTTTTGACCAAAAAAAAAAAAAAAAAAGTTAATTTTGTCGAAAATAGTCGACTTTCGACATAATGACCTCTCTAAGTTGACCCGATAGCTCGACTTTGACCCGAAAAAAATTTAATTTTTGTTCAAAATAAATAATTTTGACTAAATGACCCGAAATAGTCGATTTTTTTGAATTAATGACGATTATTGACCCAATCAAATCGATCTCGACCAAAAGTCAACTTTGGGCAAAATGGTCGATGATTGACCCAATGATAAAACCATTGCCCCGATAAGTTAAATTTTGACTAAAAAAAATCGATTTTAGTCAAAATAGTCGATTTTTAACTAATGACCACCCATTGACGGAAATAGATTGACTTTTAACAAAAAATCAACTTTGGTGAAATGGTGAATTACAGCTGATGTTGACCCATTGACTAAATTGGTGAAATTTTTATTGAAAAATCAACTTTTTAGGCGAAAATAGACAATTTTTGACATAATGACGATTATTGACCCATTAAGTAAATCTCGACCCGAAAAGTGAACTTTGGTCATAATTATCGATCCTTGACCCGATAGCAAAATAATTGACCAATAATGTCGACCTTTGAATAAAAGATAACTTTGATCAAAATGGTAAATTCTTGACCCGATAACCAACCCACCGACCGATAGATCGACTTTTGTCCCGAAAAGTTAATTTTGGTCAAAATAGTAAATTTTTTTACATAATTGCCGATTATTAACCCCGGTAAATTGACTTTTGAACAAAAAAAACCAATTTTGGTGAAATTGGCAATTTTTGACCTAATGACCCTTAGGTTGACCGAAAATTTCGACTTTTTGACCAAAAATTCAAATTGGTCGAAATGGTGTTCGACACGTGAAGCTGGCGGCCGACTTTGGTGAAAATGGTCGATCCTTAAATCCCGATGACTGACCCATAGACCAAATTTGTTAACTTTTGACTAAAAAGTTAACTTTTGTAAAGTAGTTAATCCTTTACCCACGATGACAAACTGTTGACCCGATAAATTGACTTTTGACCCGAAAAGTTAATTTTGCTCAAAAGTATTGATATTTAAATCTCTTGTGTATAGGTGACCTAAATAGGTCAAATTTTGACCAAAAGACAACTTGGTCAAATTGTCGATCCTTAACCCGATGACGACCCATTGACCCCGATATGTCGACTTTGACGAAAATTGATTTTGATTATCGTGATTTTGACTACATTGACAAATTTTGACCCATTAAACGATCTGTCCCGAAAAATCGACTTTAGTCAAAGATGGTTAATCTTTGACCTAATGCTGAAACCATTGACGATAGGACTTCTTTTGACCCAGCGACTTGGTGAAAATGATCAATCCTTGACTTCAATGATCAACTCATTGGCACAATAGGTGACATTTGACAAAAGTCGATATCAAGTCAAAATAAAAATTTTGAATTAATGGCCGATTATTGACGATAAATTGATCTAAAATAAATAATTGACTTTAATTAAAATGGTCGATCCTTGATCGATAATGACGTAGGCTTGACCGTTGACTTTGACCAAAAAGCTTTTTGGTGAAATAATTAAATTTTTGACGAATAGTAGCTAAATTGACCGATAAGTCGACTTTTGACCAAAAAGCCAACTTTGGTGAAAATGAACAATTTTTGACGATGACCCGACCCATTGACCGATTGATGAAATTAACGACCAAAAAAATCATCTGTGGTAAAATGGTCAGCTTCTTGATCTATTACTGACACATTGGCCAAATGTCGACTTTTTAATCAAAAATCGACTTTGGTCAAAATGATCAATTCACGACGATGACCTCCCGTTGACCCGATGGGTTAACTTTTGACCAAAAATTCAATCTTGGTGAAATAGTCAATTTTTACTATGGCCGATTAATGACCCGAATAAAATTAAAATGGAGCCCGAAAAGTTAATTTTTGTCGAAATAATCGATCCGTCACTTGCGATAATAACCACGTTGACGGCCAAGGACAACTTTTGACCAAAAACTTAATTTTAGTCGAAAATCAATCGTTACGACATAATGACCACCCATTAACCCGATAGGTCGACTTTTGACCAAAAAAGTCGACTTTAGTCGAAAATGGTGATTTTGACCCAATGACTGCAGATTGACTAAATATATCAAATTTTGACTAAAAAGTTTTCTTCGGTCAAAATGGTAAAATCTTGACCAATTACCAACTCATTAACCAAATAGGTTAACTTTTTACGAAATCGAGGATTTGGTCAAAATGGTCGATTTTTGACGTCATCCCAGATGACCCAATAAAGTCGATATCACGACCAAAAGTCAATTATGGTCAAAATGATCAATCCTTGACCCGATGACCCGGCCGATGACCCAATAGGTCGACTTTTGACGAATTAAACTTAGGTGAAATGATCAATTTTTGACTCGGCGGCAAACACATTGACCCGATCGATCAGCGTTTGACAAAAATCAATTTTGGTTAAAATAGTCAATTTTAACCTAATGACCAATTATTAACTTGATGGCCGATCTCGACCGAAAATTGACTTTGATCAAAATGGTATCCTTGACGATGACCCGACCTATTGACCAGTAGATACGACTTTTATGAAAATTTATCTTTGGTGAAAATGGTCAATTCGATCCAATGACCAACCCCATTGACTCAATGGAGTTTAACTTTTGACAAAAAAATTCGAATTTTGAAGATGCGAAATAGACGAATTTTAACGAATGACGATAATTGACCCACTAAAGCGATTTCGACCAAAAAATTGACTTTGGTCGAAGTGGTCGATCTTTGACCCAATAATAAAACCCATTGACCCAATAAGTGAACTTTTGATAAAGTTAACTTTAGTTAAAATGGTCGATTTCGATGTGATAATGAGCCCATTGACCGATAGGTTAACTGACGTAGTCGGCTTTGGTCGAAATGGTCGAAACCTTGACCAAATAACCAACCCATTGACCCAATATGTCAACCTTTGACCAAAAGTTAATTTTGGTCGAAATGATCAATTTTGACCTAATGACCCTGATAACGAGCCATGATCCCGACTTTTGGCCAGCGTCGGCTTTGGTCGAAGTGGTCAATGATGACCCGACTCGCTAGCCAAATTAGTCAATTTTGACCAAAAATTTAACTTTATAATTAAATTATATTTATAAATAATATAATTTACTTAAAATGCTTAAAATAAAAAAATAATATTATATAAATTTATATATATATATATATATATATATATATATATATATATATATATTATCGACACGGTTCTTGTTTCCACAAATTTTCTTAAGTAGCAAGCTTACATTCGTCTTCTAACGAGTGATTGAATGAAGTGATACCTTATCTGAATGTGTTTAGTCTGGATTGAAATGTTGGATTAATGGCAAGGAATATGACGATTTAACCATCACTTGTGAGAGTCTTAATTTTGATTATTTTTACCCAATTCCTCCAAGAATTCTTGTAGTCATATCATCTCCTTTGCAACCTCGACAACTGTAATATGCCTAATTTTTGTGGTAGACAAAAGAAACTTTTTTACGTAGATTAGAGCCCCATAACAACATTGTGTCACCAAAAGTATAAACATACCGGTAGTACTCATACCGCAGTCGATATCTTCGGTAGATCGGCACATCGACGTAGCTTTAGTGCCTCTAAACTTTTACGAGAAACCTGGCAGGGTTTCTACGAGCCCTTTAGATATCTCCAAGATCCACTTCACGAGTTTTAATGTTCCTTCTCTGGGTTACTTATGTATACGCGCACGATTCTCATTTTGCATTGGGCGATATACGGTCTTGTGCGAACCATAACATACATAATTTAACTTTATAAGTGAGGCGTAAGGAACCTCACTCATGTGGTCTCATTTGTCCTCTAACTTGGGTAATTGATTCTTGTTGAGTACGAAGTGATTGCCCGTAGGTGTGCCAACTTGTTTGGCACTTGTTTATATCGAACATGTTGAGTACCTTTTTCACATACTCAACACAGCAAAGTCTCGATGTGTCTGCGACTCTTTCTGCGACAATCCTCGTTTCCAGACTTTGCTTTGTAGCTCTCAAATCTTTCATGACAAAGTAGTCGACGCTCTGTTTTTTAATTATTGATGTTGTCAATCTTGCTTCTGATAAGCATGTCATCCACATACGACGGTAAATAAATATACTAATTGTCAAAATGTCGACATAGTAAAAATGATCTATGTCGGCATCTGTTGTCCTTTTGCATTTTTAAAAATAATTTACTATACTTTATAATATTTAAAAATAAAAAAATAATATTATATATATATATATATATATATATATATATATATATATATATATAAAAGTGTAAACGAGCCGAACACGAACAAACAGAGAGCTAGTGTTCGTGTTTGAAATGTTCAAACACATCATTGTTCGTGTTTGGTTTGTTTAACAAACCGAACAAAAAAAAAGTTGTTCGAATTCGTCTCGTTTGCTTATCGAACGAATCGAACACGAAACTTCACAGCGAGCCGACACGGCTTGTTTGCGAGCAATGAGTTTTGAGTCCAGGTTTGATAGCATACTTCCTCAAAATGAAATGGCCCGATAAGGTATTCCGTACACATCGAGGTAATCCATACTTCCTCAAAGTAAAACAGCGGAATAAGGCGATTAGGGTTTTGTTTAGGGTTTGTATTTTAATATATTGTATAGTATATTAATTATAATACTATAATATTTATATTAATATAATTAATACTATAATATTATTATTGAAATTAATAATTTATCATATATTATAATTTATAGAAGTTTATTTTTTTAAAATATCATAAATATTTTATATATAATTATTTTACTATATTTTATATTTCGAACAATAACGAGCCAGAACACGAACGAACACATCACTATTCGTGTTTGGTTAGTTTTAACTAAACGAAACGAAAAAAATTGTTGCGTGTTCGTCTCATTTGCTTATTGAGCCGAATCGAACCCACGAACTTCAGCGAACCGAACACGAGCTGTTCGCGAACAACGTCTTTTTTGGCAAGTATATATATATATATATATATATATATATATATATATATATATATATATATATATATATATATATATATATATATATATATATATATATATATATATATATTTATATATATATACCATATATGTTTTTTTATTTATAATTTATTTAATTATTAAATATTTTTTATAATTAAATTATATTTATAAATAATATGCTATACTTAAGTATTTATTAAAAAATAATATTAAATAAATTTTAATATATATATATATATATATATATATATATATATATATATATATATATATATATATATATATATATATATATTTATAATTTTTTTAATTAGTAAATATTTTTATAATTAAATTATATTGATAAATAATATGCTATAATTAAGGAAACATTTTAAAATAAAAAAATAATATTATATATATATATATATATATTATATTTATAGATATATATTTATTTTTAATAATTTATTTAACTATTAAATATTTTTATAATGAAATTATATTTATAAATAATATACTATACTTAAAATATTTAAAATAAATATATATATATATATATATATATATATATATATATATATATATATACCTATATATTTATATATATTTATTTATAATTTATTTAATTATTAAATATTTTTATAATTAAATTATATTTATAAATAATATCTTGTACTTAAATTATTTAAAAAAATAAATATTATATAATTTATATATATATATATATATACACATAAAAATTTATTTATCTGACTCTTTCTGCGACAATCCTCATTCCAAGACTTTGCTTTGTAGCTCTCGAATCTTTCATTAGTAAAGTACTCCGACATCTGCTTCTTCATATTATTGATCTTAATAATATTGGCCCCTGCAATAAGCATGTTATCCACATACGACGAGTAAATTAATATACTAATTGCCAAAATGTCCGACATAAGTAACAATGATACGTTTGACATCCGTTGTACCTTGCATTTTAAAAATAATTTACTATATTTATAATATTTAAAATAAAAAAATAAGTATTATATAAATTTATATATATATAAATATATATATATATATAGGGGTGTAAACGAACCGAACACAAATAAACAGAGCTAGTGTTCGTGTTTGAAATGTTCGAACACATCACTGTTCATGTTTGGTTTGTTTAACAAACCGAACAAAAAAAGTTGTTCGAGTTCGTCTCGTTTGCTTATCGAATGAATCGAACACGAACTTCCTAGCGAACCGAACACGAACTGTTTGCGAACAACGAGTTTTTTTACGAGTCCTAGCTTTGATAGCATACTTCCTCAAAATGAAGCAAACTGATATGGTATTCCGTGCACATCAGGTAATCCATACTTCCTCAAAATGAAGCAAACCGAATAAGGCGTTTAGGGTTTTGTTTAGGGTTTTATTTAAATATATAGTATATTATATTAATTATAATATTATAATATTTATATTAATATAATTAATACTATAATATTATTATTGTTATTAATAATTTATCATATATTATAATTTATAGAAGTTTATTTATTTAAAATATGATAAATTTTTATAATATATAATTATATTTAAAATATCATAAATTTTTTATATATAATTATTTTAAATTATTTTATTTTTCGAATAATAACAAACCGAACACGAACGAACACATCACTATTTGTGATTGGTTCGTTTAACAAACCAAACAAAAAAAATTGGTCGTGTTCGTCTCATTTGCTTAACGAACGAATCGAACATGAACTTCTTGGCGAACCGTGTCAGCATATTTTTAGGTTATGTGTTGTATTTTAAAAAATGGGTCGGCTAGAGAAATTGTCGGTGAATTTTAGGTTTTAAATTTAATTTAAATATATATAATTTAGAAAATAGCATTTGATATTGAAAATAATTTTAAATTTGAAAATTTTAAGATATGAAATCAAACCGATCTCACATCCCAAATAGTTTATATAAACGAGCACCGAATCACAAACCGTATATCTATCCCGAAGAATAGACACACTGCTTGATGATGGCACTCGATTAAATAAACTAGAAGATTTGTGACATCCGTTTGGTCTGCAAACCAATTTTATAAGCTAACAAGTTCCCCTGCTTAATATAAATGAATTAAGCAGGGTTTATATTACTACAGGTTCTTAAAGTTTCCTATAAGGGCAAGCCCCTATAGTTAATTACATCCTAAGTGATGGGAATCACTTAAGAAAAATCTCGATAATGATTAGTGGTTTTGCTCTCGAGAATTTCAAAGTTTAAGGTTTTCAAAGGATTGAGTTTTGGAAATTTCAATAGGGAATGGATCAAATTTGGAACAGTTATTTTCAGGAGTCCAAAGGAAGAGAAGTAGGAGAAGCTGGGGATCCAAGAAGAATCTTGGCAACTTCCTAAACTATCATATTGTTTGGCTTTGAGTTTAAGAAAATTATTTAATGTTGCAATCCTGCCAATTTTATTTATTTAGGTCTTATATTTGTATGATATAATCACACAAATAGCGTCGAAGATGTGAGGGTTTATGTCGTACCAAATGACTACCTCGGAGTCCTAAGACTGGTTAGGCTTAATTTACATGACATAATCATGCAAATGTCTAACGAAGAGTTGAGGATTTAAGTTGCACTAGGCAGACTACCTCGAAGTCTTATGGCTTGGTTATTTAATTCTAAGAATGGTTTAGCTGATGTAGACCCGAGTTTTGCTGATGACGATGGTCGTGCTGCCCACCATGCTCCGAGCTCCTTATTGTTGCAGAGGTTTAGTTTTAGAAGTCATAAATCGAGAGACGAGAGAAGTGTTTTGGTTTAGAGAAAATCTTAAAATCCAAGTGTTTTTTAATATTTTAATTAAAACAAATCTTAAAGTTGTTTAAACAGAACAGATTAAGATCCCACAGTTCCGTCATCCCGGCACGGTTATTTTCATCGAATTCACTTAGTCCGGATGAATTTGCTAAATGCAACTGAATGAGTTCCACACTTTCATTTAGACCGTGGGAAATCCCGTTAGCAACACGTGGGTTATATCATCCGAGGTATTCCTGATCATTCGACGAGATGTTTTAATTTAGTTACAATTATAGTTTTGTTGTTCTGTTTGTGATTAAATTTTGAGTTGTTTTATATTTCGAAATGTTGTGGCGGTGAATTTTATCTTGCAATGACTTTTAATTTAGTTTTGGTTTCAGTTTAGGGACTATCCTAAAGGTTTTGGTTTTCATGCAACAGTCTTATTTATCATGCAAGAAAAGTAAAGTATAGTGCATATAAGTAAATTGTAATAAAGTAAATTGCAATAAAATAAAAGCGTACCTGGAGGGTCTTCCCGTCATCCCAAGCTGCACTTAAAACACATGTTAGAACATTTAAACATTTTTTGCAAGAAATACCTAGGTAAAGCTAAGGGAAAGGGTTTTGGTTGTCTACCAAATTCCTAATCCTATAACTAGTCATTTTCTATGACGTCTAGGTTGTTGGTTTGGTTTAAGGATGATTTTCTTCATCAAAGAACAATTAGATTCAATTGTTCTTCTAAAACATCCCGTCATATTGAGGAAGTGTTTAGGACGAGTCCTAAACATCTTTTCAATATTTTTGGGATCATTTTGAGTCCAAGTAAATTTAGTTGCACATATGAATTAATCATCCAGGAGTTTAGTTAAACTTTGTCTCTTGCTTAGTGAACTTGGGTATTTGATTACCTGATGAATGAAGTGACATTTCACTTAATACTCTATTTAAGAGTTATAATAATTAAGGCCTTTAAGGGCAAGTTGCTTTACTGAGAATTTTAATCAAAATTAATTAAAAGTTTGAGTTAATGGTTTAAATTGTTTTAATTTAATTATGAGGTTTTAATTAAAAATTTTAAGTTTGGAATAGTGTTCAAATTATTTTAGAATTAATTCTTAATGATTTCATTTAGGTTTGTTATTAAATGATTTTAATTTAATTTAATTCAATTTGATTTTAATTTAATTTAATTTAATTTTAATTAATTTTAATTTAATTTTAATTTAATTTAATTTAATTTTATTTAATTTTAATTTAATTTAATTTTAATTTAATATTAATTTAATTGTATTTTAATTTTATTTTAATTTAAGTTAATTTAATTTTAGTTTTAATTTTGATTTTAATTTTAATTTTAATTTAACTTTAATTTTTTTAATTTAATTTTAATTTTTTTAATTTAATTTTAATTTTTAATTTAATCTTAATTTAATTTTAGTTTTAATTTTAGTTTTAATTGTTGTTTTAATTGTAAATTTAGATTATTATTTTAATTTTTAATTAAGAATTAAACATTGTTAAAGTGACTTATTTAGGGATTTTTTTAAATTAAAGAATAAATATCCTCTTAATAATATCCCTATTTTAATAATCCAAATTTTAAATATATTCTTTCCAAAATTTAAATCATTTAATTAATTAAAGTTTCATTTTGATATTTTCAAAGTGTTTAATGGGTTTCTACCCCTTAATTTCCCTAAGTTTCAATCATCCAGAGAAAATTAAAATCAAATATTTTACCCCCCCCATTTTGATTAAACCTAAAGTTTTAATTAAGGGTTAAAATTTCTAATTACATTTATGCCCTTTCAAGCTTATTTATTCCATAACTCACTAAATTGATCTCAAATGAATTTGAAATTTTTATGTCACCTCAGTCACATGTCAATTAAGACATTGGAGGAGAAAATGTGATTTTTCTGAATTTAATTTATTTATATAATTATTTTTAGTAGAAAATAAAGGTTTTCAAAGAAAATTCAACAACATGACCAAGGAAAGGTTTCTATCCTTAAGAAAATTATGGGGTGTTCTAATGACTAGAGAGATCACTTGGACCAATTTTGGTGATTTTTTAAATGATATTTAATTTATTATAATTATTTTGAGTTTTAGAGTATTAATTAATTATAAAATAAAATAAAAGTTGAAAAATGGATTTTATATTTTTCTTAAATCTCTCTGATATTAAGGAGTTCAAAGAAATAAATTTTGTAATTTTCTGATTTTTCTTTGATTTATTAGAATTATTTTAGTGAAGAAGGTTGAAAATTCATTTTTTAATATTAAAAATTACATTAAACCTTTAAAACTCAATATCTTACCCTAGGGACTTAGGAAAAGAATTTGGTTTGTTCCTAAATGATTAGGAGTCAAAATCTAACATTTTTATGATTTTTAATATTTTTATGAGTTTTATTATTTTTTTAATTTTTAAAATATTAAAATATTGTGAAAATTCAACATTTTTAGAAAATTCCAATTTTAATTTTCCTGAACTCCCCTGATATTAGAGAAGCTCCAAAACCATTTTTGTGAATTTTTGAAAAGTATTTTTTGGAGTTATGAATTTTTAAAGTTCCATTTTGCTTATGAGGCTTAATCAACCCATTTGGTGAGGCTAATCGAGTCCAATTGATTTCAAAATTTTATGTAAGGTTCCTCGACCCTAAAGATCAGTGGAGAATTGTTTTCAAGTCAATTTGATGTGTGGTTAATCCTAATAAATTCAAATTTAATTTTAGGGGTTTAGGCCGATTAAGGTTAATATGAATGAATTAACTTAAAATATATTTTTCATAGGGTCCTCTCGGTCTAAGAAACATCACTAAATTTTCTTAGAATTTATTTTACAACATGCTAATTTTTGGAATTAAAATACCTAAAACGGTGACATGAACTTGAAAATTTTTATAACTTTTCACGGGGATGGCCTACGACCTTGAAAAATTCAAGGAATGTCCCCAAGATCGAGAGGCTTCAAAAGCCACTATGGTCTCATGCCATGGTGAATTTTCTATGCGAAATAAAGAATCAAAATACTGAAAACAGTAAATAATTTATTAAAAATAAAAACTCATCCAATTAACTTGATTTCTTTTTCACATTATTCTCCTCTATTCACTGAGCAAGAGGGTATTTTTATTTTATTTTTGCAATTTTTATATGCAAAGATATGAAGTTTCTAAGTTCTGGTATTTAAATAATTCAAAAATACCCTAATTTCCTACTTATTCGACTCGGCGCTGCGTCAACCTACGGCGGATCGAAAGCCCACGCGTCGCGCTCCCATTCGACGCCGCCACTCGAGTCGGTAGCTACGCGTCCCGCGGTTCATGTGCCGAGTGCGCCGTCCGAGCTTGATCTCGGCCGTCCGCTCGATACACGCGCGATCCGATGGCTCTGGTCATTGTCTACAAGCAGTGTGTACCCGCGACCGTCCACACTAAAACCACTAAGATCTCACTCGATTCTCAATGGATTTTTGTGTTCTTATGCTCTATGGATTCGTCTTGAAGAGACGAACACATCCATATGGTTTATAGGCTATGAAATTAACTTAAACAAAATGGATAATCACTTTGGAAGCTCGGGAGGAAGAGTGAGTTCATACCTTTGCTCGGAGAAGTGAAGCTTCGATGCGAGAGTTGTGTCACCTTCGATTGAGTCCGGGCAAGCTCCGGATGAAGTCTGCGGCTGCGGGGAATTATCTAGGTGTGAAAGTGACCAAGGCCGATCACAAAGCTTGGAGGGTCGGAAGCAATGGCTGGCCTGGTGAGGGGGCTTTTGCTGGGGAACTTCTCCTCCTGGTCTGGTGAAGGTGTAGGACCAATTAATTTGGAGATTGGCTCACTGTGGTGAAGTGTTATGTTTTTTGGGTGGATTTTCAACTCAGAAATTGAGCTCTGTTAATGGGGATTAGGGCAAAGGAACACTGGGGATCAAGCTTGCTCGGGTTAGGAGAAGGTCCTGGAGCAATTTTGGCGAAGTTTCCTTAAGGTCCGGTTCATCTCCTTCTTTGGCCGAGAGGTGAGTGGGTTTAAATAGAGGTGGCTGGAGGGCCTCCCGGGGGGTTTAATGGCTTGGATCCACTGCTCAGGGCAAGGGAAGAACAGCTGCAATGGCCATTGGGCATGGGACAGCTTAGCTAATTCAAATTGAATTTTTGATTCAAATTAAGCCTCTCGACCTGGTGGTTTCCGGCGGCTGTGGTGGCTGGCCGGCCAGGGTTTGGTCACCATCCTGATCTGGAGGGTCAGGTCACCATCCTGATCTGGAGGGTCAGGGCCTGAATTTGGTGAAGTCAATTGGAGTTGGCCAAGTGTAAAGGGGCTGAATTGAAATGGAATGGGGAGAGGCTCATTTTGGGTTCAATTTGGTCAACCCATGGTTTTAGGCTTGGTGCACCAACCAAGGCCTGGTTTGGGCTGAGGGAAAGTCATTTGGTTCAGCTGAATTGGAGTGGCGAAGTCTCCATCCATGGTGAGGTGGCTAAGCATGGTTTAGAGTGTGACATGAATATGGTTAAAAGGGCTTAATGAAGGATTAGGAAAGAGTCCCCTCTTCTTGCCATTAATGGCTTGGTGAGGTGGAAAGTGGCTTCCATGGCTTCCATATGGCTTGTACATGGCTCAATGGCTCACATTTGGCTTGGAAAAAGTTTAGTCGATTTCATAAAAAAGGATTTTAAGGATTTTGGATATTTTGGTGGAAATTTTTCATGAAGCTTGATTTGGAATGGTTTAATGATGATTTTGAAACTTAGGGGTGATTTTAATTAAATGGATGATGTAGAGAAATGTCATGTGGGCTTTGGATTGAAAACTTGGGCTTTTGAAATGGTCTTGGGTGGGCTTTTAAAGTGATTTAAGGAAGTGGGCATTTGGATTTTAAAATGGGCTTTTGGATGAAAATTTTGTGAAGGACCATGTCAAATAAATGTTGCAATTGGTTTAGGCATGTGTCATGAGTGGTTTGGAAGAAGTTTAAAGTGATTTTGAATTGAATTGGGTTTAATGTGGGGTATTTTGGTAAAGGGGCCAAGGTGGGCCAAATTGGGCTAACTTGGGTTAAAGTTGGGCTAAAGTTGGATTTGATGTAAAATTAATGTTGAGAAATGTTCATGGGAGTGTCACAAAGAGTTTCCAACTTTTGTTGGGCTCTAATTTTGGGATTTGGGCCCATTTGGGTTAGGTTTGGGCTTAGGTCAATTTAAGGGATTTTGATTTTGGGTTAGGTTTGGGTGGAGTTTAGGTTCAAATTTTGGGCAAATCAAGTTAGCGTTTTGTTTATGGGGATGTTAGGAAGGCTTCAGAAAAGATTTGGGGCCAATTGGAGTTGAATTGGATGGGTTTGAGCTAGGTTTAGGTCATGGGCCAAAATTGGGCCTTAGGCTTCAAATTGAAATTGGGCTCAAATGTCAATCAAATTGGACTTAGATTTGGTCTAAATTGATATTGGGGATATTGATTTGAAGTTTAGAATTGAATTGGACCAAAATTGAGGTCAATTGGGGTGGTTTGGTTTGACATTGGGTTCACTTGGGTTTAAAATGGGCCAAATTGGGGGTTTTGGTAAAAGTGAGGTAAATTGGCAAAATTGGCCCATGGTGTAGTTTAACAAAATGAAGTTGGGAATATTTGGGATTTTCTGGAATTTTGTTGGGAATTTTCTGAATTTTTGGATTTTTGGGCTAAGAAGGGCATTTTGGGTATTTGGAGGGTATTGGGGGGTACTTTTGGAATTTTTGGTATTTTTGGCTATGGATGATCAATTTGAGTGGGGGGAAATCTTTAGGACTGATTTTGAGGAATTTTGGGTAATTTAGATAATTTTGCAAATTTTGGGTAGCTCCAAGGGCATTTGGTAGGTTTGGAGGGTCCGGGACCCTGGGGTCAAAAAATTGAAATTTTGAAAAAAAGAAGATTGATCAAATGTGAGTGAAATGGGATCACTTTGGTTGAGCCATGAAGCCATATTAAGCCCATATGAGCCATGAGAGGACTCATTTGGGGCATTCACTATGTTGTTCCTAACCCTCTTGCTTTAGGGCTTAGGGGTTAAGGACCATCCATATGAATTACCTACATGAGTCGGGAAGTCAAGTTGGGTGAGAGTGTGATTTTAGGACTTGGAATGTGTGTGATAGTGTAGTGTATGTGCGAGTCGACCCTCACCGAGACCGGGCCATCCGGGGTATTCCTAAGGCCGAAGTCTATAGGGAACTCATCCTTTAAACCTCCGCATTTGATTTCAACCCTCTAGATGATTAGGGGTCTACAATCAAGCTTGTGGAGTTTGCGAGGAGTCAAGAGGTGTTTGAACTTATAAATGGTGGGTTCCACTTCTAGCCGTCTAAGATTAGTCGAAGGAAAAGCCTGAGGCTAGATCCTAAGTACTAAAGAGAGAAGCAAAAGACCTCATCGAAAATGAGGTCAACAAATGGACCTCGATAGGTGTGGTGTGCTAACCGAGCACACCGCACGTAATGGCGTTGACCGAAGAGATCAACAAAACCAACACGGATGTCCAAGTGACAAACTTAGAATGAAGTAGAAGAATTTTCGTTTGGGGAGTATCGGGTATATTTCCAAGATTGGAGATTCTGAAATCTCGGCGGGAATGGGAAAGGAGGTGAACTCCAAATCACAAGATGCAGGGAATTCAATTTAGATTTCAGTTTACTTTTAAATTTCAAGTTTCAATGTGTGAGTTTGGGTTTCTATTGAAGTTTAATTTGAAATCGATTTAAGGAAATTTTGAATTTGAAATTTGGATTTGAAATGAGGATTGAAACCTAGGTTTCAACCTCGGGATTACGAAGAGAACTAGAATTTAGGTACCAGCCTCGGAGTGAGAATTAGAGTTTAAGTATCGATGGAAAAAGGATAAGAATCAGATTCGAGTGCGATCTCGAGAGAGTGAGATTTGAAATTTAAGTATCGAACCTGAAAGAGAATCGAAATTTAGGTATCGATCTCGGATGAGAGTCGGAATTTAGGTACCGACCTCGAAGGAAGAGAACTGGAATTTAGGTACCAGTCTCGGAATTTAGAATTGAAATTTAGGTATCAATTCGAAAGAGAATTAAAATTTAAGTATCGATCTCGAATGAGAGTCAGAATTTAGGTACCGACCTCGAAGGAAGAGAGCTGGAATTTGGGTACCGAGTCTCGGAATTTAAATTGAAATTTAGGTATCAATTCGAAAGAGAATCAAAATTTAGGTATCGATCTCGAATGAGGGTCGGAATTTAGGTACCGACCTCGAAGGAAGAGAGAGCTGGAATTTAAGTACCGATCTCGGAATTTAGAATTGAAATTTAGGTATCAATTCGAAAGAGAATCGAAATTTAGGTATCGATCTCGAAGAGAGTCGAAATTTAGGTACCGACCTCTAAGGAAGAGAAGCTGGAATTTAGGTACCGGTCTCGGAATTTAGAATTGGAATTTAGGTATCAATTCGAAAGAGAATCAAATTTTAGGTATCGATCTCGAAAAGAGAGTCGAATTTAGATACCGACCTCGAAGGAAGAGAAGCTGGAATTTAGGTACTGTCTCGGAATTTAGAATTGAAATTTAGGTATCAATTCGAAAGAGAATAGAAATTTAGGTATCGATCTCGAAAAGAGAGTAGGAATTTAGGTACCGACCTCGAAGGAAGAGAAGCCGGAATTATGTACCGATCTCGGAATTTAGAATTGAAATTTAGGTATCAATTTGAAAGAGAATCGAAATTTAGGTATCGATCTCGAAAAGAGAGTCGGAATTTAGGTACTGAGCCTCGAAGGAAGAGAACTGAAATTTAGGTACCGAGTCTCGGAATTTAGAATTGAAATTTAGGTATCAATTCGAAAGAGAATCAAAATTTAGGTATCGATCTCGAAAAGAGAGTCGGAATTTAAATACGGACCTCGAAGGAAGAGAGCTGGAATTTGAGTACCGAGTCTCGAAATTTGAAAGAGGACTAGAAGTTAGGCTCTAGCATCGAAAAGAACTGGAAGGAGCTGGTAAGTGTACCAAGCTGAAAAGCCTTGACTTAGCAATAAGTCGAGGAAAATATTCAAATTTCAAAAGAGTTTCAAACAGATTTCGATTGAGGAAAGAACTGAAAGGTTCGAATCAGAGGATTCAGCTCGGAATTCAATTTGAGATTTAGATTCGTTTTGTTTGTCCTTTAATGATCCCATTTTTTTATTTTTGTGTTGTTTATTTAGTGTTCATGTGAATTTGAAGTTCATTTTAATATTCAGATTTTTAGGAAAAATTCTCATTTATTTTCTTTTCTTTATGTTCTTCGTTCAAAGTTCATTTAACTCTAATGGTGTTTCCCGGTCAATTTGCACAAAAAGAGGTGAAGGCAAAATATGACGTAGTCGTTTTCATTCAACTTGTTGAAAGTACATCATACAACTTGATCTAGTCATGATGACATTTTCCTCAGAAATTTAATGTCTCATACAATTCATGTAAATCCAAAACGGACTGTGTAAACTTCTTGCTGATCCATTCAAAAGTGTCTGTCAAAAAATCCATGTCTGAATAGTAAGAAACATAGGCAATTACATCACCTTCCAAGCCACCCTTGGCAGGCATGCCGCATGGATGTGCATTGGAGGTGTGTTATTTCCCATGTAACTCACAGCTCGTAGGGCCGGAGACTCTCCAATTCTGGATTTGGCTAAAAGTGGTAAGGCATTTTTCTATCATCCATTCTTCTAAAAGTAAGCGAGATCGGCTCCACGAGCACTCTCGGAATGCAATGCTTTGCAACATCCGTGCCGTTTCCTTTTAACACCGGGGACGGAACCTACCGGTAGTGGTATCTCCACCGGGCCTCGAAACTCACCGGGTCCTGCAATCCGGAGGTTAGATCCGAACATGATGTTGCATCTGGTTGACGAATGATACTATGCGGAAGAGTCTAACAAAGTCATGATGGTCACATATGCGGAGGTATGAAGTCGCCTTCCTTATAGATGTTAATAATGCATACTGTTGGGTATGCGATACTGCAGCAATACCCTCCATGTTATCATCCTTTTCACCATTCTCTTGATGATTCTTGGCATCGAATCCACCTCATTGCGACGGAGTATCCACGGTGGATTTCATGTTCGTCTATGGCAAAATTGTAGCAACATCCGCATTCGATTGTAACTCTTCCCTTTCACGGCATCCATCTTCGGGGTTACGAGTATGTCTTCTCTCGGGCGGCCGGCTCGACCCATTTTCTCGCAATTCGAGGATGAAATCTACAATTTGTTGTTGCTCATAATCCGAGAAAACATCTATATGCAGCTCGAGGCCTTCCAAGATGTTGACCCTCTTGTCTCCGATTCTTTCAGATTATTCGATGGTTTTCTTCTCGACTAATTGCATTTTCTCCGGCTCGTATTCGGGATTATCCGAAGTCCTCGGTGTCTAGTAACATACTGCGGGATGTATGGCTCAACCCCAGCACGTTCTTCTGCATGTCTCGGCTCCTCGGGGATAGTCTCTGTAGGGACATCCTCCGGGGTTGCTTTGTAACAAGACTCTTCGGATCCGGTACATTTGCTCGGCGTCGAGGTACTGACTCTATTTCTGCTTTTCTTGGTACTTCTTTTATCTGTTCCGACCTTCTTGGAGTTGACGTTCTTCTTTACGGTTCTGACGAACCGATCTCACTGGAGCATTTGCACTTAATGGTATCCACTTTGTTCGTTTATGTTGATCTTACGCTAACTAGGTCGACATTTTGTGAATGCGACGATTCTTATTTCTTCGGCTGGGTAGCGGTGAGAGTAGCTCTCCTTACCCCTTGAATTTTTGCGGGTGCGGCGCGACAAGCCTACCCTCTGTTGTGGCGACCACGGACTTGACTTTCTTATCTTCTCGGGTTGCATGCGCGGCGTTTGCTTTTCTTTTCTTGTTCTTTGGATTGGTGGCTCGGGCCACCTGTTTTCATCACTGTCTGTCTGTGAAGTTCTTCTCGATCAACTGGGATCCAATCATCTTCTTCGTATTGTAAGCCGGTTGGTGTGAAGTACGAGTCGATCTCTATCACTGCTCCATCTCTCGGCCTCTTTTCATCGAGTGCTAGACTCGCGCCATTTCTAAAGTTTAGAATCAATTGCCCGTTCGACATTTTCCGCGAAAAAACAAGGAAAGGATCAGGGGCTGTACTAAGAACAAGAACAATAAGAAAAACACTTAAAAATTTTTATTCACTTCTTTTAAATTTAAAGGAAGTAGGAAGAGATGAGAAAATATCAGGAATGAATGGATTTAAAAGGAAAGATTGACATTTTATTATTATGATTTCCCATGTTTTCTTTTTAACATTTTCGTTGATGAGATTTTTTTTTATCATCCATTTTATTTTGTTTTGGGTTCGGACCCAGTCATAAAGTGATTACTTCACCCGTGTTTCTAGGGATAAGATTCTATTTTAGAGGCCACCCTTCGAAACATCAGGTCGCGTAATACTTCTTCAAATACCAATCCATTGATTGGAAGCATAGGTCCTTCTCCACGGCGATTCACAAGTTGGTAGGAACCTCCTGAGTAGGTTGTCTCGACCACGAATGGTCCTTCCCATGTTGGTTCAGAATTTACCTCTATCTTGCGATGTGCAAGAATAGGTCTTCGAAACAAGAACTAAGTCACCGACTTTGAATGTCTGGGACGGACTAATTTATCATGGGCACGGATCATCTTGGCTCGATACTGGTTCCGGATCCATTGCGTCGCAAGTCGTTTTCCTTCCAAGTTTTCCAATTCTTCCAATCGTAGTACGGCATTTTCTTCGTGGTGATCTTTTGCTGCAGCTGCAATTCGGAGTGACGGAAGCGAACTTCCGGGAGCAAGACGGCCTCGGACCTGCACACACAAGCGTAAGGCGTGGGCGGAGTAGGAGTCCTAAAAGTCGTCTGTGGGCCCATAAGGCTTCTAACAACTTCTCGTGCCAATTTATCTTGTTGTCATCCAAAGTTTTCTTTAAAATTTGAACGAGAGTTTTATTAAAAGCCTCGGCCAGAAGCCGTTTGCTCTCGGGTAGTAGATCGTTGAGTATCGCCGATCGATCCCGTGTCTTCGAGCAAAATTGTTGATCTTTGTACGTTTGAATGCGGACCCATTATACCGAAATGATCTGCGCGGTACCCCAAAACGGTAGACGACTTGGTTCTTGAAAAGCGTGGCACGTGGTGTGCCTTCACTTATACGAGTGGTATAGCTTACGCCGATTTAGAAAAGTAGTACGTAGCCGCAAGGATGAAGCGATGTCCTCTTGAAGAAGGCGGTTCTATCGGACCCACTATATCCGTGCCCCGACACTCGAATGGTCATGACGCGATTGTCGGATGTAGCACATTTGGAGGTTGGTGTAGAACCACTCCGTGCACTTGCGCGGTGACAACTTTTGGCAACTTTCATACGGTAGGTCATCGATGAGGGCCGGTAGTACCCTAGTCTTTTAATCTTCATTTTCATTTTCTGACCTGGCCGATGAGCGCCACAAAGTCTCGAATGTACTTCTTTAACGATTTCACGAGCCTCGGACCCGCTCGGGCATCTTAGCCACATCGATCGGAAGACCTTCCGTATAATGTATTGTTTATTAATGCGTAAGACGAGTTCTTTTCTTGATTTGATGGGCTAATGACGTATCGTCCGTAGGTTTCCCGTCTTGCAAGTAGTCTATTAATCGGCTGCCGCCACTCTTCCGTATTTTTACATCGCTTCTTCACGATTGCTTCTTCTTCTTTTCGATTTGTGTATTGTATCCATGTCGAGTCGTGATAGGACTCGTCGTCCTTGAGCCGACACTTGGCCGACTCAATCTCGTGAGCGAGGCAAATTCCTTTGTAAGGCGGGCTAGCGCATCGGCGAGAGCATTTTCTTTTTGGGAATCTTGTAGATTGTAACGTTTGGAATTTGTTCCAACAATTTCATGTCGTAAGCGAGAAATCTTGCTCGAGTCTTGGCTTTAAAATTTTGTACTGTCCGGCGACCTGTTGAATGATTAACTGAGAATCTCCGTAGATGTTGATGTCCGTTATTCCCATCTGAATGGTTAATTCTAATCTGGTTATAAGGGCTTCGTATTCTGCCTCGTTTTTTGTACACGGTTCTGTTGACCTCATTTTTGATGAGGTCTTCTCTTCTCTCTTTATTACTTAGGATCTAGCCTTAGGCTTTTCCTTTGACTATCTTAGAGGACTAGAGATGGAACCTACCCCTTTAGAAACTCAACCACTTCTTAACTCCCTGCAAACCCCACAAGCTTGATTGTAAACCCCTAATCACCTAGAGAGCTGAGATCGAATGTGGAGGTTTAAAGGATGAGTTCCTATGGGACTCTTCGGCCTTAGGATCACCACAGGTGGCTTCAGTCTCTCGAAGGCTGACTTACACATACACTACACTTTCACACACACATTCCAAATCCTAAAACCCACACTCTCACCCAACTTGACCTCTTGACTCATGTAGGTAATTCACATGGATGGTCCTTAACCCCTAAGCCCCTGGTTAAGAGGGTTAGGAACAACATAATGAATGCCTCGAATGAGTCCTCTCGAAGCTCCTATGAGCTTAATATGGCTTCGAGGCTCAACCAAAATGATTCTATTCTACTCACACTTGGTCGATCTTCATTTTGCCAAAATTTCTATTTTTGACCCGGGACCCGGACCACTTAACCTACTAAAAGCCGTAGAGCTACCAAAACCACCGAAAATTTCCAAATTACCCAAAACTTTTCCAAAATCAACCTTGAACATTTCCCAACCACTCGAATTGATCATCCATAACCAAATATACCAAAGTTTTCAAAAATACCCCCGATACCCTCAAATTACCAAAATGCCCCTATTGACTCAAAAATCCAAAAATTCAAAAATTCCCGAGAAAATTCCAGAAAATCCTAAATATTCCCAATTTCATTTTGTTCGACTATACCATGGGCACGATATTGTCAAGTTACTCCACTTTTGCAGAAACCCCCGATTTGATCCATTTTTTTAACCGAAGTGAGCCCGATGTCAAACGAAATCACCCCAGATTGACCCCGATTTTGGTCCAATTCAATTCTAAACTTCAATTCGATATCCTCGATATCAAGCTAGACCAAATCCGAGTCGAATTGGATTGAAATTTGAATCTAATTTCACTTTTAAGCTTAAGGCCCAATTTTGGCCCATGACTCGAAACTTAACGAGACCAATCAATTCGACTCCAATTAACCCCAAACCTTTTCTAAACCTTCCCTAACATCCCACAAATAAAACACTAACATAATTTGCCCAAAATTTGGACCCGAACCCTACTCGAATTCACCCACGAGCCCAAAATCCCTTAAATGGGCCTACACCGAACCTAACGAATAGGCCCGAATCCGAAATCAAAACCCAACCAAAGTTGAAACCTCTTTGAAACACTCCCATAAACATTTCTCAATGTTAATTTTACATCAATTTCAACAGTAGCCCAACCTTTGCCTAAGTTAGTCCATTTTGGCCTATTTTGACCCTATCGCTTAAAGAGACCGATTTAGACCCGATTCGATTCTAAACTACCTCGAGTTTGATCCAAATCACTCATGACACATCCTTAAACTAAACCCAACATTTATTTAGCATGGCCCTTTGCAAAATTTTCATCTAAAAGCCCACTTCCAAAAGACATTCAAAAGCCCATTCCTAACAAGCTCAAAAGCCCGGCCGTCCTAAAGCCCGCGTTACAATCTCATCTCATCCTCACTTAATTAAAATCATTCCTAAGTCCTAAATCAGCAATCAAACCTTTCTAAACAATGCTATATGATAAACCATCTAAATTTTACACCAAAATACCAAAATTCCTTAAACCCATTTCCATGAAACCAAACCTGACTTTTCCCGAAGCCATATAAGAGCCATGAAGCCGTCCTTAAGCCCCATGTGAAGCCATGAGGGGTTTGACATGTGACCAAGCTATTAATGGCAAAAGAAGAGCCCCCTTTCCTAATCCATCATTAAGCCTTTTTAGCCATATCTATGTCACACACTAAACCATGTTTTGCCACCTTATCCTTGATGGAGACTCCACCACACATGGGAGGTTGACCCGACTGGTTGCCTCGGCCCAAAATCGAGGTTATGGGAGAGTGAACCCAATCCATTAGGATGAGTTAACCAAACCAAGCCTAAAATGACCTTATCCCCAATACCACTTAGAGCCAACCCCTTTACACATGTCCAAAGCCGATTCACTTCACCGAACCCCAGCCCCGACTTCCCGCAGTCGAGATGGTGACCCATGCTTGGCTGGCCATCAGCACGGCGTTGGAAAACACCATGGCCGAGACCTTGGAATGGAGCCGAACATTGAAATTCCATCTTCTTGAGTTGCCCCATGTCCGGTGGCCATTGCGGTTGTTCTTCTCTTGATCTAGCGGTGATCCGACCTTGACCCTCACTGGGAAGCCCTCCAGGCCGATCTATTTAAACACCACCTCCTCTCTGCCAAGAGAGGTCTTTGAAACAAACCATACGAAACTGCGCCAAAATCATTCCGGACTCTCCTCCACACTAGAGAACTTGATCCCCGCTGAAATCCCCCTGCCATTTCCTCTGCGCGAGCTCGATTTCAGAGTTGAAATTCAAGCCCAGAAACCGGGACACTTCACCACGGTGAGGCGATCCTCGAATTGATTGACTCTAAACCTTCACCGGACGAGAGGAGAAGTTCCCCGCAAAAGCCCCCTCACCGGAGCCGGCCATTGCTTCCGGCCTCGAAGCTTTGTGATCGGGTGTGGTCACTTTGTACCTGGGCGATTCACCGGGCCAAGGGACTTCATCTGGAGCTTGCTTGGACCCGATCGAACGTGACACGACCCTCGGATCGAAGCTTCACTTCTGCGAGCAAGGTATGAGCTCTCTCTTCCTCCCGAGCACGGAGATTCTCCATTTTATATGAATCGATTTCAATGCATGTTTACCAAATGGATGTGTTCGTCTCTTCATGACGAATCCATAGAGCATAAGAACATAAAAATTCATTGAGAAATGAGGGAGATATTAGGGCTAGAAGGTCGACGGTCACGGGTTCACACCAGTCGGAAACGATGACCAGGAGCCGTTGGATCGCGTGTATCGGATGGACGGCTCAGATCGCATCGGACCGGAAGATGTTACATGAAAGGTGGGCCCCGGGACGCTGACTCAGATGGCTGTGCCCAATCACAGCACGACACACACCCCCTTCGGAGCCGCCGAGATTGACGCGACGCCGCGTAGGATAAGTAGGAAAATATGGAATTTTCTTATTTATTAAATACCCAGAACTTTAAAAATGCATAACTTTGTGTAGAAAAATCACAAAAATAAAATAAAAATACCCACTTGCTCAGTGAACAGAGGAGAATAATGTGGAAAGAAATTAAGTCATTTCATTAAGTATTTTATTTTTAATTAATTATTTACTCTCTGCACTATTTTGATTCTCCATGCATGTAGACAATTCATCATGGTATGAAACCATAGGGCTTTTGAAGCCTCGAACTTGGGAACATTCCCTGAATTTTCCATGGTCGAAGGCCATCTATGAGAAGTTATTGATTTTTCGATTGCATATTACTTGTTTTGAGTATTTTAATTCCAATAATTAGCATTTTGAGAAATAAATTCTAGGGAATTTTGGTGATGTTTCTTATGACCAGAGGAACCTAGGAAAAATAGGTTTTGAGTTAATTCACATGGAACAACCCTAATTGGCCTAAATACCCAAAATTGAATTTTAATTAATTAGGGTTAACCACACATTAAATTGACTTGAAAACAATTCTCCACTGATCTTTAGGATCAGAGGAACATCACATAAAAATTTGAAGTCAATTGGATTTGATTAGCCTCACTCGAAATGGGTTGATTAAGCCACATAAATGAAATTAAACTTTAAAAATTCATAACTCACAAAATACTTTTCAAAAATTCACAAAAATGATTTTTGGGGCTTCTCGACATCAGAGGAGTCTAAGAAAATTAAAATTAAAATTTTCTTAAAAAGTTGATTTTTATCATTATTTTAATATTTTTAATAATTAAAAAATAATAAAAATCATAGAAATATTAAAAATCCCCAAAATGTCACATTTTAACTCCTAATCACTTAGGAACAAACAAAATATTTTTCCTAAGTCTCTAGGGTAAGATATTGAATTTTAAAGGCTTAAAACAATTTTTGAATTAAAAAATGATTTTCTTTAATATTTCCACTAAAATAATTCTAATAAATCAAAGAAAAATCAGAAAATTATAAAATTTATTTCTATGAGCTCCTTGAGGTCAGAGAGATTTATGAAAAATATAAAATCCATTTTTCAAAATTTATTTTATTTTAAAATTAATTAATGCTCCAAAACTCAAAATAATTCTAATAAATAAAATATAATTCAAAAAATCACCAAAGTTGGTCCAAATGGTCCTAATGGTCATTAAGAACATCCCATAATTTTCTTAATGATAGAAACATTTCCTTGTTCATGTTATTGAATTTTCCTTGAAAACCTCTATTTTCCATTAAAAAAATAATTACATAAATAAATTAAATACAAAAAAATCACATTTTCTCTTCTAATGTCTTAATTGACATGTGAGTGAGGTTACATAAAAATTTCAAGTTCATTTGAGCTTAGTTTAGTGAGTTATAGAATTATTAAGATTGAAGGGCAAAAGGGTAATTAAAAATTTCAACCCTTAATTAAAATTTTAGGAATAATCAAAAAGGGGAGGGTAAAATATTTGATTTTAAACTAATTTTGGATGATTGAAACTTAAATGATTGAAGGGTAGAAACCAACTAATCATTTCAAGAATAATTAAAATAAAACCTTAATTAATTAATTAATTAAAATTTTGGAAGAGTAATGGAAATTTGAATTATTAAAAGTAGGGATTTTATTAAGAGGATATTTATTCTTTAATTTAAAAATCCCTAAATAAATCACTTCAATAATACTTAAATCTTAATTAAAAAAAAAATTTAATTAAAATAATAATTCAAAGTAATAATTAAAACTAAAATTAAACTAAAATTAAATTAAATTAAATTTAAACTAAAATTAAAAAATTAAATCAAATTAAATTAAAATTAAATTAAAACTAAACTAAATTAAATTAAATTAAATAAATTAAATTAAAAATTAAATTAAAGTTAAAATTAAACTAAATTTAAATTAAAATTAAATTAAATTAAAATTAAGATTAAAATTAAATTAAATTAAATTAAATTAAATTAAATTAAACCAATTAAATTAAAATCGAAATCAAATCAAATTAAGTTAAAATTAAAATAAATTAAATTAAAATTAATTTGAATTAAATTAAATCAAAATCATTTAACAACAAACCTAAATGAAATCATTAAGACTTAAATTAAATCTAAAAGAACTTGAACAACTATTCGAACTTAAACTAATTTCTATAATTAAGTCGAAATTAAAATTAAATCATTAAGTTTAAATCGTCAAAATACTTAATAAATTTGCCCTTTTAAAGCTCTTATTATTATTATAACTCTTAAATGAAGTATCGAGTGAAGTGTTACTTCACTTATAGGATATTCGAATGTCTAGTTCATCTGAGCGAGGAACAAAACTTAAACCACGTGGATGATTAATTCACTCGTCTGACTAAATTTACTTGGACTTAAAGCAATCCTAGAAATATTGAAAAGATGTTTAGAACTCGTCTAAGCACTTCCTCGATATGACGGGATGTTTTAGAAGAACAATTGAATTTAATTGTTCTTTGATGAAGAAAATCATCCTTAAACCAAACCAACGAACCTAGACGTCATAGGAGATGACTAGTTATAGGATTAGGAATTTGGTAGACGACCAAAACCCTTCCCTTAGCTTTACCTAGGTATCTGTTGAAATATTTAAATGCCTTAACATGTGTTTTAAGTGCAGCTTGGGATGACAGGAAGACCCTCCAGGTACACTTTTATTTAATTGCAATTTACTTAAATGCACCGTACTTTACTTTTCCTTGCATGATAAACAAGACTGTTGCATGAAAATCAAAACCTTTAGGATAGCCCCTAAACTGAAACCAAAACTAAATTAAAAGTCATTACAAGATAAAAATCACCGCCACAACATTTCAAAATAGAAAATAACATAAAATTTAATCACAAACAGAACAACAAAACTACAATTGTAACTAAATTAAAACATCTCGTTGAATGATCGGGAATACCTCGGATGATGTAACCCACGTGTTGCTAACGGGATTTCCTACGGTCTAAATGAAAGTGTGGAACTCATTCGGTTGAGTTTAGCAAATTCATACGGACTAAGTGAATTCGATGAAAATAACGGTGTCGGGATGACGGAACAGTGGGATCTTAATCGGTTATGTTTAAACAACTTTAAGATTTGTTTTAATTAAATATTAAAAACACTTGGATTTTAAGATTTTCTCTAAACCAAAACACTTCTCTCATCTTCGATTTATGACTTCTAAAACTAAACCTCTGCAATGATAAGGAGTTTGGAGCATAGTGGGCGACACGGTCATCGTCATCAGTAAAACTCGGATGTCACTCAGCAAACCCTTCTTAGAATTAAACAACCAAGCCATAGGACTTTGAGGTAGTTTGCCTAGTGCAACATAAATCCTCAACTCTTCTTTAGGCATTTGCATAATCATGTTACGCAAATTAAGCCCTAACCGGTATTAGGACTCCAAGGTTGTAGTTTGGTACGACATAAACCCTCACATCTTTGAGGCTATTTGTATAATCATATCATACAAATATAAGTCCTAATTAAAACAGGCAAGATGGAATATTAAATGAACTCCCAAATTGAAGCTAAACAATAGGATAGTTTGGGAAGTTGCCAAGATTCTTCTTGGATCCTCAGCTTCTCCTACTTCTCTTCCCTTGAATTCCCAAAATAAATTGTTCCAAATTTGATCCATTCCCTATTGAAATTTCCAAAACTCAAATCCTTTGAAAACCTTAAACTTTGAAATTCTTGAGAGAAAAACCACTGATCATTATCGAGAGTTTTCTTAAATGATTCCTGTCATTTAAGATGTAATTAACTATAGGGGCTTGCCCTTATAGGGAACTTTAAGAACCCGAGTAATATAAACCACTGCTTAATTCATTTATATTAAGCGAGGGGAACTTGTCGGCTTATAAAGTTGGTTCGCGAGACCAAACGGATGTCACAAATCTTCTAGTTTATTTAACCGAGCCCCATCATCGAGCGATGTAGTTTATTCTTTGGAATAGATATACGGTTTGTGATGCGGTGCTCGTTTATATAAACTATTCGGGATGTGAGATCGGTTTGATTTCATATCTTAAAATTTTCGAACTTAAAGTTATTTTCAAAATAAAATGCTACTTTCTAAATTATATATATTTAAATTAAATTTAAAACCTAAAATTCACCGACAACTTCTGTAGGTGACCCTTTTTCAAAATACAACACAAAAACCTAAAAAAATATGCCGACAACTTCGGCGACTCCGGCGGGGACTAGTTCCTCTCTCCATTTTGATCGAGATGGTTTTGCTTTCATAAATCGGTGGTGAGTCCATATCACTAGTGGACCAAAACTACAATTCTTCCATTGGAACACCTCGTTCATTTACGTCATGAACGAGTATAACCAACTCCTCTCGGATTTAGGAGCCACTGTTTAGACACCCCTAAACAAAGAGGTTCCGAGATCCTTTTACCTCTTTTCTGAGGTGGGGTGGACCCCCAATAGGTGTTAGTTTAGGAGGGATCCTTCGAGTCGAGAAGTCTTGCATAAGACTTTATCTTCCTTTCCAATTCTAAATCGTGTCATTTACCTTTTCTATAGCCTTTTTGCCTTTAATCGTTTTGTTTCTAACAAACGAACCTTCTAATAAACAATATCTTTTAAAAAAATTACAAATACACTAAGATAAACGAAAATGTGTTCGGACTCTTTCTTTTTCGTCCTAAACTTTATGATGAAAAGAAGCATAATTCGGGACTGACATTCGGAATGCCTACTGCAGAAAATGAGCGCCAAAGCTAATCTTTTCCTTCACCGATGGAATGGACTTCACCGTTTACAAGGATGAAATTTGCCAGATAATGGGATCATCCGTTTCGGACGAGGATTTGGCGACACGGATGTTAAGTTCGGCGACGTCACTCTCTTCGCACTAATGGACAAAGTGTCGAGAGCGAAGAGCCCGTGATTTAGTTCGATTTGAAGTTGGCTCGAAATCCCTCCTCTGCAAAGGGTTCAGATTGAAAGGAGTACCCTTTGTTCATAGGAGGGCCATTGTCTCTACCCCACAGGTCTATTCATCTCGCACCTACCCAGACACGCTGGCGAAGGGGAAGGAAATCAAGTACGTGATGAGCTTGTCACCGTGGAGGGTGCGAGACTTTGCTACGATACCATCGTTTTTGAGATTGGATCCGGTTCAAGAGTTGCACCCCTAACTCGGACTCGAAAGGAGAAATAGAAGCGAGGAAGATCGCCATAAAAGCTAGAGTTGCTTGAAGTTGCTTTTCTAGAAGAAATTCTGAAGAAAGAGAAGAAGCTGCCTAAGTATATATCTCGTTGGAAGGAGCGAGGTTTCACCCTCTCTCGCCGCATCAGATGAAGAGGATGTTCGTAGGATCGCCACCGCATTACCCCGACCTACAAACTACAACAATTACAAGAGGAAAAGGGATAAGACCACGCCATTGGCTCGGCTGCAAGCTGTTATAGAAAGATTGTCAAAGAAAGAAAGATGCCCTGTATCATAAATCTTAAGAAGGATAGGACGAGTGCAAGCTAAATCCCGCCTCGGACCGCGAATAGAGCCTGTTGTTGCCACAGAGAAACCAAAGAAGAGGATAAAAGCCAGTTCACCCGTTGTTATATCGGGTCTACAAATTAGGGAGGACACCACCTTCCAGCATATAGCCGACAGATCATCCGGTCCTAAGCTTCCAGCTGCAATAAGGATGGTATGGCGACCTACTACTGGCGAGTTAAGACCAAAATAATGCCCTGAGAGGAAAAGTCTCGTCAGGAGACTTGAATCAAAAGAAAGTGCAACTGCAATAAAGGGGACTCCCGGGAAGGAAGTTCAACAACGGTCGCGAGACAAGCTGCGAGACCGTGCGAAAAGGACCACTAGAGGATGCCATGGACGAGTTAAGGACCGACATCCGACGGTTAGCAAAGGGAAGAGAAGAAGAATTAGGAGACGAAATTGACTCATCAGAGTTCATGGATGAGGAGTATGCCGAGATCAACATGGTTGAGACACGAGCATCGTCAGCTTCGCAAGGTGCTCCGGCAGCTGCGGAAAGAGATGAACCGGAAGTGTTGAGAGCACAAATTCGGGAGAGAGATGATACAATTTCCCAGATGGCAAAGAGGATGGAAGAGATGGCTACTGCCTTAGCCACTCTCCAGAGTCAGGCCCAGCCACAGAAAGAGACACCCCCAGAAATTGTCCATATTGTAGATGGAGGAAAAGAGATCACATCCGTCAACGGAGACGAACTACCAAAGGAGGATTCTACATAAAGTATGATTCCAGAAAAGGATATTAAAAATATGGTAGAACAGAAGGTACGAGAAGCCTTAGCACAATCCAAGAGTGGAGCATCTATTCAGACGGGTAGACCTTACCCCGAAGAGTTCGATGCAGTCCAATACCTGAAAGGTTTCGTACCACCTCTGTTTAAGACTTTTGATGGGACGGGAAACCCTCGGCAGCATGTCGTACATTTTTGTGCTATTTGCTGCAATGCCGGTGGAAGTGACGCTTTACTCTTCCGACAGTTCGTCAGCAGTTTATCAGGGATTGCTTTTGACTAGTACGCGGAATTGTCGAACGGTTCAGTAAAGACCTTTTTAGAACTAGAAAATCTCTTCGTGAAACGATTTGTCGGGGCTCAGTACCACATCACTATCGGTGATCTAGTGGTGGAGCAGCAAAAGCCGAACGAGACTTTAGTGGATTACATACTTCGATGGAGAAACTTAAGCATGAAGTGTGAACCACAGCTTCAAGAACAACATGCAGTCGGTATCCTGCTTAAAAGTATCCATGGCCCGATAGCACTTCTCCTTAAAGGATTTACAATCGAGACTTTCGAGAAGTTGCTTAGCAAGGCTGGGAGCTTACAAGAATAGGCAAAGCAGCTGAGTTTCGCAGACAAGAATGATAAGCAGAAGCCTGTGAAAACATTCGAGAAGAAATATAGAATCGTCGCGGTAGTAGATAAGGGCGAGCGACGATGCGGATACGATCGGAGCGGCCACGAGTCTGGTTACCAACCACCGCAACGAACATACCAACATCCTCGACAAAGTTATCGACAACCTCGTCAGAGCTATCGGTCGCCTCGGCATTATGAACAACCGCCTCGTTCGTCGCGTACTTTAGAGAACTTCTAAAGAAAGAATAACCATTCAAAGCGGAAGCGATGGCGAAGATGTTCCGCGACTTAATGAAGACACCGAGATTTTCGGTGCACGAGCCCAAGAGCGGAGGAAGTCGATAAGAAAGATCATCCGAACTATTGCCCTTACCACCGGATGCTTGGACACAAGATATAGGATTGCATCACTTTCGAGGAGTTGGCTTGATGACGATCTCCGGAAAGGAACATAACGTTCCGAAAGGAATACATGAAGGAACCCCGAGAAGGGAGGTTCCATCAATGTTATTTCAACGGATCCTATTGTTCGATAGACCCTTACGTGTCGATGATGGATGGATTACAGTACTGGACGAAGTCATCGAAGAATTTTGGATCACATCCGGGCCGCTTCGGTGCGTGCTTCGACTCGAGTTTGAAACTGTCGAGCCGGCACTTATCACTTGCGATTGAAGAACCGCCCCGAGAAGGAGGAGAAGATCGTGGAAGAGAAGAAGACCGAGGACTCCGAAGGGTAGACTAGAAGTTCGCTTATCCTAAGATGGTTGTTTTCGATTCGGGGGAAAAATCCCTCGAACTCCTGACTCTGTATGATTATCTGCTCGCTCCGGCGGGATCTTATAATGATAAGGGTTATGGCGTTGGCTACGTTTTGACTTTATAACTATTACATAACTAGTGACAACCGGCTTAATCTGGATCTCGATTCCAATATAAACAACGATTCTCAAATCATACATAACCTTGATGACCACGATGAAGAAGATGTTCGCGAAGGAGTACGAAAGCTCGACGAGCAACGAGTCCATTTATGAATTCCGAGGGGCTCCGATCACGATAGAATTAGAACCATCGGACACCGAAGCAACTTCGAGAAGAGCCGATGGTTCCAATTCGAGAGGATACATTGGCGGATTCAACACCGGATTCGGGAGAAATAAGCTGAAGTAAATTTAAGAAGTGGAAAAGTTTTACCTCCGAGAATGGGTCCGAAGGATAAAGGAAAGCGGGTGGTTGCTCGGGAAGAGCCAACCCCGGCGGAGAAATGCCGATTCGGGAAGAAACCGAGGAACATGGTAATAAAGTGGACTACAACGTGCTAGCCCATCTTAGGAAGCTACCGACGAACTAAGCATATACGACGCTCGATCTGTCGAAGGAGATGAGGAAGCTACGATCGAGGCTCTACTTGATCCGAGAGATTTGTTTAGCTCAAATGGCCGGTAATTCCTTCGATGAGGTTTGCTCGTTAAAAGAACGACGAGGTGTTACCTTCACGGACAATGATCTATTACTTGGAACGACGAGATCACGACCGACCGTTATACATTTCGATCATTATCATAAAGTTTATGCTCTCCGGAGTGTTGGTTGATCCGGGAGCATCGATCAACATAATGAATCTTCGGACGCTAGCATATTTGGAAATTGATGCTCGCGAGCTTGAAGGCGAGACGAGATGCTATTAAGAGGCTTCGATCGAAAAGGAGAAAGGGCTCTTGGATCGATAACACTTACTAATGAAGACCGGTGATTTAGAAAAGACAACCGCAAAATTCCACATAATTGATTCGAGACATCGTTCAACGCTCTCGCGGGTCGGCTTGTGGATCCATGAAAACCGGATGGTACCGTCGTCTCTGCACCAGTGCATAAAGTATTACGAAGGAGGGGAACAGTGCATCAAAGGTGATTTGCAACCATTCTCCGTGCATGAAATTGGAATTCATGAAGATGCAGCCTACTACGTGCCCCCAAAGAAAACAATCTTTTCCAGAAATACCATACCAAATGAAGCAAAAGAAATTCGAGACAATGAAGAACCTGAAGTTCTAGTCCAACAATTACTCACCACTCCCTTACAGCGAGATGGTGAAGATTTCTCCAGAACTCGCACCTGAGGTAGAGGCCGGGGACGATGACGTGGAAGAAATGTTGGAACAGTTGGACAGAAGAAACCGGTCATCAATGTTGATTGGGAGAACACTTCTAAAGAAGAAGAAGAAATCAAGAAAGAAGCAGCGACAATAAGTCAAAAGAAACCCCAATTCAAGATCTCTCTCGAAGATGAAAAGAATGAAGAATATAAATCGATGTACGATAAGATTAACCATCATGTACATACTATGACCTCGACCCGATCCGATTACGATAAGATCGAGGGTATGGTGGTCAAGGAAGTGCATGGTGGTGGTACCAAGCCAATCAAGTTTTACCGTGGTGCTTCCTCCTCCAATACTGAAAAAGATGTACAATTTGAAGATGTTACTTCATCTGAATTAATGGAATTACCTTTTGAGTGGTACTCTCCCTGTGTTCAAAATTTAATTCGACGTGGTGTCTTACCTCGACAATGGACAAAAGGCCGATCACAACACTTTGAAAAATTATGGAGTAATGTCAGTTGGCCTCCCAATTCAAAACATGGTCTTGGATTCGGTACAGTAGGATCAGTTGACGATACGGGATTTTGATTGGTTGTCACTTGCGAACCTAATGAAGACTGCTGCGAAGCTTCAGAAGATCTCGAAGATCCACCAATCGGAGATGCTCCACCAGAATTCGAGGAAGAAATCAAATCTACAATAGACGAGTTAATGGTAGTTAACTTAGGTACTAGCTAAAAGACTAGGCCAACCTTTGTTAGCTCCTTACTCAATAAAGAAGACTCCGAAAACATAATCAAGCTACTAATGGAATTCAAGGATTGTTTTTCTTGAAGTTACGACGAAATGCCAGGATTAGCTCCAGAAGTCGCAGTTCACGAGCTAGAGTGGATCTACTTCCGTTTCGGTCGGACGAGCTCCCAGGAGAATGCGTCTAGAAATTGATCAACAAGTAATAGCCGAAGTTAAGAAGCTAATAGACGCTAAATTTGTCCGTGAAGAACAATACCCTACTTGGTTAGCCAACGTGGTACCAGTCAGAAAGAAGAATGGTCAGATTAGAATCTGCGTAGACTTCAGAGATTTAAATAAAGCATGTCCAAATGATGAATTTCCACTACCAATCCCAAAGGCGATGATCGACATTGCTTCAACACATGAAATCTTCTCTTTCATGGATGGATCATCAGGATACAACGAGATGAAGATGGCACAAGAAGATGAAAAGCTCACGGCATTCAGAACGCCGATCAGAGTGTATTGCTACACAGTAATGCCATTCGGACTAAAGAACATAGGAGCAACATACCAAAGAGCGATGACGAAGATTTTTGATGATCTCATTCACAACCGAGTTGAGTGCTACGTGGATGATGTGGTCATCGAAAGTAAGCGAAAGAAGATCACCTGTATGATTTGAGAATTGTTTTCGAGCGACTAAGACAATACAAATTTAAGATGAATCCCTTAAAATGCGCCTTCGGCGTCACCTCCGGGAAATTCTTGGGATTTGTTGTCCGACATCGCGGGATTGAAATTGATCCGGAAAAGATTAAAGCTATCTTAGAAATGCCACCTCCTAAAACTTTGAAACAACTACGATCCTTTCAAGGAAAGTTGGCATATCTTCGACGCTTTATATCGAATTTGTCAGGAAGGTGTCAGCCTTTTCTGCTTTGGTTAAAAAGGATGCCGAGTTTACTTGGGACTCCAAATGTCAACATGCCTTCGATGACATCAAACAATACTTAATGATACCTCCTGTCTTAGCGGCCCAGATCTCGGAGTAGGCCAGTTGATACTTTATACCGCGGCTTTAGACGACTCCCTTGGAGCCTCGCTGGCAGGGTCGATGATGAGGGAAAAGAAAATGCTCTCTACTACTTAAGCCGTCGTCTAATCCCGACGTAAGTAAAGTATCCTCCTATCGAGAAGCACTTGCTAGCCTCGATCTTCACCGCACGAAGCTCGAGCATTACATGCTTTCTCATAAGGTTAACCTTATTTCGAGAGTTAATCCGTTGCAATACTTGATGACTCGGCCGATGCTTTACGCGGACTTGCCAGGTGGTCGATGATACTATGTGCAATTTGACATAACTTTTGTTCCTCTTCGCACCGTAAAGGGACAAGTCCTAGCCGACTTCCTTGCGGCACACCCTTCTTAGCGAGATTCGCCTCTCGACGATGATTTACCTGATGAGCAGATAATGAGCCTAGAAGACATTGATGATTGACGTTGGGAACTATACTTCGACGGTGCGTCCTCAGCACAGAAAGATAAAGAATTGCAAACGATAGTGCCCGGTAAGGCAAGAATCAGACTAATCTTTATAACACCGGAGCGGGGGATGTTAAGATACTCCTACCACTTAACAAAATCATGTACAAACAACGAAGCAGAATACGAAGCTCTCATAACCGGATTGGAGTTAACCATTCAAATGAGAATAACGGACATCAACATCTACGGGGATTCTCAGTTGATCATTCAACAGGTCGCCGGACAGTAAAGGATTTTAAAGCCAAGACTCGAGCAGTACTTTCAGTACGCCATGAAATTGTTGGAATGTAACGATCTACAAGATCCCCAGAAAAGAAAATGCTCTTGCAGATGCGCTAGCTCGCCTTGCAAAATAATTTGCCTGCTTACAAGATGAGTCGGTTGAAGTGTCGGTTCGGGGACGACGGGTCCTATCACGGCTCGACATGGATATGCTACGGAAATCGGAAAAGCGAGAGGAATCGGTTGCGGCAATAACGGAAAATACGGAAGATTGGCGGCGACCGCTAATAGACTACTGCGAATAGGAAAATTACGGAAGATAAGTCATTAGCTCATCGAATCGAAAAGAACTCTATCTTACGCATTAATAAACAATATGTTATACGGAAGGTCTTTTGATCGGATGTGGCTCAGATGCTCGAGCGGGTCGAGAGCTCGTGAAATTGTCAAAGAAGTGCATTCGGGACTTTGTGGCGCTCATCGGTCGGGTCCGAAAATGAAAATGAAGATTAAAAGATTAGGGTACTGCGGCCCTCGATGATGACCGACTGTATGAAAGTTGCCAAAAGTTGTCACCGGTGCCGAGTGCACGGAGTGGTTCTACACCGACCTCCAAATATGCTACATCCGACAATCGCGTCGTGGCCATTTGAGTGTTGGGGCACGGATATAGTGGGTCCGATAGAACCGCCTTCTTCGAGAGGACATCGCTTCATTCTTGCGGCTACGGACTACTTCTCTAAATGGGCGAAGCGGTTCCACTCGGAGAAGTAAAGGTACACCACGTGCTTACGGTTTTTCAAAAATCGAGTTGTCTGCGGTTTCGGATACTACGCGAGAATCATTTCGGATAATGGGTCCGCATTTAGAAGCACAAAAATCAACAATTTTGTCGGAAGACATGGAATCGATTGGCGATACTCGACCATTTACTATCCGAAGAGCAAACGGCTTGGCGAGGCTTTCGATAAAACTCTCGTCCAAATTCTAAAGAAAACTTTGGACGACAACAAAAGAAATTGGCACGAGAAGTTGTTAGAAGCCTTATGGGCCTACGGGACGACTTTCGGGACTCCTACTCGATCTACGCCTTACACTTTAGTGTACGGGTCGAGGCGGTTTTACCTTTGGAGGTTCGGCTTCCATCACTCGAATTGCGATTGCAAATAAAATTACTACGAAGAAAATGCCGGATTACATTTGGAAGAAGCTGGAAAGCTTGGAAGGAAAAGACTTGCGGTAGCAGCAAATTTGGAGCTATGCCGAGCTAAGATGATCCGAGCTCATGATAAGCTAGTCCACCCGAGAACTTTCGAAGTTGGTGACTTAGTTCTTGTCCTCGAGACCTATTCTTGCACATCGCGAGATAGGAGGTAAATTTGAACCGACTTGGGAAGGGCGGTTTGTGGTCGAGACGATCTACTCGGGAGGCTCTACCAACTTGTGAATTGCCGAGGAGAACGACAAATGCTTCCAATCAACGGACGATATTTGAAGAAGTATTACGCAACCTGATGTTTCGAAGGAATGAATTCTCATCCCTAGAAACACGGGTGAAGTAACCACTTGTGACTGGGTCCGAACCCAAAAACATAAAAATGGATGACAAAAAAAAATCATTAACAAAAAAATATGTGCTTAAAAATAAAATATGTGAAATCATAATAATAAAGTTTTACCCTTCCTTTCAAATCAAATCTTGTTCCTGATCTTTCCTCATCTTTTCCTACTTTCCTTAAAAGTTAAAATAAGTGAATAAGAATCTTCAGTGATAAATATTTTCTTAATGTTCTTGTTCTTAGTACAGCCCCTGATCCTTTCCTTGTCTTTTTCGCAGGGAAATGTCGAACGGGCGGTTGGTCCTAAACTTTAGAAATGGCGTGAGTCTCGCACTCGATGAAAAGAGGGTGAAGGATGGAGCAGTGATAGAAATTGATTCTACTTCACACCGGCCGGCCTCGGTACGAAGAAAATGATTGGGTCCCGATTAATCGAGAAGAGCTTCACGGCCGGACGGTGATGAAGATGGGTGGCCCGAGCCACCGATCCAGCAACAAAAAAGAAAGACAAACATCGAGGAAAGCCGGAAAATCGAGTACGTAGTTGCCGCGGCGAAGGCGGGCTCGTCGGTGCTCGCGCCGCGAAGTCAGGGTCAGGAGAGCTACTCTCCTTCTTACCCGAAGAAGAATAAGAATCGCCGTATCCGCAAGATGTTGACTAAACTAGCGACGGATCAACACGAGGAAACGGCCGCTTTTGCCGGCACACAATTTCGAAGATCCAGGTTCGTCGGGAACCGAGAAGAAGAAAGTCGACGCCAAGAAAATCAGAACAAATCGAAGAAGTGCCAAGAAGAACAGAAATAGAGTCGGTGCCTTGACACGGACGAGAGATACCGGATCGAAGAACCTTGTTGCGGAAGCGACCAGCCGAAGGATGTCCGACGAAGACAATCCCAGGAGCCAAGGTATGCGGGAAGAACGTGACGGGATTGAGCCATACATCCCGCAGTACGTTACTAGGCCTCGTCACTTACAGATCATCCCAGAATATGAATTAGAAAGAATGCAAAATGTTGAGAAGAAGACTTTCGAATACTTCGAAAGGATTAAAGGCAAGAGAATCAACATTTTGGAAGGCCTCGAGTTACACACAGATGTATTCTCAGAGTATGAGCAACAACAGATTGTGGATTGCATCTTAGAACTTCAGAAGATGGGTCGAGCGGTCCGTTCGAGGGAAAAGACTTATTCGGAACCCGGAGATGGATGCCGGGGAAAGGAAGAGTCACGATACGGTGCGGATGTTGCTATAACTTCGCGAGAGGACGAGAAAAGGAAATCCACGGGGATACTCGCGTCGCAGTGAGGGTGGATCCGATGCCGAGGATAATTAAAAGAATGGTGAAAAGAATGGTAACGTGGAGGATTGCGCGACGGTGCCATACCAGACGGTTGCATCATCGACATTTACCGGAAAGGCGGCTGCATACCTCGCACATAGACCACCACGACTTTGTCGGACCTTTACTGCACGGTTTCGTTCGTCGACCAATGCAATATCATGTTCGGATCGACCTCCGGATAGCGAGCCCGGGTAAGTTCCGAGGGGCGGTGGAGATACCACTTCGGTGGGTTCCGTCATGATATTAAAAGGAAATGGAGCGAGACATCGCGAAAACATTGTATACTGGGAGTGCCGGTGGAGCGGATCTCCGTTACTTTTAGAAGGATGGATGACGGAAAGGCGCCTTACGACTTCCGGCCGGATCCGAGGTGGAGAGTCTCCGGCCTACGGTTGTGAGTTACATAGGAAATAGCACACCTCCGATGCACATCCATGCGGCATTCCTGCAAGGGTGGCTTGGAAGGTGATGTTATTACCCATGTTTCTTACTATTCGAGACATGGATTTTTGATAGACACTTTTGGATGGATCGACGAGAAGTTTATACGGTCCGTTTTGGAGTTACATGGATTGTATGAGACATTAAATTTATGAGAAAAATATCATCATGACTAGATCGAGTTGTATGATGTACTTTCGGTAAATTGGAATGAAAACGGCTACGTCATATTTTGCCTTCACCTCTTTTTGTGCAAATTGATGAGGAAACGCCATTAGAGTTAAACTGAACTTTGAACGAAGAACGAAAGAAAAGAAAATAAATGAGAACTTTTCCTAAAAATCTAAATAGTAAAATGAACTTCAAATTCACATGAACACTAAATGAACAACAAAAATAAAATCGGATCGCTAAAGGGCAAATGAAATGAACCTAAATCTCAAATTGAATTCCGGTCTAAATCCATCGTTTCAAACCCTCCAATTCTTCTTCGAATCGAGATCTACTTCGAGACCTCCTGTTGAAACCCTCTCTCGGGATGATTTCGAGAACCACGAAAAATTTTCGATTTGGTTACGATGGCATGGATTCATACCCTTCGCCAAATAATCGAACTTTGATTGATTCTCGTGGGATGTGGAACACTTTCATATCTCATTTCGATCTCCTGCTAAATCTAAATCTCCACGAGTACATTTCAATTCAAAATTTCCGAGAATGGTACCTACATTCCGGTTCTCATTTCGAGATTGATACCTACATTTCAATTCTCATCGAATTGATACCTACATTTCGATTCAAAATTTTCGAGGCGGTACCTACATTTCGGTTCTCATTTCGAGATCGATACCTACATTTCGATTCTCATCGAATTGATTCCAACATTTCGATTCAAAATTTTCGAGGCAGTACCTACATTCCACTTCTCATTTCGAGATCGATACCTACATTTCGATTCTTATCTAAATTGATACCTACATTTCAATTAAAAAATTTCGAGACTGGTACCTACATTCCAGTTCGCATTTCGAGATCGATACCTACATTTCGATTCTCAACTAAATTGATACCTACAATTCAATTCAAAATTTTCAAGACTGGTACCTACATTCCAGTTCTCATTTCGAGATCGATACCTATATTTCGATTCTCATCTGAATTGATACCTACATTTCAATTCAAAAATTTCGAAGGCCAGTATCGAGCATTCCGGTTCTCATTTCGAGATCGATACCTACATTTTGATTCTCATCCGAATTGATACCTACATTTCGATTCAAAATTTCCGAGGCGAGTACCTACATTCCGGTTCTCATTTCGAGATCGATACCTACATTTCGATTCTCATCTGAATTGATACCTACATTTCGATTCAAAATTTCGAGGCTAGTACCTACATTCCGGTTCTCATTTCGAGATCGATACCTACATTTCGATTCTCATATGAATTGATACCTATATTTCAGATTCAAAATTTTCAGAAAGGCTAGGTACTACATTCAAGTTCTCATTTCGAAATCGATACCTACATTTCGATTCTCATCTGAATTGATACCTACATTTCAATTTGAAATTTCCGGGACTGGTACCTAAATTCCAGTTCTCTTTCGAGATCAGTACCTTAATTCTGATTCTCATCCTTTTCAATCGATGCTTAAACTCGAACGCTTACTCAGAAATTTACCTAAAATCCGGTTTTCTTTGCGATCCAGGGGTTGAAACTCGGGTTTCAATTCTCATTTCAAATCCAAATTTCCTTAAGCTGATTTTAAATCGAACTTGATCTAAATTGGAACTCCAAATCGAAATCTAAACTCACACATTGAAACTTGAAATTTAAAAGTAAACTGAAATCTAAATTGAGTTCGCCAGATCTTGTGATTTGGAATTCACCTCCCTTTCCTTTCCCCAGCGAGAATTCAAGAACCTCCAGTTTTGGAAACATACTTGATACTCCCCAACGGAAATTTTTCTACTGTCTAAGTTTGTCACTTGGACATACGTGTTGGTTTTGTTGATCTCTTCGGTCAGCCCTGATACGCGCGGTGTGCTTGGTTAGCACACCACACTATTGGGGGTCCATTTGTTGACCTCATTTTTTGATGAGGTCTTCTCATCTCTCTTTAGTACTTAGGATCTAGCCTTAGAATTTTCCTTTGACTATCTTAGAGGACTAGAGATGGAACCTACCCTTTAGAAACTCAACCACTTCCTAACTCTCTGCAAAACCCACAAGCTTGATTGTAAACCCCTAATCACCTAGAGGGTTGAGATCAAATGTGGAGGTTTAAAGGATGAGTTCCTATGGGACTCTTTGGTCTTAGGATCACCACAGGTGGCACAGTGCTAGTGAAGGCTGACTTACACATACACTACACTTTCACACACACATTCCAAATCCTAAAACCCACACTCTCACCCAACTTGACCTCTTGACTCATGTAGGTAATTCAAATGGATGGTCCTTAACCCCAAGCCACTTAGTTAAGAGGGTTAGGAACAACATAATGAATGCCTCGAATGAGTCCTCTCATGGCTCATATGGGCTTAATATGGCTTCATGGCTCAGCCAAAATGATTCCATTTCACTCGCACTTGATCGATCTTCATTTTGCCAAAATTTCAATTCTTGACCTCGGGACCCGGACCGGACGCTAACTCTTAAAAGCACTTGAAGCTACTACGAAAACCACCAAAATTTCCAAATCTACCCAAAACTTTTCCAAAATCAACCTTGAACATTTCCCAACCACTCAAATTGATCATCCACAACCAAATATACCAAAATTTCCAAAAATACCCCCAATACCCTCCAAATTGCCAAAATGCCCCTCTTGACTCAAAAATCCAAAAATTCGAAAAATTCCCAGAAAATTCCAGAAAATCCTAAATATTCCCAATTTCATTTTGTTCAACTACACCATGGGCCGATTTTGTCGATTTACCCACTTTTGCCAAAACCCCCAATTTTATCCATTTTTTAACGAAAGTGAGCCCGATGTCGAGCCAAACCACCACAATTGACTCCGATTTTGGTCCAATTCAATTATAAACTTCAATTCAATATCCCCAATATCAATCTAGACCAAATCCAAGTCCAATTTGATTGACATTTGAATCTAATTTCACTTTTAAGCTTAAGGCCCAATTTTGGTCCATGACCCAAACTTAGCCAAGCTAACCCGATTCAACTCCAATTAACCCCAAACCTTTTCTAAACCTTCCCTAACATCCCCACAAACAAAACACTAACATAATTTGCCCAAAATTTGGACCCAAACCCTACTCGAATTCAACCCGAGCCAAAATCCCTTAAATGGGCCTACACCCGAAACCTAACCCAAATAGGCCCAAATCCCAAAATCAAAACCCGACCAAAGTTGAAACCTCTTTGAAACACTCCCATAAACATTTCTCAATGTTAATTTTACATCAATTTCAACATTAGCCCAACCTTAGCCCAAGTTAGTCCATTTTGACCTATTTTGACCCTATCACTAAAGAGACCGATTTAGACCAATTCAATTCCAAACCACCTCGAGTTTGATCCAAATCACTCATGACACATCCTTAAACTAAACTCGACATTTATTTAGCATGGCCCTTTGCAAAATTTTCATCTAAAAGCCCACTTCCAAAAGACATTCAAAAGCCGGTCTCACAACGAACTCGAAAGCCCAAGCCCATCCTAAAGCCCGCATTACAATCTCATCTCATCCTCGCTTAATTAAAATCATTCCTAAGTCCTAAATCAGCAATCAAACCTTTCTAAACAAAGCCATATGACAAACCATCCAAATTTTACACCAAAATACCAAAATTCCTTAAACCCATTTCCATGAAACCAAGCCGACTTTTCCCGAAGCCATATAAGAGCCATGAAGCCATCCTTAAGCCCCATGTGAAGCCATGAGGGGTTTGACATGTGACCGAGCTATTAATGGCAAAGGAGGGCCCCCTTTCCTAATCCTTCATTAAGCTTTTTTAGCCATATCATATGTCGCACACTAAACCATGTTTTGCCACCTAATCCTTGATGGAGACTCCACCACACATGGGAGGTTGACCCAGGCGGTGCCTCGGCCCAAATCAGGTTATGGGAGAGTGAACCCAATCCATTTGGATGAGTTGACCAAACCCGAAGCCTAAAATGGCCTTATCCTACCACTTAGAGCCAACCCCGTTTACACATGTCCAAAGCTAATTCACTTCACCAAACCCCGGCCACTGACTTCGCAGGTCGAGATGGTGACCCATGCACGGCCGGCCGGCCACCACGGCCATGGGAAAACACCATGGCGAGACACCTTGGAAGGAGCCAAACATTGAAATTCCATCTTGTTGAGCTGCACCCAGTGTCCAGGTGGCCATTGCGGCTATTCTTCTCTTGATCTAAGCGAGCTGATCCCGGCCTTGACCCTCCACGGGAAGCCCTCCGGTCAGCCTATTTAAACACCACCTCCTCTCGGCCGAGAGAGAGTCTTTGAAACAAACCATACGAAACTGCTTCCAAAATCATTCCGGACTCTCCTCCACACACGGATAACTTGATCCCACTGAAATCCCCCTGCCATTTCTCTCTTTGCAAGCTCGATTTCGGAGTTGAAATTCAAGCCCAAAACTAGGACACTTCACTACGGTGAGGCAATCCTCGAATTGATTGACTCTACACCTTCACCGAGGCCAGAGGAGAAGTTCCCCGGCCAAAGCCCCTCACCGAGGCCGGACATTGCTTCCATGACCTCAAAGCTTTGTGATCGGTTGTGGTCACTTTTGTACACTAGGTAATTCACCGAGCCAAGGGACTTCATGCTGGAGCTTGCTTGGACCCGATCGAACGTGACACGACCCTCGGATCGAAGCTTCTTCTCGAGCAAGGTATGAGCTCCGAAGTGGAAGCTCGATCCGAAGAACCGGTCTTCCGTTGGCTTCGGCTCCGAATCAGTCACGACGGTGATACATAGATACAAAGAAGTGACACTGAAGCAACAAGCTTGAGTTTGGAGGCTGCAATGTACGGCTGGTGAATGACGGAGACTTCTCCTCTTGGTGGTAGCCAAGTCGATCGGTTGGTTACCCACCGGTATGTGAAGTGTCACTGGACGAGAAAATGTGAAGGGGAGCCGATGGTCAGATGGAAGTGCAGATGATTTTGGAGACTGCAACATGGTTTGTTTTCGACACCTCTCTTGAAGCAGAAGGAGAGATGATGTTTAAATGGGAACGCGGCTGGAAGGCCGAGGCTGGGATGGGCGGCTGCACTTAAGATCGAGAAGAATAGTTTGCGATGACGAACATGGAACTGTCCTCATGCAGATGGGGCCACAATGTTTGGTTCAGCTCCCGAAGGTGGGCCATGGTCTGCAGCGGCAGTGAGCGCGCGAGCATCGTCTCTGACCGGAAGTCGAGTGGGTTTGGTGAAGTGAACCAGCTTTGGACATGTCTCAAAGGGTTGGCTAACTAAGTGGTAGGATAAGGTCATTTTGAGGACTTGAGTTTTGTCAACTCAATCCAAATGGATTGGGTTCACTCTCCCATGGCACGATTTTGGGCTGAGCCGGCCGATTGGGTCTGGACTTCGACCTCCGTGTGGTGGGTCTCCGTCGGAGTTAGGTGGCAAAACATGGTTTAGTGTGTGACATATATATGGCTAAAGAAAGCAATGAAAGGATTAGGAAAGGGGGCCCTCCTTTTGCCATTAATAGCTTGGTCGCATGTCAGGCTCCTAAATGGCTTCGCATGGTGGCTTAAGGATGGCTGCGTAGCTGCTTATATGGCTTGGGAAAAGTTGGCTTGGTTTCATGGAAATGGCTCTTAGGGAATTTTGGTATTTTGGTGTAAATTTGGATGGTTAGTCATATGGCTTTGTTCAGAAAGGTTTGATTGCTGATTTAGGACTTAGGAGATGATTTTGAATTAAGTGAGGATGAGCTGAGACCTGTAGTGTGGGCTTTTAGGATTGGGCTTGGGCTTTTGAGTTTGGTTAGGAATGGTGCCGTTAGTAGCATGATGGGCTTACAGATGAGAATTCTGCAAAGGCTCATGCTAAATAAATATTGAGTTTAGTTTAAGGATGTGTCATGAGTGATTTGGATCAAACTTGAGGTGGTTTGGAGTTGTAATTTGGTCTAAGAACGGGTCACTTTAGTGATGGGGTAATTAGATGATCAAAATGGACTAACTTGGGCTAAGGTGCATGGGATAATGTTTGGAAATTGATGTAAAATTAACATTGAGAAATGTTTATGGGAGTGTTCCCGAAGAGGACTCGACTTTGGTTGGGTTACGATTTTGGGATCTGGGCTTTATTTGGAGTTAGGAATTTGGGTGTAGGAACTGCATTTAAGGGAGTTTTGGGTACGGGTTAGACATTTGAGTAGGGTTTGGGTCCAAATTTTGGTGCAGATTATGTTAGTGTTTTGTTTGTGGGGATGTTAGGAGAGGTTTGGAAAAATTTTGGGGTTAATTGGATTTGAATTGGGTTGGTTTGGGCTAAAGTTTGGGTCGTGGACCAAGAACCAGGCCTTAAAGAACTAAAAAGTGAAATTAGATTCGGAAATGTCGATCAAATTGGACTTGGATTTGGTCTAGATTGATATTTGGGGTATTGAATTGAAGTTTATGGTTGAATTGGACCAAAATTGGAGTCAATTGTGGTGGTTCGGTTTGACATTGGGCTCACTTTGGTTAAAAAAAATGGATAAAAATTGGGGGTTTTGGCGATAGTGGGGTAAATTGACCAAATTGGCCCATGGTAGTAAGTTGACGCAAAATGAAATTGGGGATATTTAGGATTTTCTGGAATTTTACTGTGGATTTTTGGAGTTTGTGGATTTTTGAGTCGGGGTCATTTTGGTAATTTGGAGGGTATTGGGGGTGTTTTTTGAGAATTTTGGTATATTTGGTTATGGATGATCGATTTGAGTGGTTGGGAAATGTGGCAGGTTGATTTTGGAAAAGTTTTGGGTAATTTGGGGTATTTTGGTGGTTTTTGGGTGAGTTCCGAAGGGCTTACAGCCAGGTTAGGCGGGTCAGGGGTCCGGGGTCCGGGGTCGGGGAATTGAAATTTTGGTAAAATGAAGATCGGCCGAAGTGTGAGTGGGATAGAGTCATTTTGGTTGGTGAATGAAGCCATGTTAAGCTCGTGGGAGCCGTGAGGACTGGATTTGGGGCATTCGTGCTGTTGTTCTAACCCTCGTGGCCAGGAGCTTAGGGGTTAGGGCCATCCTGTGAATTACCCACCGCGAGTCGAGAGGTCGAGTTGAGGTGAGAGTGTGGGTTTAGGATTTGGGATGTGTGTGTGAAAGTCAGCAGTGTGTAAGTCTGGCGACGGTAGACCGGGCGCTGGGGTGATCCCCAGACGAATGAGAGTCACATGGGGAACTCATCCTTCTAAACCTCCGCATTTGATCTCGGCCCTCACGGTGATTAGGGTTTACAGTCGAAGCTTGTGTGGGTTTGCGGCGAGTTAAGAAGTGGTTGAGTTTCTAAAGGGGTAGAGTTCGCATCTACTAGTCCGCTAGAGATCGTGCAAAGGCCAAACTGGTAGATCTGAAAATGCCCAAGAGAAGAAGACCTCATCGAAAATGAGGTCGACAAAATGGACCCCCAATAGGTGTGGTGTGCTAACCGAGCACTACCGCGCGTACCTTGGCGTTGACCGAAGAGATCAGCAAACCAACACGCCATGCCGAAGTGACAAACTTAGGACGCGGTAGAAAAATTTCCGTTGGGAGTGTCAGATGCGTCTCCAGTAAGCTTGGAGGTTCACGAAAGCTCGGCAGGGAAAGGAAAGGGAGGTGAATTCAAATCACAAGATCAGTGAACTACGATTTAGATCTCGGTTTACTTTTAAATTTCGAGTTTCGATATGTGTTGTAAGATTCACGATTTGGAGTTCGAGTTAGATGAAGTTTGGTCAAAATCGGTTTAAGGGGGTCTGGATTTGAAATGAAATTGAAACCCGAGTTTCGGCCTCGGGATTGCGAAAAAGCCTGGGTTTTAGGTAGCGGCCTCGGAGTAAGCGTTCGAGTTTACAGCATCGATTGAAAAGGATGAGGAATCCGAGGAATTAGGGAATGCGAATCTCGAAGAGAGAAGCTTGGGGTTTAGGTGATCCGAGAGCAATTCCAAATTGAAATGTAGGTATCGGTCAGATGAGAATCGAAATGTAGGTATCGATTCCGAAATGAGAAGCTGGGATAGTAGGCCACCGGTCTTGAGAATCATGAGTTGAAATATAGGTGTCGAGTCGTATGAGAATCGGGAAATGTAGGCCTGTCGATCTCGAAATGAGAGGCTGGGATGATAGGTGCCGGTCTCGAAATTTTGAGGTGAAATGTGGTTGTCGGTCGGACCAGAGTCAATGTAGGCCATCGATCTCGGGAAATGAGGAAGCTGGAATGTGGGTACCGGTCTCGAGCCATTTCGGGTTGAAATGTGAGTCATCGAATTCGGATGAGAATCGAAAATGTAGGTATCGATCTCGAAGCTGAGAGCGGGATACGGGTACGCAGGTCTCGGAAATTTTTGAATTGAAATGTAGGTATCAGAGAGGTCGGATGAGAATACGAAATGCAGTGTCGATCTCGAAATGAGAGCTGGAGATGTAGGCACCCGATCTTGAAAATTTTGAGATTGAATTGTGGGTATCAGTTTGGACCGAGAATCGAGATGTAGGTATCGATCTCGAAATGCTTGAGCCCGGAATGTAGGGGTACCGATCTCGAAGTTTTTAGTTGAAAATGTAGGCATCAGATTTAGATAAGAATCGAAATGTGGCGTGTCGATCTCGAAATGAGAAGTGGAATGCTGGGAGTACCGAGTCTCGAAAATTTTGAGTTGAAATGTTGGAATCAATTCGGATGAGAATCGGGAGCTCTAGAGTACCGATCTCGAAATGAGAGCGAAATGTAGGTACCGGTCCTGGAGCGGCGCAGCCGGAATGTCGGGTGTCGATCAGGATGAGAGTCGAAATGTAGGTATCGATCTCGAAATGAGAAGCTGCGAGTGTAGGTACCGTTCTGAAATTTTGAGTTGAAGTGTCGTGAAAGGAGATTTAGATTTGGCGGGGCGGGTGGAATGATGTTGTGAAAGTGTTCCACGTCCCGCGAATCGATCGAAAGTTTGGGTATTTGGTGAAGGGTATGAATCCATGCCATCGAACCGAATCCTTTTCGAGGTTACGAGGCCACCGTGAGAGGGTCATCGGCGGGAGGTGCAGTAGATCTTGATTTGAAGAAGAATTGGAGGGCTTGAAACGATGGATTTAGGCTGGAATTCGATTTGAGATTTAGATTTCATTCCGTTTGCCTTTAGCGATGCGATTTTTATTTTTGTTGTTCATTTAGTGTTCATGTGGATTTGAAGTTCATTTACTATGTTAGACTTTTAGGAAAAGTTCTCATTTATTTTTTTTCTCTTTACGTTCTTTGTTAGAAGTTAGTTTAACTCAAAAAATGAGCGTTCCCCGGTCGATTTGCTACAAGAGTGAAGAGCGAAATATGACGTAAGCCGACAGTTTTCCATTCCGATTCTTGAAAGTACATCATAAAACTTGATACGAAAGTCATGATGATGTTTTTTCTCAAAAAATTTAATGTCTCATCTGATCCATGTAACTCCAAAACGGTATACAAGCTTCTTGTTGATCCGTTCAAAAGTGTCTATCAAAAATCCTTGTGCGAGATAGTAGGAAACATGGGTAATAACATCGCCTTCAGTCGCCCTTGCCGGGAATGCCACGTGGATGTGCATTGGAGTGTCTTCATTTCCTATGTAACTCAACGACTCGGCTCGGGCAGAACTCTCAATGCAGGCTGAATTTGGAAGTCGTGGGGCGCCTTTCATCCGTCCAATCCTTCCCCAAAGTGACCGAGATCCGCTCCCTTTGGCACTCCCGGTGTACAAACGTTTTCGATGTCTTGCTCGCATTCCATCCAATGTCATGAGCGGAACCTGCCGGAAGTGGTATCTGCGGCCCTACGGAACCCAGCCGGGCACGATATCCGGAGGTCGAATCCGGGAGCATGGTAACCGTATTCAGTTGACGAACGAAACCAAATGCGAAGGTCGACAAAGTTCGTGGCGGTCAATGTGATCGAGGTAGGCCGTCGCTGCGACGTAAATGTTGATGATACGAAACATTGGTATAAATTACAACTGTGATATCCTCCGATTACCATGTCTTTGCTGCCATACTTTTAGATTATCCTCGGCATTGGATCCACCTCGATTGCAACGGAGTATCCATCAGGTGGATTTCAGCTACACGTCTCTCGCTTGAAGTTATAGCAACATCACAGCCATATGGTGACTCTTCCTTTCCACGGCATCATCTGGGGTCCCTGAATCATCTATTTCCCTCGGCACGGGCCCTTTCGACCCATCTTCGAGGAGTACTAGATGCAATCCGCGATGCGATTGTTGCTCGTATTGCGAAGTACATGCGTATCGTAACTCAGAGGCCTTCCAAAATGTCGATTCTCTTGCCTTTAATCCTTACGAGGTATTCGAGGATGGCTTCTTCTGACATTTTGCATTCTTTCTAATTCATGATTGCGGGATGATGATGCAAGTAGACGAGGCACTGGTAACATGCTGGCGGATGTGCTCAATCCCCTCGCGTTCTTCACGCAGTACCTTGGCTCCTCGGGGATTAGTCTTGGTCGGGACGTCCATCGGCGTTGCTTCCGCGACCGGTTCCAATTCGGTCCGGTATCAGCAGTCCGGTGTCGAGACGCCGACTCACGCTGGCCTTCTTGGCGCTTCTTCGGTTGTTCGATTTTCTTGGCGTCGACTTTCTTCTTTGCCGGTGCTGACGAGCCGGTAGGCCCAGTGAAATTGGCGTGCAGAAGCCATGGCGTTCCTCGTGTTGATGCAGACTGTAGTTTAGTCGAGCATCTTCACCGGATGCGGCGATTCTTATTTCTTCTTGCCTCTTCGAATTTACGCGGGCGCGGCGCGGCGGCGAGCACCGCCTGCGCCGTGTGCCAGCTACGGGCTTGATTTTACGGCTTTCCTCGATGTTTGTCTTTCTTTTCTTGTTCTTTGGATTCGGGTGGCTTGGGCCGCCCAATCTTCATCCGTTGTACGAGGCTGTCGAAGCTCTTCTCGGTCGGCCCGGGACCGATCGATCCGCTACGTGCTTGAAGGCAGGCGGTGTGAAGTTAGAGATCGATTTCTATCACTTGCTCCATCCTTCACCCTCTTTTCATCCGAGTGCGAGGACTTCGCGCCATTTCTAAAGTTTAGGACCTGACATAGCCGATCGACATTCTCACTAGCGAGAAAGACTTGAGGAAAGGTATTCGCGCCATCTTAGGAGAACATTAAGAAGATATTTATCCGCAGAGATTCTGATTCACTTATTTTAACTTTTAAGGAGAAGTGGGAGAATGATGAGGAAAGATCGGGAACAGGATTTGATTTGAAAGGAAGAGTAAAACTTTATTGTTATGATTTCACATATTTTATTTTTAGCACATATTTTTTGTTAATGATTTTTTGTCATCCAATTTTTATGTTTTTTGGGTTCGGACCCCGGTCACATAGTGAGTTAATTCACCCGAATTGTTTCCCAGGGATGAGAAATTCATTCCTTCAGAGCATCGGGTTGCGTAATACTTCTTCCAGTGTCGTCCGGTTCGTTGGGCGTTGTCGTTCTCCGCAGCGATTCACGGCAATCTGGTGGGAGCCTCACGAGTAGATTGTCTCGACCCGCAAACGGCCTCCCAGTCGGTTTAAATTTACCCGCATCTTGCGATGTGCGAGAATAGGTCTCTTGAGGACAGAACTAGGTCACCGACTTTGAAAGTTCTTGGAGTGGACTAGTTTAGTCATGGGCTGGATCATCTTGGCTTAGTGCCGGTTCCCCGGAATTTTCTGGCACACGGCTGACGAAGTCTCTTCCCTTCTGACAAAACCGATTCTTCCGGTCGGTAATCTGGCGTTTTCTTCTGTACGTAATTTTATTTAAGCGCAGTTCGAGTGACGGAAGGCCGGGCCTCGGAGGTAAGCGCTGCCTCGGCCCCGTACGAGCTTAAAGTGTAAGGCGTGGGCGGGTAGGAGTCACGATGGTCGTGCTGTGGGCCCATGGGCGACTGACGGCTTCTCGTGCCAGTTTCTTTTGTCGTCGATCCACAGTTTTTCTTTAGAATTTGGACGAGAGTTTTATTGAAGCCTCGGCCAAGCCGTTTGCTCTTGGATAGTAAATGGTCGGTATCGCCGTCGATCCATGTCTTCGACACAAAGTTGTTGATTTTGTGCTTCTAAATGCGGACCCCCGTTATACTGAAATGATTGCGACGTATTCGAGAAGCGGTAGACAACTTTGATTTTTGAAAAGCGCCAGCACGTGGTCGTACCTTTACTTCTACGAAGTGGGCACTTCTGCCCCGACAGAGAGTAGTGCGGCAGGCTGCGAGAATGAGAGCGATGTCCTCTTGAAGAGAAGCGGTTCATCGGACCCAGCCTACTCTGTGCCTTGACACCTTCGAATGGCCGCGACGCGATTGTTGGATGCGGCATAAACCCCAGAGGTTGGTCGTAGAACCACTCCGTGCACTTGTCCTTGGTGACATGACTTTGGCAACTTTCATACGGTCGGTCATCGTTGAGGGCCGGTAGTACCTAATCTTTTAATCTTCATTTTCATTTTTGGACCGGCCCGATGGCGCCACAGAGTCTACGAATGCACTTCTTTGACAATTTCAAGAGCCTCGGACCCGCTCAGGCATCTGAGCCACATCTGATCAAAAGACCTTCTGTATAACATATTGTTTATTAATGCGTAAGATAGAGTTCTTTTCTTGATTTGATGAGCTAATGACTTATCTTCCGGTAATTTTCCTATTTGCAGGTAGTCTATTAGCGGTTGCCGCCAATCTTGTAATTTTACCGATTATTGCTCTAGGCGGATTCCTCTTGCTTTTCGATTTACGTAGCATATCCATGTCGAGTCATGATAGGACCGTCGTCACGTGACGACTTCGGCCGGCTCATCTTGTAAGCGGGCAAATTATTTTGCAAGGCGAGCTAGCGCATCTGCGAGCATTTTCTTTACGGGGATCTTGTAGATGCGTTACATTCCGACAATTTCATGGGCGTACTTTGAAAGCTGCTGCTCGAGTCTTGGCTTTAAAATCCTTTCTTTGTCCGGCGACTCGTTGAATGATCGGCGAGAATCCCCGTAGATGTTGATGTCCAGTTATTCTCGTTTGAATGGTTAACTCCGATCAGGTTATGAGAGCTTCGTATTGCTGCTTCGTTGTTTGTACATGATTTTGTTAAGTGGTAGGAGTATCTTAACATCCCCCGCTCCGGTGTTATAAAGATTAGTCGATTCTTGCACTTGCAAGAGCACTATCGTTTGCAATTCTTTATCTTTACGTCTTCCGAGGACGCACGCAGTCGAGTATAGTTCCCAACGTCGATCATCGATGTCTTCTAGGCTCATTATACGCTCATCGGGTAAATCATCGTCGAGAGCGAATGCCGATAAAGGGTGTCTTGACCAGGAAGTCGGCTAGGACTTGTCCGCTTACTGTACGCGAAGAGCAAAAAGTTATGTCGAATTGCGATAGTATCATCGACCTACTGTGAGTACGCAGGAAAGCATCGGTCGGGTCATCGAGTATTGCTAACAGGATTAACTCTCGAAATAAGGTTAACCTTATGAGAAAGCATGTAATGCCGAGCACGTGCGGTGAAGATCGGGACTGACGATTGCTTCTCGATAGGAGGATGCTTTACTTCACGTCGGGATTAGACGACGGCTTAAGTAGTAGAGAGCATTTTCTTTTCCCTCATCATTGACACAGGCTAGCGGGGCTCCAAGGGAGTCGTCTAAAGCCGCGGTATAAAGTATCAACGGTCTACACGAGGCTAGAGTCTGCTAAGACGGGAGGTATCATTAAGTATTGTTTGATGTCATCGAAGGCATGTTGACATTTGGAGTCCGAGTAAACTTGGCATCCTTCTTAACCGAAAGCGGGAAAAGGTGACACCTTCACGACAAATTCGATATAAAGCGTCGAAGATATGCCGAACTTTCCTTGAAAGGATCGTAGTTGTTTCGAAGTTTTAGGAGGTGGCATTTCTAAGATAGCTTTAATGCTTTCCGGATCGATTTCGATCCGCGATGTCGGACAATAAATCCGAGGAATTTCCGGAGGTGACGCAGGCTGTCATTTTAAGGGATTCATCTTAAATTTGTATTGTCTTGAGTCGCTCGAAAACAATTCTCAAATCATACGAGTGATCTTCTTTCGGTTTACTTTTGATGACCACATCATCACGTAGCACTCGACTTGGTTGTGAATGAGATCATCAAAAATCTTCGTCATCGCTCTTTGGTATGTTGCTCACTATGTTCTTTAGTCCGAATGGCATTCTTGTGTAGCAATACACTTACGATCGGCGTTCGAATGCCGTGAGCTTTTCATCTTCTTGTGCCATCTTCATCTCGTTGTATCACGATGATCCATCATGAATGAGAAGATTTCATGTGTTGAAACGATGTCGATCATCGGTTTTGGGATTGGTAGTGGAAATTCATCATTTGGACATGCTTTATTTAAATCTGCGAAGTCTACGCGGTTCTAATCTGACCGATTCTTCTTTACGGCGGTACCACGTTAGGCTAACCGAAGTAGGGTATTGTTCTATCGCGGACAAATTTAGCGTCGCATTAGCTTCTTAACCCGGTATTACTTGTTGATCAATTTCTAGACGCATTCTCACAGGAGCTTGTGCGTGAAACGGAAGTAGGATCCACTCTAGCACGTGTGGCTGCGACTCGGAGCTAATCACTGGCATTTCGTCGTAACTTCGAAAAAACAATCCTTGAATTCCATTAGTAGCTTGATTATGTTTTCGGAGTCTTCTTTATTGAGTAAGGAGCTAACAAAGGTTGGCTTTAGTCTTTTGAAGTCTAGTACCTAAGTTAACTACCATTGACTCGTCTATTGTAGATTTGATTTCTTCCTCGGGTTACGGTGGAGCATCTCCGATTGGTGGATCTTCGAGATCTTCGAAGCTTCGCGGCGAGTCTTCATTAGGTTCGCAAGTGACGACCGATCAAAATCCCGTATGCGTCAGGCCGGTCCTGCGTGCCGAATCCAAGACCATGTTTTGAATTGGGAGGCCAACTGACATTACTCCATAATTTTTCGAAAGTGTTGTGATCGGCCTTTTCGTCCGTTGTCGAGGTAAGACACCACGTCGAATTAAATTTTGAACACGGGAGAGTACCACTCAAAGGTAATTCCATTAATTCAGATGAAGTAACATCTTCAAATTGTACATCTTTTTAGTATTGGAGGAGGAAGCACCACGGTAAAACTGATTGGCTGTACCACCACCATGCGCTCCTTGACCACCATACCCTCGATCTTATCGAACGGATCGGGGTCGGAGTCACGTGTATGTACATGATGGTTAATCTTATCGTACATTGATTTATATTCTTCATTCTTTTCATCTTCGAGAGAGATCTTGAATTGGGGTTTCTTTTGACTTATTGTCGCTGCTTCTTTCTTGATTTCTTCTTCTTCTTTAGAAGTGTTCTCCCAATCAACATTGATGACCGGTTTCTTACGTCAGTCGTTCCAACATTTCTTCCACGTCATCGTCCCCGGCCTACCTCGGTGCGAGTTCGGAGAAATCTTCACCATCTCGGCCGTAAGGGAGTGGTGAGTAATTGTTGGACTAGAACTTCGAGTTCTTCATTGTCTCGAATTTCTTTTACTTCATTTTGGTATGGTATTTCTGGAAAAGATTGTTTTCTTTGGGGAGCACGTAGTAGTCGCATCTTCATGAATTCCAATTTCATGCACGGAGAATGGTCGCAAATCACCTTTGATGCACTCGTTCCCCTCCTTCGTAATACTTCATGCCACCGGTGCGAGACGACGGTACCATCCGGTTTTCATGGATCCACGGTCGACCCGTAGCAGGCGTTGAACGATGTCTCGGAATCAATTATGCGGAATTTCTGCGGTTGTCTTTTCTAAATCACCGGTCTTCATTAGTAGTGTTATCGATCCAAGAGCCCTTTCTCCTTTTGCATTGAAGCCTCTTAATAGCATCTTGTACGCATCGAGCTCGCGAGCATCAATTTCCAAATATGCTAGCGTCCGAAGATTCATTATGTTGATCGATGCTCCTGGATCAACCAACACTCTGGAGAGCATAAACTTTATGATAGTGACTGAAATGTATAGCGGTCGGTTGTGATCTGCTGTTCCAAGTAATAGATCATTGTCCGTGAAGGTAACACCTCGCTGTTCTTTTAACGAGCAAACCTTATCGAAGGAATGCCGGCCGTGCGGCTAAACTCAGATTTGCGGATCGTAGTGAGCCTTGATCGAGCTTCTCTCATCTCCTTTGACGGGATCGAGCGTCGTATATGCTTAGTTTGAGTCGGTAGCTTCCTAAGATGGGCTAGCACGTTGTAGTCCACTTTATTACCATGTTCCTCGGTTTCTTCCCGAATGGGCATTTCCTGTCCGGGGTTGGCTCTTCTGAGCGACCACACGCTTTCCTTTATCCTTTGGACCCATTCTCGGAGGTAAAACTTTTCCACTTCTTAAATTTACTTCGGTTATTTCTCACCGAATACAGTGTTGAATGCAGGTGTATCCTCTTGAATCGGAACCATTGGCTCTTCCGAAGTCGCTTCGGTGTCGGTGGTTCTAATTCGCATCGATACGAGCCCCTCGAATTCATAAATGGACTCGTTGCTTGTCGAGCTTTCTTAGTCTCCTTTGTGAACATCTTCTTCATCGTGGTCATCAAGGTTATGTATGATTTGAGAATCGTTGTTTATATTGGAATCGAGATCCAGATTAAGCCGGTTGTCACTAGTTATGTAATAGTTATAAAGTCGAAAACGTGCCGCCATAACCCTTATCATTATAAGATCCGCCGGAGCGGCGCAGATGATCATACGAGTCGGGAGTTCGAGGGATTTTCCCCCGAATCGGAAACAACCATCTTAGGATAGCGGCCCTCAGTCTACCCTTCGGAGCCTCGTCTTCTTCTCTTCCACGATCTTCTCCTCCTTCGGGCGGTTCTTTAATCGCAAGTGATAGTGCGCCGACTCGACGAGTTTCAAACTCGAGTTGAAGCACGCACCGAAGCGGCCTGGATGTGATCCAAAATTTTCGATGACTTCGTCCGTACGGTAATCCATCTATCATCGGTCACGTAAGGGTCTATCGAACGATAGGATCCGTTGAAATAACATTGATGGAACCTCCCTTCTGGGTTCCTTCATGTATCCTTCGGGACGCATGCCCCTTCCGAGATTGTCATCGAGCCGACTCCGAAAGTGATGCAATCATATCTGTGTCCGAAGCATGGGTGGTAAGGGCACAGTTCGGATGATCTTTCTTATTGACTTCCTCCTCGCCTTGGGCTCGGGCGGTGAAAATCTGGTGTCTTCATTAAGCGCGGAACATCTTCAGCTAACTTTGCCAGTTTTGAATGGTTATTCTTTCTTTAGAAGTTCTCTTAAAGTGCGTGACGAACGAGGCGGTTGTTCATAATGCTTGAAGCGATGATAGCTCGGACGAGGTTGTCGATAGCCTTGTTGAGGATGTTGGTATGTTCGTTGCGGTGGTTGGTAGCTAGGCTTGTGGCCGCTCCATTTGTATGCGCATGGTGCGCTCGCCCCTCCCTACTACCGCGACGATTCTATGATTACTTCTCGAATGTTTTCACGAAGCTTACGCTCATCATTCTTGTCCGCGAAACTCGAGTGCTGCACTATTCTTGTAAGCTCCCGGCCTTGTAAGCAACTTCTCGAAAGTCTTGATTGTAAATCCTTTAAGGAGAAGTGCTTATCGGGCCATGGATACTTTTAAGCGGAGATGCCGACTGCATGTTGTTCTTGAAGGCGTGGTTCACACTTCATGCTTAAGTTTCTCCATCGAAGTATGTAATCCACTAAAGTCTTGTTCGGCTTTTGTTGCTCCACCCGCAGATCACTCGATAGTGATGTGGTCCGAGCCCCGACAAATCGTTTCACGAAGAGATTTTCTAGTTCTAAAAGGTCTTTCTTGAACCGTTCGACAATTCCGCGTACTAATTGAAAGCAATCACGATAAGCTGCTCGACGAGCCGTCGGAAGAGTAAAGCGTCACTTCCACGGCATTGCGGCAAATAGCACAAAAATGTACGACATCTTGCCGAGGGTTTCCCGTCCCATCAAAAGTCTTAAACAGAGGTGGTACGAAACCTTTCAGGTATTGGACTGCATCGAACTCTTCGGGGTAAGGTCTACCCGTCTGAATAGATGCTCCACTCTTGGATTGTGCTAAGGCTTCTCGTACCTTCTGTTCTACCATATTTTTAATATCCTTTTCTGGAATCATACTTTATGTAGAATCCTCCTTTGGTAGTTCGTCTCCGTTGACGGATGTGATCTCTTTTCCTCCATCTACAATATGGACAATTTACGAGGTGTCTCTTTACGTAAGCTGGGCGACTCGGAGAGTGGCTAAGGCGAGTAGCCATCTCTTCCATCCTCTTTGCCATGCGGGAAATTGTATCATCTCTCTCCCGAATTTGTGCTCTCGACACTTCCGGTTCATCTCTTTCCGCCGTGCTGCGGAGCACCTTGCGAAGGCGACGATGCTCGTGTCTCGGCCATGTTGATCTCGGCATACTCCTCATCCATGAACTCGATGAGTCAATTTCGTCTCTAATTCTTCTTCTCTTCCTTTGCTAACCGTCGGATGTCGAGTCCTTAACTTGTCCATGGCATCCTCTAGTGGCCCTTTTTGCACGGTCTCGCGGTTGTCTCGTGGCCGTTGTTGAACTTCCTTCCGGGAGTCCCCTTTATTGCGAGTTACGCTTTCTTTTGATTCAGAGTCTCCTGACGAGACTTTTCCTCTCGGGGCATTATTTTGGTCTTAACTCGCCGGTAGTAGGTGCGCCATACCATCCTTATTGCAGCTGAAGCTTAGGACCGGATGATCTTGATCGGCTATACTGTCGGAAGGTGGTGTCCTCCTAATTCGTAGGCCCGATATAACAACGGGTGAAGGCGGCTTTTATCCTCTTCTTTGGTTTCTCTGTGGCAACAACGGGCTCATTCGCGGTCGAGGCGGGATTTAGCTTTGCACTCGTCACATCCTTCTTAAGATTTATGATACGGGGCATCTTTCTTTCTTTGACAATCTTTCTATAACGGACTTGCGGTAGAGGCTAATAGCGTGGTCTTATCCCTTTCCTCTTGTAATTGTTGTAGTTTGTAGGTCGGGGTAATGCGGTGGCGATCCTACGAACATCCTCTTCATCGATGCGGCGAGAGAGGGGTGAGAGCACGCTCCCTTCCAACGGAGATATATACTCAGGCGAGTTCTTCTCTTTCTTCGAGGAATTTCTTCTAGAACAACTCGGCCGGCGGCTCTGGCTTCTATGGCGATCTTCTGCTTCTATTTCTCCTTTGAGTCCGAGTTAGGGGTGCAGCTCTTGAGCCGGATCCAATCTCGAAACCGGATGGTATTAGCAGGTATGCGCCCCTCGCGGTGACGGGCTCATCGCGGACTTGGATTTCCTTCCCCTTCGGTTTGGCGAGAAGTCGGGGTAGGTGCGGAGATGAATAGGCCGGTGGGGTAGAGACAACGATCCTCACATGAACGATGGTACTCCTTTCAGTGGAACCCTTTGCGGGGAGGGATTTCTTGAGCCGACTTCAGAATTGAACTAAATCGCGGGCTCTTCGATTTCGACACTTTGTCAGTAGTGTGAGAGAGTGACGTCGGCGAACTTAACATACGTGTCGCCGAATCCTTGTGCGAAACGGATGATCCCATTATCGTAACAGCTCATCCTTGTAAACGGTGAAGTCCATTCCATCAGTGAAGGAAAAGATTAGCTTTGGGGCGGTCATTTTGCGCAGGCATTCCGAATGTCGATCCCGAATTATGCTTCTTTTCATCATAAAGTTTAGGACGAAAAAGAAAGAGTCCGAACACATTTTCGTTTATCTTAGTGTATTTGTAATTTTTTAAAAGATATTGTTTATTAGAAGGTTCGTTTGTTAGAAACAAAACGATTAAAGGCAAAAAGGCTATAGAAAAGGTAAATGACACGATTTAGAATTGGAAAGGAAGATAAAGTCTTATGCAAGACTTCTCGACTCGAAGGATCCTCTCTAAACTAACACTTATTGGGGGTCCACCCCACCTCAGAAAAGAGGTAAAAGGATCTCGGAACCTCTTTGTTTAGGGGTGTCTAAACAGTGGCTCCTAAATCCGAGAGGAGTTGGTTATACTCGTTCATGACAGAAATGAACGAGGTGTTCCAATGGAAGAATTGTAGTTTTGGTCCACTAGGGATATGGACTCACCACCGATTTATGAAAGCAAAACCATCTGATCAAAATGGAGAGAGGAACTAGTCCCCAGCGGAGTCGCCAGAAGTTGTCGGCATATTGTTTTAGGTTTGTGTGTTGTATTTTGAAAAAGGGTCACCTATAGAAGTTGTCGGAGAATTTTAGGTTTTAAATTTAATTTAAATATATATAATTTAGAAAGTAGCATTTTATTTTGAAAATAACATTAAGATTGAAAATTTTAAGATATGAAATCAAACCGATCTCACATCCCGAATAGTTTATATAAACGAGCACCGCATCACAAACCGTATATCTATTCCAAAGAATAGACACTGCTCGATGATGGGGCTCGGTTAAATAAACTAGAAGATTTGTGACATCCGTTTGGTTCGCGAACCAACTTTATAAGCCGATAAGTTCCCCGCTTAACTATAAATGAATTAAGCGAGGTTTATATTACCAGGTTCTTAAAGTTCCCTATAAGGGCAAGCCCCTATAGTTAATTACATCTTAAATGACAGGAATCATTTAAGAAAACTCTCGATAATGATCGGTGGTTTTTCTCTCAAGAATTTCAAAGTTTAAGGTTTTCAAAGGATTTGAGTTTTGGAAATTTCGATAGGGAATGGATCAAATTTGGAACAATTTATTTTGGGAATTCAAGGGAAGAGAAGTAGGAGAAGCTGAGGATCCAAGAAGAATCTTGGCAACTTCCCAAACTATCCTATTGTTTAGCTTCAATTTGGGAGTTCATTTAATATTCCATCTTGCCTGTTTTAATTAGGACTTATATTTGTATGATATGATTATACAAATAGCCTCAAAGATGTGAGGGTTTATGTCGTACCAAACTACAACCTTGGAGTCCTAATACCGTTAGGGCTTAATTTGCGTAACATGATTATGCAAATGCCTAAAGAAGAGTTGAGGATTTATGTTGCACTAGGCAAACTACCTCAAAGTCCTATGGCTTGGTTGTTTAATTCTAAGAAGGGTTTGCTGAAGCAGATCCGAGTTTTGCTGATGACGATGACCGTGCTGCCCACTATGCTCCAAACTCCTTATTGTTGCAGAGGTTTAGTTTTAGAAGTCATAAATCAGAAGATGAGAGAAGTGTTTTGGTTTAGAGAAAATCTTAAAATCCAAGTGTTTTTAATATTTAATTAAAACAAATCTTAAAGTTGTTTAAACAAGCCGATTAAGATCCCACGGTTCCGTCATCCCGACACCGTTATTTTCATCGAATTCACTTAGTCCATATGAATTTGCTAAACTCAACTGAATGAGTTCCACACTTTCATTTAGACCGTAGGAAATCCCGTTAGCAACACGTGGGTTACATCATCCAAGGTATTCCCGATCATTCAACGAGATGTTTTAATTTAGTTACAATTGTAGTTTTGTTGTTCTGTTTGTGATTAAATTTTATGTTATTTTCTATTTTGAAATGTTGTGGCGGTGATTTTTATCTTGTAATGACTTTTAATTTAGTTTTGGTTTCAGTTTAGGGGCTATCCTAAAGGTTTTGGTTTTCATGCAACAGTCTTGTTTATCATGCAAGGAAAAGTAAAGTACGGTGCATGTAAGTAAATTGCTGAATTAAATAAAAGTGTACTGGAGGGTCTTCCCGTCATCCCAAGTCGCACTTAAAACACATGTTAAGGCATTTAAATATTTCAACGATACTCAGTAAAGCTAAGGGAAGGGTTTTGGTTGTCTACCAAATTCCTAATCCTATAACTAGTCATCTCTATGACGTCTAGGTTGTTGGTTTGGTTTAAGGATGATTTTCTTCATCAAAGAACAATTAAATTCAATTGTTCTTCTAAAACATCCCGTCATATTGAGGAAGTGCTTAGGACGAGTTCTAAACATCTTTTCAATATTTCTGGGATTGCTTTGAGTCCAAGTAAATTTAGTTGTACAGGTGAATTAATCATCCATGGGTTTAAGTTTTGTTCCCTTGCTCGATGAATCTAGGACATTTGAATATCCTATAAGTGAAGTAACACTTCACTCGATACTTCATTTAAGAGTTATAATAATAATAAGAGCTTTAAAAGCGGCAAATTTATTAGGTATTTTGACGATTTAAACTTAATGATTTAATTTTAATTTTCGACTTAATTATAGAAATTAGTTTAAGTTTGGAATAGTGTTCAAGTTCTTTTAGATTTAATTTAAGTCTTAATGATTTCATTTAGGTTTGTTGTTAAATGATTTTGATTTAATTTAATTCAAATTAATTTTAATTTAATTTATTTTAATTTTAACTTAATTTGATTTGATTTTGATTTTAATTTAATTTGGTTTAATTTAATTTAATTTAATTTAATTTAATTTAATTTTAATCTTAATTTTAATTTAATTTAATTTTAATTTAAATTTAGTTTAATTTTTAACTTTAATTTAATTTTTAATTTAATTTATTTAATTTAATTTAATTTAGTTTAGTTTTAATTTAATTTTAATTTAATTTGATTTAATTTTTTAAATTTAGTTTAAATTTAATTTTAATTTAATTTTAGTTTAATTTTAGTTTTAATTATTACTTTGAATTATTATTTTAATTAACTTTCTTTTTTTAATTATGAATTAAGTATTATTGAAGTGATTTATTTAGCGATTTTTAAATTAAAGAATAAATATCCTCTTAATAAAATCCTACTTTTAATAATTCAAATTAATTAATTAAGGTTTATTTTAATTATTCTTGAAATGATTAGTTGGTTTCTACCCTTCAATCATTTAAGTTTCAATCATCCAAAATTAGTTTAAAATCAAATATTTTACCCTCCCCTTTTTGATTATTCCTAAAATTTTAATTAAGGGTTGAAATTTTTAATTACCCTTTTCGCCCTTCAATCTTAATAATTCTATAACTCACTAAACTAAGCTCAAATGAACTTGAAATTTTTATGTAACCTCACTCACATGTCAATTAAGACATTAGAAGAGAAAATGTGATTTTTTTGTATTTAATTTATTTATGTAATTATTTTTTTAATGGAAAATAGAGGTTTTCAAGGAAAATTCAATAACATGAACAAGGAAATGTTTCTATCATTAAGAAAATTATGGGATGTTCTTAATGACCATTAGACCATTTGGACCAACTTTGGTGATTTTTTGAATTATATTTTATTTATTAGAATTATTTTGAGTTTTGGAGCATTAATTAATTTTAAAATAAAATAAATTTTGAAAAATGGATTTTATATTTTTCATAAATCTCTCTGACCTCAAGGAGCTCATAGAAATAAATTTTATAATTTTCTGATTTTTCTTTGATTTATTAGAATTATTTTAGTGGAAATATTAAAGAAAATCATTTTTTAATTCAAAAATTGTTTTAAGCCTTTAAAATTCAATATCTTACCCTAGAGACTTAGGAAAAATATTTTGTTTGTTCCTAAGTGATTAGGAGTTAAAATGTGACATTTTGGGGATTTTTAATATTTCTATGATTTTTATTATTTTTTAATTATTAAAAATATTAAAATAATGATAAAAATCAACTTTTTAAGAAAATTTTAATTTTAATTTTCTTAGACTCCTCTGATGTCAGAGAAGCCCCAAAAATCATTTTTGTGAATTTTTGAAAAGTATTTTGTGAGTTATGAATTTTTAAAGTTTAATTTCATTTATGGGGCTTAATCAACCCATTTGGTGAGGCTAATCAAATCCAATTGACTTCAAATTTTATGTGATGTTCCTCTGATCCTAAAGATCAGTGGAGAATTGTTTTCAAGTCAATTTAATGTGTGGTTAACCCTAATTAATTAAAATTCAATTTTGGGTATTTAGGCCAATTAGGGTTGTTCCATGTGAATTAACTCGAAACCTATTTTTCCTAGGTTCCTCTGGTCATAAGAAACATCACCAAAATTCCCTAGAATTTATTTCTCAAAATGCTAATTATTGGAATTAAAATACTCAAAACAGTAACATGCAATTGAAAAATCAATAACTTCTCATAGAGATGGCCTCTGACCATGGAAAATTCAGGGAATGTTCCCAAGTTCAGAGGCTTCAAAAGCCCTATGGTTTCATACCATGATGAATTGTCTACATGCATGGAGAATCAAAATAGTGCAGAGAGTAAATAATTAATTAAAAATAAAATACTTAATGAAATGACTTAATTTCTTTCCACATTATTCTCCTCTCGTTCACTCGAAGCAAGTGGGTATTTTTATTTTATTTTTGTGATTTTTCTACACAAAGTTATGCATTTTTAAAGTTCTGGGTATTTAATAAATAAGAAAATTCCATATTTTCCTACTTATCCTACGCGGCGTCGCGTCAACCTCGGCGGCTCCGAAGGGGTGTGTGTCGTGCTCGTGATTGGGCACGGCCATCCGAGTCGGCGTCCCGGGCCCACCTTTCATGTAACATCTTCCGGTCCGATGCGATCCGAGCCGTCCATCCGATACACGCGATCCAACGGCTCCCTGGTCATCGTTTCCGACCGGTGTGAACCCGTGACCGTCGACCTTCTAGCCACTAATATCTCCCTCATTTCTCAATGAATTTTTATGTTCTTATGCTCTATGGATTCGTCATGAAGAGACGAACACATCCATTTGGTAAACATGCATTGAAATCGATTCATATAAAATGGAGAATCTCCAGAAGCTCGGGAGGAAGAGAGAGCTCATACCTTTGCTCAGAGAAGTGAAGCTTCGATCTGAGGGTTGTGTCACGTTTGATTGGGTCCAAGCAAGCTCCAGATGAAGTCCCTTGGCCCGGTGAATTGCTCAGGTACAAAAGTGACCACGACCGATCACAAAGCTTGGAGAGCTGGAAGCAATGGCCGGCTCCGGTGAGGGGGCTTTTGCGGGGAACTTCTCCTCTTGGTCGCAGTGAAGGTTTAGAGTCAATCGATTTGAGGATTGCCTCGACTGTGGTGAAGTGTCCTGGTTTTGGGCTTGAATTTCAACTCCGAAATCGAGCTCACGAGAGGAAATGGCAGGGGGATTTCGGTGGGGATCAAGTTCTCTAGGTGTGGAGGAGAGTCCGGAATGATTTTGGCAGAGTTTCGTATGGTTTGTTTCGAGCACCTCTCTTGGTAGAGAGGAGGTGGTGTTTAAATAGGAGGCTGTTGGAGGGCTTCCCAGGAGGGTCGAAGGCCGGGATCGACATGCTAGATCAAGAGAAGAACAACTGCAATGGCCACCTGGACATGGGGCAACTCAACGAAGATGGAATTTCAATGTTTGGCTCCATTCCAAGGTCTCGGCCATGGTGTTTTCCAGCGGCATGGTGCGCAGGCCGACAGCATGGGTCACCATCTTGACCAGGGAAGTCAGGGCTGGGGTTTGGTGAAGTGAATTGGCTTTGGACATGTGTAAAGGGGTTGGCTCTAAGTGGTATGGGGATAAGGTCATTTTAGGCTTGGTTTGGTTAACTCATCCTAATGGATTGGGTTCACTCTCCCATAACCTGATTTTGGGCTGAGGCAATCAGTTGGGTCAACCTCCCATGTGTGGTGGAGTCTCCATCAAGGATAAGGTGGCAAAACATGGTTTAGTGTGTGACATAGATATGGCTAAAAAGGCTTAATGATGGATTAGGAAAGGGGGCCCTTCTTTTGCCATTAATAGCTTGGTCACATGTCAAACCCCTCATGGCTTCACATGGGGCTTAAGGATGGCTTCATGGCTCTTATATGGCTTGGGAAAAGTTGGCTTGGTTTCATGGAAATGGGTTTAAGGAATTTTGGTATTTTGGTGTAAAATTTAGATGGTTTATCATATAGCATTGTTTAGAAAGGTTTGATTGCTGATTTAGGACTTAGGAATGATTTTAATTAAGTGAGGATGAGATGAGATTGTAACGTGGGCTTTAGGATGGGCTTGGGCTTTTGAGTTTGGTTAGGAATGGGCTTTTGAATGTCTTTTGGAAGTGGGCTTTTAGATGAAAATTTTGCAAAGGGCCATGCTAAATAAATGTTGGGTTTAGTTTAAGGATGTGTCATGAGTGATTTGGATCAAACTTGAGGTAGTTTAGAATTGAATTGGGTCTAAATTGGGTCTCTTTAGTGATAGGGTCAAAATAGGCCAAAATGGACTAACTTAGGCAAAGGTTGGGCTACTGTTGAAATTGATGTAAAATTAACATTGAGAAATGTTTATGGGAGTGTTTCAAAGAGGTTTCAACTTTGGTTGGGTTTTGATTTTGGGATTTGGGCCTATTTGGGTTAGGTTTGGGTGTAGGCCCATTTAAGGGATTTTGGGTTTGGGGTGAATTTGAGTAGGGTTTGGGTCCAAATTTTGGGCAAATTATGTTAGTGTTTTATTTGTGGGATGTTAGGGAAGGTTTAGAAAAGGTTTGGGGTTAATTGGAGTTGAATTGGATTGGTTTGGGTTAAGTTTGGGTCATGGGCCAAAATTGGGCCTTAAGCTTAAAAGTGAAATTAGATTCAAATTTCAATCCAATTGGACTTGGATTTGGTCTAGCTTGATATTGAGGATATTGAATTGAAGTTTAGAATTGAATTGGACCAAAATTGGGGTCAATTGGGGTGATTTGGTTTGACATTGGGCTCACTTTGGTTAAAAAAATGGATCAAATTGGGGGTTTTGGCAAAAGTGGGGTAACTTGACAATATTGGCCCATGGTATAGTTGAACAAAATGAAATTGGGAATATTTAGGATTTTCTGGAATTTTCTGGGAATTTTTGGAATTTTTGGATTTTTGAGTCAATAGGGGCATTTTGGTAATTTGGAGGGTATTGGGGGTATTTTTGAAAACTTTGGTATATTTGGTTATGGATGATCAATTTGAGTGGTTGGGAAATGTTCAAGGTTGATTTTGGAAAAGTTTTGGGTAATTTGGAAATTTTGGTGGTTTTGGTAGTTCCAAGGGCTTTTAGTAAGTTAGGCGGGTCCGGGGTCCCGGGGGTCAAAAATTGAAATTTTGGCAAAATGAAGATTGACCAAGTGTGAGTAGAATAGAATCATTTTGGTTGAGCCATGAAGCCATATTAAGCCCATAGGAGCCATGAGAGGACTCATTTGAGGCATTCATTATGTTGTTCCTAACCCTCTTAACTAGGGGCTTAGGGGTTAAGGACCATCCATGTGAATTACCTACATGAGTCAAGAGGTCAAGTTGGGTGAGAGTGTGGGTTTTAGGATTTGGAATGTGTGTGTGAAAGTGTAGTGTATGTGTAAGTCAGCCTTCGATGGACCGAGCCACCGGGGTGATCCTAAGGCCGAAGAGTCACATAGGGAACTCATCCTTTAAACCTCCACATTTGATCTCGACCCTCTCAGGTGATTAGGGGTTTACAATCAAGCTTGTGGGGTTTGCGGGGAGTTAAGAAGTGGTTGAGTTTCTAAAGGGGTAGGTTCCATCTCTAGTCCTCTAAGATGAGTCGAAGGAAAAGCCTAAGGCTAGATCCTAAGTAATAAAGAGAGAAGAGAAGACCTCATCAAAAATGAGGTCAACGGAACCGTGTACAAAAAACGAGGCAGAATACGAAGCCCTTATAACCAGATTAGAATTAACCATTCGGATGGGAATAACGGACATCGACATCTACTGGAGATTCTCGGTTAATCATTCGACGAGGTCGTCGGACGATACAAAATTTTAAAGCCAAGACTCGAGCAGTACTTTCAGTTACGACATGAAATTGTTGGAACAAATTCCAAACGTTACAATCTACAAGATTCCCAAAAAAGAAAATGCTCTCGCCGATGCGCTAGCCCGCCTTACAAAGGAATTTGCCGCTTGCCGGAGATGAGTCGATTGAAGTGTCGGTTCGAGGACGACGGAGTCCTATCACGGCTCGACATAGATACAATACACGAATCGGAAAAGAAGAAGAAGCAATTGCGACGGTGACGAGAAAATACGAGAAGAGTGGCGGCGGCCGTTAATGAACTACTTGCGAGACGGGAAACCTGCGGACGATACGTCGATGACTTGCATCGAATCAAGAAAAGAACTCGTCTTACGCATTAATAAACAATACATTATACGAGAAGGTCTTCGATCGGATGTGGCTAAGATGCTCGAGCGGGTCCGAGGCTCGTGAAATCGTTAAAGAAGTACATTCGGGACTTTGTGGCGCTCATCGGTCGAAGTCGGAAAATGAAAATGAAGATTAAAAGACTAGGGTACTACCGGCCCTCATTGATGACTCTACGTATGAAAGTTGCCAAAAGTTGTCACCGATGCCAAGTGCACGGAGTGGTTCTACACCAACCTCCAAATGTGCTACATCCGACAATCGCGTCATGACCATTTGAGTGTTGGGGCACAGATATAGTGGGTCCGATAGAACCGCCTTCTTCAAGAGGACATCGCTTCATCCTTGCGGCTACAGACTACTTTTCTAAATCGGCAGAAGCTATACCACTCAGATAAGTGAAGGCACACCACGTGCTTACGGTTTTTCAAGAACCAAGTCGTCTACCGTTTTGGGGTACCGCGCGGGATCATTTCGGATAATGGGTACGCATTCAAACGTATAAAGATCAATAATTTTGTCAGAAGACACAGGATCGATTGGCGATACTCAACGATCTACTACCCGAGAGCAAACGGCTTGGCCGAGGCTTTTAATAAAACTCTCGTTCAAATTTTAAAGAAAACTTTGGATGACAACAAGATAAATTGGCACGAGAAGTTGTTAGAAGCCTTATGGGCCTACAGGACGACTTTTAGGACTCCTACTCGCCCACGCCTTACGCTTTAGTGTACGGAGTCCGAGGCCGTCTTGCCCCTGGAAGTTCAGCTTCCGTCACTCCGAATTGCAGTTGCAGAAAAGATCACCACAGAAGAAAATGCCAGACTACGATTGGAAGAATTGGAAAACTTGGAAGGAAAACGACTTGCAGCGCAACAGAATCTGGAACTGTATCAAGCCAAGATGATCCAGGCCCATGATAAATTAGTCCGTCCCAGGACATTCAAAGTCGGTGACTTAGTTCTTGTTCTCAGAAGACCTATTCTTGCACATCGCAAGATAGGAGGTAAATTTGAACCAACATGGGAAGGACCATTCGTGGTCGAGACAGTCTACTCAGGAGGTTCCTACCAGCTTGTGAATTGCCGTGGAGAAGGACCTATGCTTCCAATCAATGGATGGTATTTGAAGAAGTATTACGCGACCTGATGTTTCGAAGGGTGGCCTCTAAAATAGAATCTTATCCCTAGAAACACGGGTGAAGTAATCACTTTATGACTGGGTCCGAACCCAAAACAAAATAAAATGGATGATAAAAAAAAATCTCATCAGTGAAAATGTTAAAAAGAAAACATGGGAAATCATAATAATAAAATGTCGATCTTTCCTTTTAAATCCATTCATTCCGATATTTTCTCATCTCTTCCTACTTCCTTTAAATTTAAAAGAAGTGAATAAAAATTTTTAAGTGTTTTTCTTATTGTTCTTGTTCTTAGTACAGCCCCTGATCCTTTCCTTGTTTTTTCGCGGGAAAATGTCGAACGGGCAGTTGATTCTAAACTTTAGAAATGGCGTGAGTCTAGCACTTGATGAAAAGAGGCTGAGAGATGGAGCAGTGATAGAGATTGACTCAGACTTCACACCAACCGGCTTACAATACGAAGAAGATGATTGGATCCCAGTTGATTGAGAAGAACTTCACAGCCAGACAGTGATGAAAATGGGTGGCCCGAGCCACCAATCCAGCAACAAGAAAAGAAAAGCAAACGCCGCGCATGCAACCCGAGAAGATAAGAAAGTCAAGTCCGTGGTTGCCACAGCAGAGGGTAGGCTTGTCAGCGCCGCACCCGCAAAAATTCAAGGGGTAAGGAGAGCTACTCTCACTGCTACCCAGCGAAGAAATAAGAATCGTCGCATTCACAAAATGTTGACCAAGTTAGCAGAAGATCAACATAAACAGACAGTGGATACCATTAGTGCAAATGCTCCAAGGAGATCGGTTCGTCAGGAACCAGAAAGAAGAACGTCAACTCCAAGAAGGTCGAAACAGATAAAAGAAATACCAAGAAAAGCAGAAATAAAGTCGGTACCTCGACGCCGAGCATATGTACCGGATCCGAAGAGTCTTGTTGCGAAAGCAACCCCGGAGGATGTCCCCACTGAGACTATCCCCGAGGAGCCGAGACATGCAGAAGAACGTGCTGGGGTTGAGCCATACATCCCGCAGTATGTTACTAGACACCGAGGACTTCAGATAATCCCGGAATACGAGCTGGAGAAAATGCAATTAGTTGAGAAGAAAACCATTGAATAATTTGAAAGAATTGGAGACAAGAGGGTCAACATCTTGGAAGGCCTCGAGCTGCATATAGATGTTTTCTCAGATTATGAGCAACAACAAATTGTAGATTTCATCCTTGAATTGCAGAAAATGGGTCGAGCTGGCCGCCTGAGAGAAGACATACTCAGAACCCCGAAGATGGATGCCAGGAAAGGGAAGAGTTACAATCGAATGCGGATGTTGCTACAATTTTGCCATAGACAGAACATGAAATCCACCAGGGATACTCCGTCGCAGTGAGGTGGATTCGATGCCAAGAATCATCAAGAGAATGGTGAAAAGGATGATAACATGGAGGGTATTGCCTGCAGATTGCATACCCAACAGCTGCATTATTAACATCTACAAGGAAGGCGACTGCATACCTCCGCATATAGACCATCATGACTTTGTTAGACCCTTCTGCATAGTATCATTCGTCAACCAGTGCAACATCATGTTCGGATCTAACCTCCGGATTGCAGGCCCCGGTGAGTTTCGAGGGCCGGTGGAGATACCACTACCGGTAGGTTCCGTCCTGGTGTTAAAAGGAAACGGCACAGATGTTGCAAAGCATTGCATTCCAGGAGTGCCTGTGGAGCTGATCTCAGTTACTTTTAGAAGAATGGATGATAGAAAAATGCCTTACCACTTTTAGCCAAATCCAGAATTGGAGAGTCTCCGGCCCTACGAGCTGTGAGTTACATGGGAAATAACACACCTCCAATGCACATCCATGCGGCATGCACCGCCAAGGGTGGCTTGGAAGGTGATGTAATTGCACATGTTTCTTACTTATTCGGACATGGATTTTTTGACAGACACTTTTGAATGGATCAGCAAGAAGTTTACACAGTCCGTTTTGGATTTACATGAATTGTATGAGACATTAAATTTCTGAGGAAAATGTCATCATGACTAGATCAAGTTGTATGATGTACTTTCAACAAGTTGGAATGAAAACGACTACGTCATATTTTGCCTTCACCTCTTTTTGTGCAAATTGACTGGGAAACACCATTAGAGTTAAATGAACTTTGAACGAAGAACGAAAAGAAAAGAAAATAAATGAGAATTTTTCCTAAAAATCGAATATTAAAATGAACTTCAAATTCACATGAACACTAAATAAACAACACAAAAATAAAAAAATGGGATCATTAAAGGACAAACAAAACGAATCTAAATCTCAAATTGAATTCCGAGTCGAATCCTCCGATTCGAACCTTTCGATTCTTTCCTCGATCGAAATCTGTTTGAAACTCTTTTGAAATTTGAATATTTTCCTCGACTTATTGCTAAGTCAAGGCTTTTCAGCTTGGTACACTTACCAGCTCCTTCCAGTTCTTTTCGATGCTAGAGCCTAACTTCTAGTCCTCTTTCAAATTTCTGAGACTGGTACCTAAATTCCAGTTCTCTTCCTTCGAGGTCTGTATTTAAATTCCGACTCTCTTTTCGAGATCGATACCTAAATTTTGATTCTCTTTCGAATTGATACCTAAATTTCAATTCTAAATTCCGAGACTGGTACCTAAATTTCAGTTCTCTTCCTTCGAGGTCGGTACCTAAATTCCGACTCTCTTTTCGAGATCGATACCTAAATTTCGATTCTCTTTCAAATTGATACCTAAATTTCAATTCTAAATTCCGAGACTGGTACATAAATTCCAGTTCTCTTCCTTCGAGGTCGGTACCTAAATTCCTACTCTCTTTTCGAGATCGATACCTAAATTTCTATTCTCTTTCGAATTGATACCTAAATTTCAATTCTAAATTCCGAGACAGGTACCTAAATTCCAGTTCTCTTCCTTCGAGGTCGGTACCTAAATTCTGACTCTCTTTTCGAGATCGATACCTAAAATTTGATTCTCTTTCGAATTGATACCTAAATTCCAATTCTAAATTCCGAGACTGGTACCTAAATTCCAGTTCTCTTCCTTAGAGGTCGGTACCTAAATTTCGACTCTCTTTTCGAGATCGATACCTAAATTTCGATTCTCTTTCGAATTGATACCTAAATTTCAATTCTAAATTCCGAGACTGGTACTTAAATTCCAGCTCTCTTCCTTCGAGGTCGGTACCTAAATTCCGACCCTCATTCGAGATCGATACCTAAATTTTGATTCTCTTTCGAATTGATACCTAAATTTCAATTCTAAATTCCGAGACTGGTACCCAAATTCCAGTTCTCTTCCTTCGAGGTCGGTACCTAAATTCTGACTCTCATTCGAGATCGATACTTAAATTTTAATTCTCTTTCGAATTGATACCTAAATTTCAATTCTAAATTCCGAGACTCGTTACCAAATTCCGGTTCTCTTCCTTCGAGGTCGGTACCTAAATTCCGACTCTCATCCGAGATCGATACCTAAATTTCGATTCTCTTTCGGGTTTGATACTTAAATTTCAAATCTCACTCTCTCGAGATCAGTACTCGAATTCGATTCTTATCCTTTTTCCATCGATACTTAAACTACAATTCTCACTCCGAAATTTGGTACCTAAATTCTAGTTCTCTTCGTAATCCCAGAGGTTGAAACCTGGTTTCAATCCTCATTTCAAATCCAAATTTCAAATTCAAAATTTCCTTAAATCGATTTCAAATTAAACTTCAATAGAAACCCAAACTCACACATTGAAACTTGAAATTTAAAAGTAAACTGAAATCTAAATTGAATTCCCCAGATCTTGTGATTTGGAGTTCACCTCCTTTCCCATTCCCCAGCGAGATTTCAGGAATCTCCAATCTTGGAAATATACCTGATACTCCCCAGCGAAAATTCTTCTACTTCATTCTAAGTTTGTCACTTGGACATCTGTGTTGGTTTTGTTGATCTCTTCGGTCAACGCCATTACGTGCGGTGTGCTTGGTTAGCACACCACACCTATTGGGGGTCCATTTGTTGACCTCATTTTTGATGAGGTCTTTTGCTTCTCTCTTTAGTACTTAGGATCTAGCCTTAGGCTTTTCCTTTGACTAATCTTAGACGGCTAGAAGTGGAACCCACCATTTATAAGTTCAAACACCTCTTGACTCCCTGCAAACTCCACAAGCTTGATTGTAGACCCCTAATCATCTAGAGGGTTGAAATCAAATGTGGAGGTTTAAAGGATGAGTTCCCTATAGGACTTCTTGGCCTTAGGAATACCCCGGATGGCCCGGTGCGGTGAGGGTTAACTTGCACATACACTACACTATCACACACATTCCAAGTCCTAAAATTACACTCTCACCTCAACTTGACTTCTCCGACTCGTATGAGTAATTCATATGGATGGTCCTTAACCCCAAGCCACTAAAGCAAGAGGGTTAGGAACAACATAGTGAATGCCCCAAATGAGTCATCTCATGGCTCATATGGGCTTAATATGACTTCATGGCTAAACCAAAGTGATCCCATTTCACTCACATTTGATCAATCTTCTTTTTTCAAAATTTCAATTTTTGACCCCCGGGGTCCCGGACCCACCAAACCTACAAAATGCCCTTGGAGCTACCCAAAATTTGCAAAATTATCTAAATTACCCAAAATTCCTCAAAATCAGTCCTAAAGATTTCCCCCACTCAAATTGATCATCCATAGCCAAAAATACCAAAAATTCCAAAAGTACCCCCCAATACCCTCCAAATACCCAAAATGCCCTTCTTAGCCCAAAAATCCAAAAATTCAGAAAATTCCCAAATAAATTCCAGAAAATCCCAAATATTCCCAACTTCATTTTGTTCAACTACACCATGGGCCAATTTTTCCAATTTACCTCACTTTTACCAAAACCCCAAATTTGGCCCATTTTAAACCCAAGTGAACCCGATGTCGAACCAAACCACCCCGATTGACCTCGATGTTGGTCCAATTCAATTCTAAACTTCAAATCAATATCCCCAATATCAATTTAGACCAAATCTAAGTCCAATTTGATTGACATTTGAGCCCAATTTCAATTTGAAGCCTAAGGCCCAATTTTGGCCCATGACCTAAACCTAGCTCAAACCACATCCAATTCGACTCCGATTGGCCCCAAATCTTTTCCGAAGCCTTCCTAACATCCCCATAAACAAAACGCTAACTTGATTTGCCCGAAAATTTGAACCTAAACTCCACCCAAACCTAACCCAAAATCAAAATCCCTTAAATTGACCTAAGCCCAAACCTAACCCAAATGGGCCCAAATCCAAAATTAGAGCCCAACCAAAGTTGAAAACTCTTTGTGACACTCCCATGAACATTTCTCAACATTAATTTTACATCAAATCCAACATTAGCCCAACCTTAACCCAAGTTAGCCCAATTTGGCCCACCTTGGCCCCTTTACCAAAATACCCCACATTAAACCCAATTCAATTCAAAATCACTTTAAACTTCTTCCAAACCACTCATGACACATGCCTAAACCAATTGCAACATTTATTTGACATGGTCCTTCACAAAATTTTCATCCAAAAGCCCATTTTAAAATCCAAATGCCCACTTCCTTAAATCACTTTAAAAGCCCACCCAAGACCATTTCAAAAGCCCAAGTTTTCAATCCAAAGCCCACATGACATTTCTCTACATCATCCATTTAATTAAAATCACCCCTAAGTTTCAAAATCATCATTAAACCATTCCAAATCAAGCTTCATGAAAAATTTCCACCAAAATATCCAAAATCCTTAAAATCCTTTTTTATGAAATTGACTAAACTTTTTCCAAGCCAAATGTGAGCCATTGAGCCATGTACAAGCCATATGGAAGCCATGGAAGCCACTTTCCACCTCACCAAGCCATTAATGGCAAGAAGAGGGGACTCTTTCCTAATCCTTCATTAAGCCCTTTTAACCATATTCATGTCGCACTCTAAACCATGCTTAGCCACCTCACCATGGATGGAGACTTCGCCACTCCAATTCAGCTGAACCAAATGACTTTCCCTCAGCCCAAACCAGGCCTTGGTTGGTGCACCAAGCCTAAAACCATGGGTTGACCAAATTGAACCCAAAATGAGCCTCTCCCCATTCCATTTCAATTCGACCCTTTACACTCGTCAACTCCGATTGACTTCACCAAATTCGGGCCCCGACCCTCCGGATCGGGATGGTGACCCGACCCTCCGGATCGGGATGGTGACCAAACCCCGGCCGGCCAGCCACCACAGCCGCCGGAAACCACCGGTGTCGAGAGGCTTAATTTGAATCAAAATTCAATTTGAATTAGCTAAGGCTGTCCCATGCCCGATGGCCATTGCGAGTGCTCTTCCCTTGCCCGAGCAGTGGATCCAAGCCATTAAACCCCCCGGGAGGCCCTCCAGACCACCTCTATTTAAACCCACTCACCTCTCGGCCAAAGAAGGAGATGAACCGGACCTTAAGGAAACTTCGCCAAAATTGCTCAGGGACCTTCTCCTAACCCGGAGCAGCTTGATCCCCAGTGTTCCTTTCGCCCCAATCCCCATTAACGGAGCTCGATTTCCGAGTTGAAAATCCACCCAAAAAACATAACACTTCACCACGGTGAGCCAATCTCCAAATTAATTGGTCCTACACCTTCACCGGACCAGGAGGAGAAGTTCCCAGAGCAAAAGCCCCCTCACCGAGGCCAGCCATTGCTTCCGGCCTCCGAGCTTTGTGATCGGCCTTGGTCACTTTCACACCTAGATAATTCCCGCGAGCCGGAGACTTCATGCGGAGCTTGCCTGGACTCGATCGAAGGTGACACAACTCTCAGATTGAAGCTTCACTTCTCTGAGCAAAGGTATGAACTCACTCTTCCTCCCGAGTTTCCAGTGATTATCCATTTTGTTTAAGTTAATTTTATAGCCTATAAACTATATGGATGTGTTCGTCTCTTCAAGACGAATCCATAGAGCATAAGAACACAAAAATCCATTGAGAATCGAGTGAGATCTTAGGGTTTTAGTGTGGACGGTCGCGGGTACACACCAGTTGTAGACAATGACCAGGAGCCATTGGATCGCGCGTGTATCGAGCGGACGGTCGAGATCAAGTCGGACGGCGCACTGGCACATGAACCGCGGGACGCGTAGCTACTGACTCAAGTGGCGGCGTCGAATGGGAGCGCGACGCGTGGGCTTTCGATCCGCCGTAGGTTGACGCAGACGCTGAGTCGAATAAGTAGGAAATTAGGGTATTTTTGAATTATTTAAATACCGAACTTAGAAACTTCATATCTTTGCATATAAAAATTGCAAAAATAAAATAAAAATACCCTCTTGCTCAGTGAATAGAGGAGAATAATGTGAAAAAGAAATCAAGTTAATTGGATGAGTTTTTATTTTTAATAAATTATTTACTGTTTTCAGTATTTTGATTCTTTATTTGCATAGAAAATTCACCATGGCATGAGACCATAGGGCTTTTGAAGCCTCTGATCTTGGGGACATTCCTTGAATTTTTCAAGGTCAGAGGCCATCCCTGTGAAAAGTTATAAAAATTTTCAAGTTCATGTCACTGTTTTAGGTATTTTAATTCCAAAAATTAGCATGTTGTAAAATAAATTCTAAGAAAATTTAGTGATGTTTCTTAGGACCAGAGGACCCTATGAAAAATATATTTTAAGTTAATTCATTCATATTAACCTTAATTGGCCTAAACCCCTAAAATTAAATTTGAATTTATTAGGATTAACCACACATCAAATTAACTTGAAAACAATTCTCCACTGATCTTTAGGGTCAGAGGAACCTTACATAAAATTTTGAAATCAATTAGACTTGATTAGCTCCACCAAATGGGTTGATTAAGCCTCATAAGCAAAATGGAACTTTAAAAATTCATAACTCCAAAAAATACTTTTCAAAAATTCACAAAAATGGTTTTGGAGCTTCTCTAATATCGGGGAGTTCGGGAAAATTAAAATTGGAATTTTCTAAAAATGTTGAATTTTCACGATATTTTAATATTTTAAAAATTAAAAAAATAATAAAACTCATAAAAATATTAAAAATCATAAAAATGTTAGATTTTGACTCCTAATCATTTAGGAACAAACCAAATTCTTTTCCTAAGTCCCTAGGGTAAGATATTGAGTTTTAAAGGTTTAATGTAATTTTTAATATTAAAAAATGAATTTTCAACCTTCTTCACTAAAATAATTCTAATAAATCAAAGAAAAATCAGAAAATTACAAAATTTATTTCTTTGAACTCCTTAATATCAGAGAGATTTAAGAAAAATATAAAATCCATTTTTCAACTTTTATTTTATTTTATAATTAATTAATACTCTAAAACTCAAAATAATTATAATAAATAAAATATAATTCAAAAAATCACCAAAATTGGTCCAAGTGGTCCTCTAGTCATTAGGAACACCCCATAATTTTCTTAAGGATAGAAACCTTTCCTTGGTCATGTTGTTGAATTTTCTTTGAAAACCTTTATTTTCTACTAAAAATAATTATATAAATAAATTAAATTCAGAAAAATCACATTTTCTCCTCCAATGTCTTAATTGACATGTGACTGAGGTGACATAAAAATTTCAAATTCATTTGAGATCAATTTAGTGAGTTATGGAATAAATAAGCTTGAAAGGGCATAAATGTAATTAGAAATTTTAACCCTTAATTAAAACTTTAGGTTTAATCAAAATGGGGGGGGTAAAATATTTGATTTTAATTTTCTCTTGGATGATTGAAACTTAGGGAAATTAAGGGGTAGAAACCCATTAAACACTTTGAAAATATCAAAATGAAACTTTAATTAATTAAATGATTTAAATTTTGGAAAGAATATATTTAAAATTTGGATTATTAAAATAGGGATATTATTAAGAGGATATTTATTCTTTAATTTAAAAAAATCCCTAAATAAGTCACTTTAACAATGTTTAATTCTTAATTAAAAATTAAAATAATAATCTAAATTTACAATTAAAACAACAATTAAAACTAAAATTAAAACTAAAATTAAATTAAGATTAAATTAAAAATTAAAATTAAATTAAAAAAATTAAAATTAAATTAAAAAAATTAAAGTTAAATTAAAATTAAAATTAAAATCAAAATTATAACTAAAATTAAATTAACTTAAATTAAAATAAAATTAAAATACAATTAAATTAATATTAAATTAAAATTAAATTAAATTAAAATTAAATAAAATTAAATTAAATTAAATTAAAATTAAATTAAAATTAATTAAAATTAAATTAAATTAAATTAAAATCAAATTGAATTAAATTAAATTAAAATCATTTAATAACGAAACCTAAATGAAATCATTAAGAATTAATTCTAAAATAATTTGAACACTATTCCAAACTTAAAATTTTTAATTAAAACCTCATAATTAAATTAAAACAATTTAAACCATTAACTCAAACTTTTAATTAATTTTGATTAAAATTCTCAGTAAAGCAACTTGCCCTTAAAGGCCTTAATTATTATAACTCTTAAATAGAGTATTAAGTGAAATGTCACTTCATTCATCAGGGTAATCAAATACCCGAGTTCACTTAAGCAAGAGACAAAGTTTAAGCCCAAACTCCTGGATGATTAATTCATATGTGCGACTAAATTTACTTGGACTCGAAAATGATCCCAAAAATATTGAAAAGATGTTTAGGACTCGTCTCAAACACTTCCTCGATATGACGGGATGTTTTAGAAGAACAATTGAATCTAATTGTTCTTTGATGAAGAAAATCATCCTTAAACCAAACCAACAACCTAGACGTCGTAGGAAATGATTAGTTATAGGATTAGGAATTTGGTAGACAACGAAAACCCTTTCCCTTAGCTTTACCTAGGTATTTCTTGCAAAAAATGTTTAAATGTTCTAACATGTGTTTTAAGTGCAGCTTGGGATGACGGGAAGACCCTCCAGGTACGCTTTTATTTTATTGCAATTTACTTTATTACAATTTACTTATATGCACTGTACTTTACTTTTCTTGCATGATAAATAAGACTGTTGCATGAAAACCAAAACCTTTAGGATAGTCCCTAAACTGAAACCAAAACTAAATTAAAAGTCATTGCAAGATAAAATTCACCGCCACAACATTTCGAAATATAAAACAACTCGAAATTTAATCACGAAACGAACAACGAAAACTATAATTGTAACTAAATTAAAACATCTCGTCGAATGATCGAGAATACCTCGGATGATATAACCCACGTGTTGCTAACGGGATTTCCCACGGTCTAAATGAAAGTGTGGAACTCATTCGAGTTGCATTTAGCAAATTCATCCGGGCTAAGTGAATTCGATGAAAATAACGGTGCCGGGATGACGGAAGCTGTAGGATCTTAATACGTTGCTGTTTAAACAACTTTAAGATTTGTTTTAATTAAAATATTAAAAAACACTTGGATTTTAAGATTTTCTCTAAACCAAAACACTTCTCTCGTCTCTCGATTTATGACTTCTAAAACTAAACCTCTGCAACAATAAGGAGCTCGGAGCATGGTGGGCAGCACGACCATCGTCATCAGCAAAACTCGGGTCTACATCAGCTAAACCATTCTTAGAATTAAATAACCAAGCCATAAGACTTCGAGGTAGTACGCACTAGTGCAACTTAAATCCTCGAACTCTTCGTTAGACATTTGCATGATTATGTCATGTAAATTAAGCTCAACAGTCTTAGGACTCCGAGGTAGTCATTTGGTACGACATAAACCCTCACATCTTCGACGCTATTTGTGTGATTATATCATACAAATATAAGACCTAAATAAATAAAATTGGCGGGATTGCAACATTAAATAATTTTCTTAAACTCGAAAGCGAACAATATGATAGTTTAGGAAGTTGCGAGATTCTTCTTGGATCCCTGAAGCTTCTCCTACTTCTCTTCCTTTGGACTCCTGAAAATAACTGCATTCCAAACTTGATCCATTCCCTATTGAAATTTCCAAAACTCAATCCTTTGAAAACCTTAAACTTTGAAATTCTTGAGAGCAAAACCACTAATCATTATCGAGATTTTTCTTAAGTGATTCCCATCACTTAGGATGTAATTAACTATAGGGGCTTGCCCTTATAGGAAACTTTAAGAACCCAGGTAATATAAACCCTGCTTAATTCATTTATATTAAGCAGGGGAACTTGTTAGCTTATAAAATTGGTTTGCAGACCAAACGGATGTCACAAATCTTCTAGTTTATTTAATCGAGTGCCATCATCAAGACGGTGTAGTACATTCTTCGGGATAGATATACGGTTTGTGATTCGGTGCTCGTTTATATAAACTATTTGGGATGTGAGATCGGTTTGATTTCATATCTTAAAATTTTCAAATTTAAAATTATTTTCGATATCAAATGCTATTTTCTAAATTATATATATTTAAATTAAATTTAAAACACTAAAATTCACCGAGCAATTTCTCTAGCCGAGCCCATTTTTTAAAATACAACACATAACCTAAAAATATGCTGACACGGTTCGCCAAGAAGTTCATGTTCGATTCGTTCGTTAAGCAAATGAGACGAACACGACCAATTTTTTTTGTTTGGTTTGTTAAACGAACCAATCGCGAATAGTGATGTGTTCGTTCGTGTTCGGTTTGTTATTATTCGAAAAATAAAATAATTTAAAATAATTATATATAAAAAATTTATGATATTTTAAATATAATTATATATTATAAAAATTTATCATATTTTAAATAAATAAACTTCTATAAATTATAATATATGATAAATTATTAATAACAATAATAATATTATAGTATTAATTATATTAATATAAATATTATAATATTATAATTAATATAATATACTATATATTTAAATAAAACCCTAAACAAAACCACTAAACGCCTTATTCGGTTTGCTTCATTTTGAGGAAGTATGGATTACACGATGTGCACGGAATACCATATCGGCTTGCTTCATTTTGAGGAAGTATCTTATCAAAGTTAGGACTGTAAAAAAACTCGTTGTTCGCAAACAGTTCGTGTTCGGTTCGCTAGGAAGTTCGTGTTCGATTCATTCGATAAGCAAACGAGACGAACTCGAACAACTTTTTTTGTTCGGTTTGTTAAACAAACCAAACATGAACAGTGATGTGTTCGAACATTTCAAACACGAACACTAGCTCTGTTTATTTGTGTTCGGTTCGTTTACACCCCTATATATATATATATATTTATATATATATAAATTTATATAATACTTATTTTTTTATTTTAAATATTATAAATATAGTAAATTATTTTTAAAATGCG
>CM040431.1:90706049-90733549 GCA_022702705.1 Papilionanthe hookeriana x Papilionanthe teres
ATCCCATGGCATTTTAATCATCACACCATGGCATTACATGAAGCATTCCATACTTGTACATGAATCTTTACCTAAATTAGGCATGCTGACACAAAATCCCCAAAATTCATAAAAGCTTTTCATTCCTTTTGCATGAAACTTTCTAATGGCTCATACATAGCATAACATGGCATGTGCATCATCCATAGCCATACCAAGGTCAATATTTTCCAAATTGGGCAAGGGAGGCGACCCTTCCCTTCTCCCTTCTTATCAAATTTCCCTCACTCTCGAACTATCAAATCTCCTCCCCAAACTTCAAAACCAGCCATCTAAGCTCACCCAAACCTCTCCATGGACTTTAAGACCAGCTCCAATCACTTTGGGCAAAGATCTAGCCTTTGGACCAAGGGCTAAACCCAAGTTAGCCTCACCTAACCCAAATCCCAAATATCCATTAAATCTCTACCCTAAAGCCATCAAATACTCCAATTGATTCCACCACTCAACCTCTCTGGCATCCCTGAACTTCTGCTTGACTTGACCTTGGCCGGCCGGCCACCCCAGTTGCCGGAAAACACCAGGCCGAGAGGCTTAGGTGGATTCAAAAGTTCAAAATCAATTTGTCGAGCCGTCCCATTCCAATCGGACTCCATGGCTCTTCTTCTTCTCCACCAGTGCACTGATCCCAGCCCCTTAATTGCTCCTCGGAAAGTCCTCCGCCCTCGCTTATTTAAACACCACACCTCTCGTCCATGGAAGGTGCTGAAGCAAACCTTAGGGAAACTTCCGCCAAAATCACTCCAGAACTCCTCCTAGCCAAGAGAAGCTCATCCCCACTGTTCTCCTGCCCTGAATCCCCCCAGCTGAGCCCAATTTCTAAGCTGAATATCAGGCCAGAAATAGGTCAATCCCCAATTCTTCACCAAATCCAAAATAACTCCTCTCACACCTTCACCAGAGGTAGAGAAGGAGTTCCCAAGTGAAAGCCCCCTCTCCAGGCCACTTAGTTGTTCCAGCCTCCAAGCTTTGTGATCGGGCCTGGTGGAAGTCAAGTCTCGAGCATTTCACCACGCCTCCGTGCTTCATCCCTAGCCTCCTTGGACTCCAACGAACGTGCCGAGCATCTTTGATTGAGGCTTCACCTCTCAGAGCCAAGGTATGGACTCTTCCTTCCTTACGAGCTTCTGTGAATTCTCCATTTAGTTTGGCTTAATTTCATGGCATGTTAACCATATGGATGTGTTCGTCTTCTCAAGACGAATCCATAGAGCATAAGAACTCGAAAATCCATTGAGAATCAAGGGAGATATTAAGGTTAGAAGGTCTACGGTCACGGGTGCACACCAGTCAGAGACGATGATCGGCCGCAGTCGGATTGCACGTGTATCGAACGAACGGCTCAGATGGCGTTGAACAAGGAGATGGAACGTGAACCGCGGGCCACATGGCAGCTGAGTCGGATAGCGGCGCCGAACCAGAAGATGCCGCGTGGAGTTCGATCCGCCATAGGTTGACACGGCACCGACGTGGATAAGTAAGAAAATAGGTTTTTGTGATTTAATTAAATAATCGTAACTTAAAAAATTCATATCTTTGCATAGAAAAATCACAAAAATAAAAGAAAAATACCCACTTGCTCAGTGAACAGAGGAGAATAACGTGAAAAAAGAATTGAGTTAATTTGATGAGTATTTTATTTTTAATTTATTATTTACTCATTTTAGTATTTCAATTCTCCATTTGCATAGACATTTCACCATGGTACGAGACCATAGGGCTTTTGAAGCCTCTAACTTGGGAAACATTCCCTGAATTTTTCAAGGTCAGAGACCATCTCTATGACAAGTTATGTATTTTTCAAGTTCATGACACTGTTTTTGATATTTTAATTCCAAAAATTAGCATATTGCTTAGAAAATTCTAGGAAAACTTGGTGAAGTTCCTTAGGACCAGAGGACCCTAGGATAACTATGGTTTGAGTTAATTCATTAAGGATAATCCTAATTGGCCTAATCACTCTTAATTGAAATTTAATTAATTGGAGTTAATCACACATTAAAATGACTTGAAAATAATTCTCCACTGATCTTTAGGATCAGGGGAACCTCACATAAAAATTTGAAGTCAATTGTAAATGTTTAACCATATTAAATGGATCAATTAAGCCACATAATCAAAATTAAACTTTAAAAATTCATAACTCCAAAAATACATTTCAAAAATTCACCAAATTGATTTTGGTACTTCTCTGATATTAGAGGAGTCTAAGAAAAATAAAATTAGAATTTTCTAAAAATTTTCATTTTTAAGCATATTTTAATATTTTTAATAATTAAAAAATAATAAAAATCACAAAAATAATAAAAATCATAAAAATATCATATTTGGTCCTCTAATCACTTAGGAACCAATCAAATATTTTTCCTATGTCTCTAGGTTAAGATATTTAATTTCAAAGCCTTAAAACAATTTTTGAATTAAAAAAAAGTATTTTCTAGCCTTCCCACTAAATTAATTCTAATAAATCAAAGAAAAATTATAAAAATGTAAAATTTGTTTCTCTGAAGAGATTTTTGAAAAATATAAAATCCATTTTTCAACTTGTATTTTATTTTATAATTAATTAACACTCCAAAACTTAAAATAATTATAATAAATAAAATATAATTCAAAAAATCACCAAAATTAGTCCAAGTGGTCCTATGGTCATTAGGAACATCCCATAATTTTCTTAAGGACAAAAACTTTACCTTGGTCATGTTGGTGAATTTTCATTGAAAACTCCTATTTTCCATCAAAAATAATTATATAAATAAATTAAATTCAGAAAAATCACATTTTCTCCTCTAATGTCTTAATTGACATGTGAGTGAAGTGGCATAAAAAATTTTAAGTTCATTTAAGCTTAATTTAATGAGCTATAAAATAAATAGGCTCAATGGGGCATAAAGGTAATTAAAAGATTTTAACCCCTAATTAAAACTTTAGGTTTAATCAAAATGGGGGTAAAATATTTGATTTTAATTTTCTCTTAGATGATTGAAACTTTGGGAAATCAAAGGGTAGGAACACATTGATCACTTTAATAAACCAAAAATGAAACTTTAATTAATTAAATGATTTAAAATTTGGAAGATTAATTAAAATTGGATTATTAAAATGGGGATATAATTTAAGAGGATATTGATTCTTTAATTTAAAAATCCCTAAATAAATCACTTAATAATATTTAACTCTTAAACTTAAGAGGATAAGTGGAATTAATAATTAAATGATTAAAAGTAAATAATTCTTAATTTAATTAAAACCTACATAATTAAATAATTTAATAATCGATTAAAGCCTAAAATGTTAAATAATTAAAAAGTAAATTAAAATATTTGAAACTAATTTAAAATCATTTCATAACAAACTTAAATCAAATTTGCAAATTTTAAATAATTTTAAGACAACTTACCTTAAAAAATAATGTAAAAATTAAATTAATTAATATAATTAATCCAAATTAAATCATCAAAATTTAATAAATAATTTGAACACCTCTTTTGACCTAAGTTAATCTAAAAAATTAAATTAACATAAAATATTGATATCATTTATAAAAGGTTTAACTTAAATGAATTAAACACCATTCCAAACATAAAAATCATTGATTAAAATTTCATAACTAAATCACATTAAAGTAAATCATCAACTTTAACTTCAAATCAAAAAAATCTTTAACAAATTAAGTTTCCCCTGAAAGCTTTAAATTATTATAACTATTAAATGAAGTGTTAAGTGAAATGTCACTTCACTCATAGGATAATCAAATATCCTAGTTCACTGAGCAAGGGAACAGAACTTAACTAAACCCTTGATGATTAATTCACCTTTATAATTAAATTCACTTGGACTCAAAACTGTCCCAGAGGTATTGAAAAGATGTTTAGGATTTGTTCTAAGCACTTCCTCAATACGATGGGTAGTTTTAAAGAACAATTGAACTTAATTGTTCTTTAGTGAAGAAAATCATCCTTAACCAAAATCAAGAACCTAGACGTCATATGAAATGACTAGTTATAGGATTAGGATTCTGGTAGACAACCTAAACCCTTCCTTTAGTCTTTACCTAGGTACTTGTTGAAATATTTAAATGCTTTAATATGTGTTTTAAAGTGTAGCTTGGAATGAGGGGAAGACCCTCCGTGTACTCTTTTATGTTATTGCAATTTACTTTATTGCATTTTCTTTACCTACACTGCGCTTTACTTTTCTTGCATGTTAAACAAGACTATTCCATGAAAAACAAAAACTTTAGGATAGTCCCTGAACTGAAACCAAAACTAAATTAAAAGTCACTACAAGAAAAAATCCACCGCCACAACATTCAAAATATAAAACAACTCAAAATTTAATCACAAACAGAACAACAAAACTACAACTTTAACTAAATTAAAACGTCTTGTTGGATGATCAGGAATACCTCGGATGATGTAACCTACGTGTTGCTAATGGGATTTCCCACGGTCCAAATGAAAGTGTGGAACTCATTCAGTTGAGTTTAGCAAATTCATCTGGACTAAGTGAATCCGATAAAAATAACGATGCAGGAAGGATGGAACCGCGGGATCTTAACCTAGTGTTGTTATAATCAACTTTAAGATTTCCCTAATAAATCATTAAAGAAATTTGGATTTTAAGATTTCTCTCGAACCAAAACACTTCTCTCATCCTTTGATTTATGACTTCTAAAACTAAACCTCTGCAACAACAAGGAGCTTGGAGCATAGTGGGCGACACGGCCATCGTCATCGAAAAACTCGAGTCTACATCGAAGAAACATTTCTTAGAATTAAATAACCAAGCCATAGGATTTCGAGGTAGTTTGCCTAGTGCAACATAAATCCCGAACTTTTCATTAGGCATTTGCATGATCATGTTATGCAAATTAAGCCCTAACCTGGTCTTAGGACTCCGAGGTAGTTGTTCGGTACGACATAAACCCTTACATCTTTGAGGCTACTTGTGTGATTATATCATACAGACTAAAGTCCTAATTATTTAAAATTGGCAAGATTGAAACATTAAATAAACTCCCAAATTGAAGCCAAACAATAGGATAGTTTGGGAAGTTGCCAAGATTCTCCTTGGATCTCCAGCTTCTCCTACCTCTCTTCCATCGGACTCCAAAATAAACTCGTTTCAAATTTGAGCTAACCCCTTTCGAAATTCCAAAATTCAATCCTTTCGAAAACATTAAACTTTGAAATTCTCGAGAGCAAAACCACCGATCATTATCGAGAGTTTTCTTAAATGATTCCCGTCATTTAAGATGTAATTAACTATAGGTGCTTGCCCTTATAGGGAACTTTAAGAACCGAGGTAATATAAACCCCGTTTAATTCCTTTATATTAAGCGTGGGAACTTGTCGGCTTATAAAATTGGTTCGCAGACCAAACGGATGTCACAAATCTTCTAGTTTATTTAATCGAGCCCCATCATCAAGCACTGTGTCTATTCCTCGGAACGGATACACGGTTTGTGATGCGACACTCGTTTATATAAACAATTTAGGATGTGAGATGGTTTGATTTCATATCTTAAAATTTTTCAAACTTAAAATTATTTTCAAAATTAATTACTACTTTTCAAATTATATAATTAAATTAAATTTAAAATTCGCCGACAATTTCGCGAGCGACCCCTTTTAAAATCCAACACATAACCTAAAAATATGCCGACGATATATATATATATATATATATATATATATATATATATATATATATATATATATTTATAATTTATTTAATTACTAAATATTTTTATAATAAAATTATATGCATAAATAATATAATATACTTAAAATATTTAAAATTAAAAATATATATATATATATATTAGTTTATTTATTTTTCTATTTATATTTATATATTTGTTTATATATTTATTTATTTATATATATATATATATATATATATATATATATATATATATATATATATATATATATATATATATATATATATATATATATATTTGTTTATTTATTTAATTATTTAAAAATTTTTTAACTATTAAATATTTTTATAATTAAATTATATTTAAAAATATTATAATATACTTAAAATATTTAAAATAAAAAAATAATATTATATAAATTTATAAATATGTATATATATATATATATATATATATATATATATATATATATATATATATATATATATATATATATATATATATATATAACATTTTTTAACTATTACTATAGATATATATTTATCATATATATATATATATATATATATATATATATATATATATATATATATATATATATATATATATATATATATATATATATATATATATTTATTTATTTATAATTTTTTAACTATTCAATTTTTTTATATTTAAATTATATTTAAAAATAATATACTATACTTAAAATATTTAAAATAAAAACTAATATTAATTATTGTATATAAAATAAAAAGTAATATTAATTACTATATATTTTTAATTTATAATTTATTTAATTATTAATTATTTATGAAATTAAATTATATTTATAAATAATATAGTCTACTTAAAATTTTTAAAATAAAAAAATAATATTACAAAAATTTATGTATATATATATAAATATATATATTTGTAAATATATATATAAATATATATATTTGTAAATATATATATATATATATATATATATATATATATATATATATATATATATATATATATATATATATATATATATGTATATATATATATATTTATAATTTATTTAATTATTAAATATTTTTATAATTAAATTATATTTATAAATAATATACTATACTTAAAATATTTAAATTAAAAAAATAATATTTTATAAATAAATAAATAAATAAATATATATATATATATATATATATATATATATAGTATATGTATATATATATATATATACACATATATTTATATATATATATTTATAAATACCTATATATATATTTTTTATTTATAATTTATGTAATTATTAAATATTTTTATATTTAAATTATAGTTATAAATAATGTACTATTCTTAAAATATTAAAAATAAAAAAATAATATAAATAATATTTATTTATTTATAATTTTTTTAATTATTCAATTTTTTAAATTAAATTATATTTAAAAATAATATACAATACTTAAAATATTTAAAATAAAAAATATATACATGTAAATTTATATATATATATATATATATATATATATATATATCATTTTTTTAACTATTAAATAATTTTATAATTAAATTTTTTTTATTAATAATATATTATACTTAAAATATTTAAAATAAAAAAATAATATTATATATATATATATATGTATATATATATTTATATTTATATATATAGATATATATTTATTTATTTATAATTTATTTAACTATTAAATATTTTTATAATTAAATTATATTTATAAATAATATACTATACTTAAAATATTTAAAATAAAAAAATAATATTAAATAAATTTATATATATATATATATATAGTCATTTTCGACTCTAATGACCAATTATTAACTCTAGTAAGCCAATCTCGACCGAAAAGTCAACTTTGGGTCGAAATGGTCTATCCTCGACCCATTCGACCAACCCATTGACCTAGTAGGTCGACTTTCGACAAAAAGTCATCTTTGGTCAAAATGGTCAATTCTTGATCCAATAACCACCCCACGTACCCAATGGGTTAACTTTTGGCAAAAATTCAATTTTGGTCAAAATAGTCAATTTTTGACCAAATGACCAATAATTAACCCACTAAGCTAATCTCTGACAAAAAAGTCAACTTTGGTCAAAATGGTCAATCTTTGACCCAATGACAAACTCATTGACCCAATAGGTGAACTTTTGACCAAACCCATTAACCCAATAGGTTAAAAGTCAACTTTAGCTAAAATGGTCAATTTCCGACCCAATGACCAACCCATTGACCTAATAGGTTAACTTTTAACCAAAAAGTCAACTTTGGTTAAAATGGTCAAACCTTGACCCAAAAACCAACCCATTGACCCAATATGTCAACATTTGACCAAAAAGTCAATTTTGGTAAAAATAGTCAAATTTTGACCTAATGACCCCCATTAAATAAACAAGTCAACTTTGGACCAAAAAGTCAACTTTGGACAAAATGGTAAATTTTTGACCCAATGACCAACCCGCTGGCCAAATTGGTCAAATTTTGACCAAAATTCAACTTTCTGGTCAAAATAGATAATTTTTGCCTAATGACCAATTATTAACCAAATAAGTATATCTTTGACCAAAAAGTCAACTTTGGTCATAACTGTCAATCCTTGACCCAAAAACTAACCCACTGACTCAATAGATCGACTTTTGACTAAAAAGTCAATTTTGGTCAAAATAGTAAATTTTTGACATAATTACCAATTATTGACCCATTAGGTCAACTTTTGAACAAAAAAGTCAATTTTGGTCAAAATTGTCAATTTTTGACTTAATGACCACCTCATTGTCCCAAAGGGTCAACTTTTGACCAAAAGTCAAGTTTGGTCAAAATGGTCAATTTCTGACACAATGACCTAAATGTCAACTTTGGTGAAAATGTTCAATCCTTCATCTAATGACCAACTAATTGACCTAATTTGTTAACTTTTGACTAAAAAGTCAACTTTGGCCAAAATGGTTAATCCTTGACCTAATGACCAACCTATTGACCCAATAAGTCAACTTTTGACCAAAAAGTCAATTTTGCTCAAAATTGTCAATTTTTGACTTACTGATCGCCTCATTGACCTAAATAGGTCAAATTTTGACCAAAAGACAACTTTGGTCAAAATAGTTAATCCTTAACCCAATGACCAACTCATTGACCCAATAGGTCAACTTTTCACCAAAAAGTAAATTTTGATTAAAATAGTCAATTTTTAACATAATGACCAATTTTTGACCTAGTAAACCAATCTCTGACCAAAAAGTCAACTTTGGTCAAGATGGTTAATCATTGACCTAATGCCCAACCCATTGACCCAATAGGTCATCTTTTGACCAAAATGTCAACTTTAGTCAAAATGGTCAATCTTTGACCCAATGACCAACCCATTGGCCTAATAGATCAACATTTGACCAAAAAGTCAATTTTGGTCAAAATAAACAGATTTTGAATTAATGACCCATTAAGTCAATCTCTACCAAAAAGTTAACTTTGGTCAAAATGGTCAATCATTGATCCAATGACAAACCCATTGACCCAATAGGTCAACTTTTGACCAAAAGCCAATTTTGGTCAAAATAGTCAATTTTTGAATTAATGACCAATTATTGACCCAATAAATTAATCTTTGACCAAAAAGTGAACTTTGGTCAAAATAATCAATCCTTGACCAAATGACACACCTATTGACTAAATATTTTTTATTTATAATTTATTTAATTATTAAATATTTTTATAATTAAATTATGTTTATAAATTATATACTATACTTAAACCATTTAAAATAAAAAAATAATATTATATATATATATATATTTATTTATTTATTTATTTATTTATATATACATATATTTATATTTTTTATTTATAATTTATATAACTATTAAATATTTTCATATTTAAATTATATTTATAAATAATATACTATACTTAAAATATTTAAAATAAAAAAATAAAATTATATAAACTTAAATATATATATATATATATATATATATATATATATATATATATATATATATTTATAATTTATTTAACTATTAAATAATTTTATAATTAAATTAAATTTATAAATAAGATACTATACTTAAAATATTTAAAATAAAAAATAATATTAAATAAATTTTTATATTTATATATATAAATATATTTATTTTTATATACTTATATATATATATTTTTATTTGTAATTTATTTAATTATTAAATATTTTTTTAATTAAATTATCTTTATAAATAATATACTATACTTAAAACATTTAAAATAAAAAAATAATAAATATATATATATATATATATGTAAATATATATATATATATATATATATATATATATATATATATATATATATATATATATATATATGTATATATATATATTTATATATACCTATATGTTGACCTCTTTTTTGGTGAGGTCTTTTCCCTTCTTAGTGCTTCTTAGGATCTAGCCATTAGGTTTCTCATTGACTATCCTAGAGGACTAGAATTGGGACCCACCCTTTAGCAATTCAGCTACTTCTTGACTCCTTTTGGGATCCCACTTGGATGGTTGCAAACCTCTAAAGCACCTTGGAAGGTTAAAATGACCATATGGGCAATCAATAGTGAGTTCCTATAGGATTGTTTGGATTTGGGGTGACCCTGGGTGCCCTAAGCTTCTCTTGCACACACACACACTCCTAAGCCATTTTACCCTTTAACCCTAAACTTTGAACTTTGCCCCTTTCACCCTTTACGAAACTCACATAATTGAATTGAAGCCACTGATCTTTGATTAAGATGGTTAAGGTCAATATGTGAAGAATCATAAAGTGGTTACCATTTGGCTAAGCTTGGTCCCAAAGTGGTTAGACTTGGTTGAGATCCATAAGCCTACCCCTATAGCCATGAGCCTACCCCAAAACTCTCCAAAAACTTCCAAAATTACCCAAAATTTCCAAAATTCCTAAAAATAATTTCAAAGCAACCCCCCCCTTTTAAATTCACCAAAATACCCCAATACCCTCCAAATAACCTCTTGATACCCTAAAATACCCTTTTGGCCCAAAATTCCAAAAATTCTAAAAATTCCCAGAAAATTACAGAAAATCCCAAATATTCCTATTTTTATTTTGTTCAACTACACCATGGGTCAATTTTGTCAATTTAGCCCACTTTTGCCAAAATCTCTAATTTGACCCAATCCTGGCCCAATTGGACCCAATTTCAAACCAAATTAGACCAATTGATCCCAATTTTGATCAAATTCAATCCTAAACTTCAATTAAATATTCCTAATACCCATTTCAACCAAAACTAAGTCTAATTCTCAAGACCCCATTTTTGCCCTAAATCACCCATGAACCCAAACATACCTAAATCCAATCCAAATTAACTCAAATTTTCTTCAAAATTGTCCTAAAACTTTCCTAACACATTTCTATACCAAAACCAACATTCATTTGATCAAAATTTTGGCCTAAAACCCTCTTAAAATTCACTTGGGCCAAAAAGCCCAATTTTGGCCCATAAGCCCAAACCCTCTTCAAATTAAACTCCGTGGCCCATGAAAATTCCCAAATAATTTTCAATCAAACTTCAACATATCTAAAGCCAATTTCAATCAATTACAATTCAATTTGGTCATCCCATTTTTGATTTCAAAAATTTCAAATCATCGCATGCATGTTAAAAGGCCCATACCCTTATGCATTTTGAAAAGCCCACTTAATTAAATTTTAAAAGCCCAAAATTGAGCCCACATGTCATAATTTCCTATTAATATCATCCCATGGCATTTTAATCATCACACCATGGCATTACATGAAGCATTCCATACTTGTACATGAATCTTTACCTAAATTAGGCATGTTGACACAAAATCCCCAAAATTCATAAAAGCTTTTCATTCCTTTTGCATGAAACTTTCTAATGGCTCATACATAGCATAACATGGCATGTGCATCATCCATAGCCATACCAAGGTCAATATTTTCCAAATTGGGCAAGGGGATGTGACCCTTCCCTTCTCCCTTCTTATCAAATTTCCCTCACTCTTAAACTATCAAATCTCCTCCCCAAACTTCAAAACCAGCCATCTAAGCTCACCCAAACCTCTCCATGGACTTCAAGACCAGCTCCAATCACTTTGGGCAAAGATCTAGCCTTTGGACCAAGGGCTAAACCCAAGTTAGCCTCACCTAACCCAAATCCCAAATATCCATTAAATCTCTACCCTAAAGCCATCAAATACTCCAATTGATTCCACCACTCAACCTCTCTGGCATCCCTGAACTTCTGCTTGACTTGACTATGGCCGGCCGGCCACCCCAGTCACCGGAAAACACCAGGCCGAGAGGCTTAGGTGGATTCAAAAGTTCAAAATCAATTTGCTGAGCTGTCCCATTCCAATTGGACTCCATGGCTCTTCTTCTTCTCCACCAGGCAGCTGATCCCAGCCCTTAATTGCCCCTGGAAAGTCCTCCGGCCCTGCTTATTTAAACACCACACCTCTCGGCCATGGAAGGTGCTGAAGCAAACCTTAGGGAAACTCTGCCAAAATCACACCAAAACTCCTCCTAGCCAAGAGAAGCTCATCCCCACTGTTCTCCTGCCCTGAATCCCCCCAGCTGAGCCCAATTTCTCAGCTGAAAATCAGGCCAGAAACAGGACACTCCCCAATTCTTCACCAAATCCAAATTAACTCCTCTCACACCTTCACCAGAGGTAGAGAAGGAGTTCCCCAGTGAAAGCCCCCTCTCCAGGCCACCCAGTTGTTCCAGCCTCCAAGCTTTGTGATCGGGCCTGGTGGAAGTCAAGTCTAGGCATTTCACCACAGCTCCAGGCTTCATCCCTAGCCTCCTTGGACTCCAACGAACGTGCCGAGCATCTCTGATTGAGGCTTCACCTCTCAGAGCCAAGGTATAGACTCTTCCTTCCTCCCGAGCTTCTGTGAATTCTCCATTTAGTTTGGCTTAATTTCATGGCATGTTAACCATATGGATGTGTTCGTCTTCTCAAGACGAATCTATAGAGCATAAGAACTCGAAAATCCATCGAGAATCGAGGGAGATATTAAGGTTAGAAGGTCGACGGTCACGGGTGCACACCGGCCGGAGACGATGATCGGCCGCGATTGGATTGCACATGTATCGAACGAACGGCTCGGATGGCGTTGAACAAGGAGATGGAACGTGAACCGCGGGCCGCGTGGCGGCACCGAGTCGGATGGCGGCGCCGAACCGGAAGACGACGCGTGGAGTTCGATCCACCGTAGGTCGACGCGGCACCGACGTGGATAAGTAGGAAAATAGGATTTTTCCGATTTAATTAAATAGCACGTAACTTAAAAAATTCATATCTTTGCATAGAAAAATCACAAAAATAAAAGAAAAATACCCACTTGCTCAGTGAACAGAGGAGAATAACGTGAAAAAAGAATTGAGTTAATTTGATGAGTATTTTATTTTTAATTTATTATTTTCTCATTTTAGTATTTCAATTCTCCATTTGCATAGACATTTCACCATGGTACGAGACCATAGGGCTTTTGAAGCCTCTGACTTGGGAAACATTCCCTGAATTTTTCAAGGTCAGAGGCCATCTCTATGACAAGTTATGTATTTTTCAAGTTCATGACACTGTTTTTGATATTTTAATTCCAAAAATTAGCATGTTGCTTAGAAAATTCTAGGAAAACTTGGTGAAGTTCCTTAGGACTAGAGGACCCTAGGATAACTCTGGTTTGAGTTAATTCATTAAGGATAATCCTAATTGGCCTAATCACTCTAAATTGAAATTTAATTAATTGGAGTTAATCACACATTAAAATGACTTGAAAATAATTCTCCACTGATCTTTAGGATCAGGGGAACCTCACATAAAAATTTGAAGTCAATTGTAAATGTTTAACCATATTAAATGGATCAATTAAGCCACATAATCAAAATTAAACTTTAAAAATTCATAACTCCAAAAATACATTTAAAAATTCACCAAATTGATTTTGGTACTTCTCTAATATTAGAGGAGTCTAAGAAAAATAAAATTAGAATTTTCTAAAAATTTTCATTTTTAAGCATATTTTAATATTTTTAATAATTAAAAAATAATAAAAATCACAAAAATAATAAAAATCATAAAAATATCATATTTGGTCCTCTAATCACTTAGGAACCAATCAAATATTTTTCCTATGTCTCTAGGTTAAGATATTTAATTTCAAAGCCTTAAAATAATTTTTGAATTAAAAAAAAGTATTTTCTAGCCTTCCCACTAAATTAATTCTAATAAATCAAAGAAAAATCATAAAAATGTAAAATTTGTTTCTCTGAAGAGATTTTTGAAAAATATAAAATCCATTTTTCAACTTGTATTTTATTTTATAATTAATTAACACTCCAAAACTTAAAATAATTATAATAAATAAAATATAATTCAAAAAAATCACCCAAATTAGTCTAAGTGGTCCTCTGGTCATTAGGAACATCCCTTAATTTTCTTAAGGACAAAAACTTTACCTTGGTCATGTTGGTGAATTTTCATTGAAAACTCCTATTTTCCATCAAAAATAATTATATAAATAAATTAAATTCAGAAAAATTACATTTTCTCCTCTAATGTCTTAATTGACATGTGAGTGAAGTGGCATAAAAAATTTTAAGTTCATTTAAGCTTAATTTAATGAGCTATAAAATAAATAGGCTCAATGGGGCATAAAAGGTAATTAAAAGATTTTAACCCCTAATTAAAACTTTAGGTTTAATCAAAATGGGGGTAAAATATCTGATTTTAATTTTCTCTTAGATGATTGAAACTTTGGGAAATCAAAGGGTAGGAACACATTGATCACTTTAATAAACCAAAAATGAAACTTTAATTAATTAAATGATTTAAAAATTAGAAGATTAATTAAAATTGGTATATTAAAATGGGGATATAATTTAAGTGGATTTTGATTCTTTAATTTAAAATCCCTAAATAAATCACTTAATAATATTTAACTCTTAAACTTAAGAGGATAAGTGGAATTAATAATTAAATTATTAAAAGTAAATAATTCTTAATTTAATTAAAACCTACATAATTAAATAATTTAATAATTGATTAAAGCCTAAAATGTTAAATAATTAAAAAGTAAATTAAAATATTTGAAACTAATTTAAAATCATTTCATAACAAACTTAAATCAAATTTGCCAATTTTAAATAATTTTAAGACAACTTACCTTAAAAAATAATGTAAAAATTAAATTAATTAATATAATTAATCCAAATTAAATCATCAAAATTTAATAAATAATTTGAACACCTCTTTTGACCTAAGTTAATCTAAAAAATTAAATTAACATAAAATATTGATATCATTTATAAAAGGTTTAACTTAAATGAATCAAACACCATTCCAAACTTAAAAATCATTGATTAAAATTTCATAATTAAATCACATTAAAGTAAATCATCAACTTTAACTTCAAATCATTAAAATCTTTAACAAATTAAGTTTCCCCTGAAAGCTTTAAATTATTATAACTATTAAATCAAGTGTTAAGTGAAATGTCAATTCACTCATAGGATAATCAAATATCCTAGTTCACTGAGCAAGGGAACAGAACTTAACTAAACCCTTGATGATTAATTCACCTGTTTAATTAAATTCACTTGGACTCAAAACTGTCCCAGAGGTATTGAAAAGATGTTTAGGATTTTTTCTAACAACTTCCTCAATACGATGGGTAGTTTTAAAGAACAATTGAACATAATTGTTCTTTAGTGAAGAAAATCATCCTTAACCAAAATCAAGAACCTAGACGTCATATGAAATGACTAGTTATAGGATTAGGATTACGGTAGACAACCTAAACCCTTCCTTTAGTCTTTACCAAGGTACTTGTTGAAATATTTAAATGCTTTAATATGCATTTTAAAGTGTAGCTTGGAATGATGGGAAGACCCTCCAGGTACACTTTTATGTTATTGCAATTTACTTTATTGCATTTTCTTTACTTACACTGCGCTTTACTTTTCTTGCATGTTAAACAAGACTGTCGCATGAAAACCAAAAAGTTTAGGATAGTCCCCGAACCGAAACCAAAACTAAATTAAAAGTCACTACAAGATAAAATCCACCGCCACAACATTCAAAATATAAAACAACTCAAAATTTAATCACAAACAGAACAACAAAACTACAACTTTAACTAAATTAAAACGTCTTGTTGGATGATCGGGAATACCTCGGATGATGTAACCTACGTGTTGCTAATGGGATTTCCCACGGTCTAAATGAAAGTGTGGAACTCATTCGGTTGAGTTTAGCAAATTCATCCGGACTAAGTGAATCCGATAAAAATAACGATGCGGGAAGGATGGAATCGTGGGATCTTAACTCGTGTTGTTATAATCAACTTTAAGATTTCCCTAATAAATCATTAAAGAAATTTGGATTTTAAGATTTCTCTGAACCAAAACACTTCTCTCATCCTTTGATTTATGACTTCTAAAACTAAACCTCTGCAACAATAAGGAGCTTGGAGCATAGTGGGCAGCACGGCCATCGTCATCAGCAAAACTCGAGTCTACATCAGCAAAACCTTTCTTAGAATTAAATAACCAAGCCATAGGATTTCGAGGTAGTTTGACTAGTGCAACATAAATCCTGAACTTCTCATTAGGCATTTGCATGATCATGTTATGCAAATTAAGCCCTAACCGGTCTTAGGACTCCGAGGTAGTTGTTCGGTACGACATAAACCCTTACATCTTCGAGGCTACTTGTGTGATTATATCATACAGACATAAGTCCTAATTATTTAAAATTGGCAAGATTGAAACATTAAATAAACTCCCAAATTGAAGCCAAACAATAGGATAGTTTGGGAAGTTGCCAAGATTCTCCTTGGATCTCCAGCTTCTCCTACCTCTCTTCCATTGGACTCCAAAATAAACTGTTCCAAATTTGAGCTAACCCATTTTGAAATTCCAAAATTCAATCCTTTCGAAAACATTAAACTTTAAAATTCTTGAGAGCAAAACCACTCGATCATTATCGAGAGTTTTCTTAAATGATTCCCGTCATTTAAGATGTAATTAACTATAGGGGCTTGCCCTTATAGGGAACTTTAAGAACCGAGGTAATATAAACCCCGTTTAATTCCTTTATATTAAGCGGGGAACTTGTCGGCTTATAAAATTGGTTCGCGGACCAAACGGATGTCACAAATCTTCTAGTTTATTTAATCGAGCCCCATCATCAAGCACTGTGTCTATTCCTCGGAACGGATACACGGTTTGTGATGCGACACTCGTTTATATAAACTATTTAGGATGTGAGATCGGTTTGATTTCATATCTTAAAATTTTTCAAACTTAAAATTATTTTCAAAATCAAGTACTACTTTTAATATTATATAATTAAATTAAATTTAAAATTCGCCGACAATTTCTGTAGGCGACCCCTTTTTAAAATCCAACACATAACCTAAAAATATGACGACACTATATATATATATATTTATTTATAATTTATTTAATTACTAAATATTTTTATAATAAAATTATATGCATAAATAATATAATATACTTAAAATATTTAAAATAATATATATATATATATATATATATATATATATATATATATTAGTTTATTTATTTTTCTATTTATATTTATATTTTTATTTATTTATTTATTTATTTATAATATATATATATATATATATATATATATATATATATATATATATATATATATTTGTTTATTTATTTAATTATTTAAAATTTTTTTAACTATTAGATATTTTTATAATTAAATTATATTTAAAAATAATATAATATACTTAAAATATTTAAAATAAAAAAATAATATTATGAAAATTTATAAATATATATATATATATATATATATATATATATATATATATATATATATATATATATATATTTATTTCTTTATTTGTTTATTTATTTATTTATAATTTTTTTAACTATTCAATTTTTTTATATTTAAATTATATTTAAAAATAATATACTATACTTAAAATATTTAAAATAAAAACTAATATTAATTATTATATATAAAATAAAAAGTAATATTAATTACTATATATATTTTTATTTATAATTTATTTAATTATTAATTATTTATGAAATTAAATTATATTTATAAATAATATAGTCTACTTAAAATTTTTAAAATAAAAAAATAATATTACATAAATTTATGTATATATATATAAATATATATATTTGTAAATATATATATATATATATATATATATATATATATATATATATATATATATATATATATGTATGTATATCTATGTGCATATATATATATGTATGTATATATATGTATATATATGTGTATATATGTATATATATATATGTATATATGTATATATATATGTATATATATATATATATATATATATATATATATATATATATATATATATATATATATATTAGGAAAGGAGCAACAAGAGGCTCCCTACATGTTACTAAAAACTATAATTACAAAAACCTTACCAATAATGGTAGGACCCCAACTTAAACTAACACCACCCAAAACAAAACTAAGACATAAACTAAGAGAGCAGCTCTAATTAAATAGCAAGCAGAGAAAATGACATAGTCCACTCTTCCTGGAGCTGTACTCAGGTGTTGTAGTGAGAAGCTGACAGTAACTCAGTATATCCATATCAGCTTAATGGATGAGATAGGGATCCTTGCATAAATCCAGAAGTTCAGACATGAGACCAATTAGCAGAATGAAGCCAGTAGAGACATCATATAATCCCAGCACCAAAATTGGGGAATCAAGTAGCAGTCTTGATGTAAGGGGCAGAAAGATTGTCACTATTGATAAGGGTCTTTAGCTGTGTAGGAATGATGGTTGAAGCCCTCACATTATGGGAAGAAGCTCCAAATTTAGCTAGCCAACCAGCGGAGTTGATTCCCTTCCTTGTGAATGAAGGTGAATTGAACATTGAGTTTGGAGACTATGGCATGGATTCTACTCCTCCAGAGTGACCATGGTGCCGGGGAAGGTTGGAGGGCAGAGGTTCAACATTGTAATGGTTTTCTCATTATCACCTTCCACAATAATATTGTACCAGTTACAGCTAATGGCCATGGAGAGCCCCCAAAAGATGGCAATGAGATCAGCTTCCAAAGTATCAGCAGCCTCAACTGGTGCATGAAAGAAAAGCATACATCTACCAATGTGATTCCCGAAGATGCCACCAAATCCAGAGACCATCCTCGGCAAGGCAGCCATTATAATTTAGTTTGAGGAAAGGGAATAGGGGGTTGCCATTTTATCGGTGTGATTCTATGGGAGGGTGCCTCATGTGTGGTCTCTAGCCCACGTATATTTGAGAAATTATTATATCCGATGAGTTTTTGGATGTAGGAAAGGCAATTTTGTGCAACTTTTTGTTCACTCGGGTAATATGTCATCAAAAGTGGCCTTATTCCTAGCCATCCAAAGGAACCGAGCACAAATAAGAGGGATCGCGCCAATCCCTTGCTTGTTCCAATCTGACCAGCAAGAGTAGAGGCAATCCCAAGAAAGACTTAGTGTGTTGAGTTGGCAGTGCTGAAAGATTAACCTCCAAACAAGCTGAGAAAATCTGCATTTAAAAAACAGGTGCTTGATAGATTCTTCCTCCCTCATGCAAAGTCTACAGCAAGAAGGGCCTCTCAGTCCTTTTAATTTGAGGATGTCATCAGTAGGAAGGATCTTCGAGAAAGTTCTCCAAGTAAAGAAAGTCATAGATGGTGATAAAGATTTGTTCCGGGGACACTCACTCCAAGGGATGAGCTCCCACCGGTAAAGTTTGGAGTAGATGGCTTTAGACAAACTATGCTTGGGCACGGGAATGCCGAGTGATGGAGTCTTGTTTCGCTCGTCAAAATTAGTGGTGGCCACCTGTCTACAGCGATTCGGGAGTAAGCACGATCTCGAAGATCCTCCAAAGACCAAACGACCCCCATCCCAAGCACTCGGATACTTTGAGTTTAAGGTTGGGGATATTAGTACCGGGGTTGAGTCATTCAGTTGGACACCGGTTATCCAACCGAAGGTGAGATCACCCTTACCCAAGTGCCGGCTAAACAAACTTTCGGCTTGAAACCCGATTCCGAGCATAGCTTTCCATAGCTTAGAGTCTCCCATTTCGTTGCTTAACCGTGGTCGGGTGGAGCGACTTGCGATATTTGCCCATCGGAAATTTGGCCCGAGAGAGTTCGGGATCTAAATTTGATCCAAAGCTTACATAGGTTCACTTGAATTATCCGTCGTATGGTTTTAAACCCCAATCCACCAGCCCAAGTAGGCTTAGCCACTTTGGTCCAGGAGGTCCGAGTGACACTCGTTTTCTTTGCCAGCCTAAAGAAAATTGTTAAAAGCCTTTTCAAAGAGAGTTTGGATTCCTTTGTTCATAAGTGGTCATCCGGAGAACATAAGCAGACAATGTTGTGAGAATACTTTTCAAAATAGTTATCCTACCTCCACTGGAAAGGTACTTATGAGTCCAATTTGCCAAATAAGAGTTGATTTTCTGTAGAATGCCTTCAAAGTGCCTTTGCTTAGTTCTGCCCATATCAAGCTGTACCCCTAAATACTTAAGAGGCAGTTGAGTGCTAGTAAAGCCAGTGAAGTTAATAACCCGGCTTCGACCTCCACAGGAGTATTTGATGGAAATATGAGATGGCTTTTGGTCTTGTTGAACACCATACCAGAGGATTGCTGGAAGGAGTTCAGGCATTTGACAATCATTTTGACAGCATTCTTGGAAGCATTGGAGAAAACCATGACATCATCTGCATAAACTAAGTGAGATACTAAAATATTAGACTTATGGTGATACCTGTTGGAGGGGTGTGTTATGCTAGCATGGTTCAGTAATTTGGAGAAGTAGTCCATAGCCAAGATGAAGAGGGTGGGAGAGAGTGGGTCTCCTTGCTTAAGCCCCCTAGAGGCAGAGAAATAGCCCCAAGTAGACCCATTTAGCAGAATAGAGTGGGCATTAGCCCCCAGCCATCTTTTGATTAGATTGCAGAAAGAATTCTGGAATCCCCTTGCTGTAAGAGTGTCTATAAGAAAGTCCCAGTGAATGGTATCATATGCCTTTTTAATATCAAGCTTGTAAATTAAATTGCCACTTCTGCACTTAGTGTTCAAATTCAATAGAAGTTCCTCGTGCTAACAAGATATTATCGACAATAGACCTGCCTTTGACAAAAGCCGCTTGGTTTGGATCGATAACTTTCTCCAAAATAGGTTGGAGTCCGTTGACTAACACTTTGCTAATAGTTTCGTCGATCACAGATGTGAGGCTAATGGGTCTGAAATGATCCCAACTTGTTTGTGCAGTGTCTTTGGGAATTAAAACAAAGTTGGAAGCATGGAAGTATTGAGGAATGTCTTCACCCAGAAAGAAACTGGTGATGGCAGCAATCACCTCAGCTTTAATAATCTCCCAAGCCTTAATGTAAAAATCGAAGTGTACCCATCGGGGCTGCGGTCTTAGAGCTATCAATAGATTTAATGGCACTGCAGATCTCCTCTTCGGATGGGGAGCGAGTGAGATTAAGCCGACTAATATAATCATAATGATCAGTGAAAAGGGCAGTGTTTATGCTGGCTCTCTCAAATGGGTGTTGTTGTAGTAGGGACTGAAAGTAGTGGGTAGCATCTCTGCCAATCTCCAAGTGGTTGGAGATCCAATCCCCATTCTCCTTTTTGATGCTGTGTATGAAATTACATTTCCTCTTATATTTGAGGTAGGCATGATAGTAGGCAGTATTTCGATCTCCCTCCATAAAATGATTAATGGAGGCCTTTTGCTGAAGAAATTTATCCTGAATATCAATTGAGTGCATCAGTTTAGCTTCAGCAGCAAGAAGTTGGGATTGGAGGGCACTATTATTTTGGCATTGTTCTTCCAATTCTAAGACATCCCTTTCAGCCTGCTCAACTACTTTAAATACATTGCCAAATTGAATCCAGCCCCAGTTAGCTAATTTCCTACTTAGCCTATGATGAAGAAGACACAGCTTGTGCCATGGGTCCAGCTGTATAGAATCTTGCCAGTTATCTTTGACCACCTGCAGGAAGGAGGGATGAGTAGACCAGATATTCTGATATCTGAAAGGTTTAAAGGAGGGGGTTCTGGGGAGCGATGAATAGATATGAGGAGAGGCCTATGATCGAGCAAATAAGAGCAAGATGAGTGATCCGGGTATGCGGGAAGTGACTTGTACTGTAGCTCATTAGCAGTAAATCTATCCAGCCTTTCTTTAGTAGAATTCCTTTTCCAAGTGAAACTAGGACCCCTAAACCCCGGATCATAAAGCCCAAATTTGCAACGAATATTATCATTGAAGGTGTTCATTATTGTTACATTGGGTCCGTGGCCACCCAGACTTTTCAGCGGGAGTAGTGATGCAATTGAAATCACCCCCAATGATCCAGGGCGGTTAATGACCTTACTTAGATTGTGGATATGATCCCGGAGCGATTTCTATCAGCTTTTCTGCATCCGAGCATAAACAAAGGTGGCATTAGCGACTGTCCAAGCAAAGGAGATAGAGATATGAACCATCCGTCGAAGATCCAGCGAAGACAGGTCCAATTAAGTTCTTTCTGCGGAAGACTCATATCTTATTGTTGGAATTAGCAAAATGAGTAAATCCATGGAAAGAGTTGATAATTCTATTGGAGTGCTTGGTGCACGAGAGGCTCAAGTAAAGCAAAGCACCAAAGGGAGTGTTTTTTAGTAAGGTAGTGAATCCTTTTTAGTGAGGGTGGGTGAGCCACACCTCTTATATTCCGAGCATAGAAAATTTATCATGAAATAAAGTAGGTAGGTGGGGTGGGGGAAGGTGGGTGGGATTTTGACTCGGTTCTCCCCCTTAATGAGAGTGAGGAGGAGGGTTCAAGTTGGTAAAGTATGAGAGGTAGTAGAACTAGAAATGATATCTATTTTATTTCTTTTTTTCTTTTTAGCATTTTGGACTTCCCAATTATTATCCAAATTGCTCGAATAAGTTGAGTGGGGGAGGTCGGGGAATATCGGTAGAAGGGGCTAATTCGGAGAGAACCGGGGTTTAGAGGGGGTATTATAGGATTAGAAGGAGAGGAGGGAGGGTCGAGCCGAGGGGTTTGCGGGGGAGGTGGAGATGGAGGGGTCGTCAAAGGTCGAGGCAAAACCACGGTGGTAGGAGATTGAATCGGGGTAGAAATAAGAGAAGGGTCGCTAACCAAAGGGTCGGCCACAGGAGTCTTTTTGGGAGGTGGGTGGAGTCTATAACACTTCTCTATGGTATGACCAAACATCTTAAAATTAGTGCAATAGTAAGGTTTACGTTGCATGATAACTTCCGCCAAAATCCCTCGACGACGAGTGCCCACCTGCATTCTTTTGATTTCGGGTAAAGAGATGTCTCTTTCAATTTGGATCCTAGTCGCTTCGGGTAGGCCTCTATTACAAGTGGCCGCATCCATTCCGAGGGGGTTCCAATAGCTCTAGCAATCCGGAAGAGGGCATTATGGTTGAAATATCCGTATGGGAGATTAGGAAATTTAAACCAAATTGGGATGATGGGTGGTTCCTTGCTAGGATCAAATCCTGGTGTCCATTTTAGAAGTTTCATATCCATACCAGCAATAGTTACACTCTGTTTTGCAAAGAGCTTAGCATAGTCTTCCTCATTGGAGAAGTGGATTAGAAGGTGCCTTCCATCAAGAAGACCCATTCTCCAATTACCAGTAAAGGCAAGTGACTCGAAAAAGCTCGACAAGCTCCATCTTTGGATGTCCCAGGGTGAATTTCCCTATAAGTGTTAATCTGACTTCTTCATTAAGGGTATTAATCTCCTCATCAGAAAAGTAGACAGCTGGGCAGCCATCCTTGACTTCAATGGGATGAATGAAAGGGCATGATACTTTCCTCGCAACGACGATCATGAAAAATGCGGGAAGAACAGATTGGAAGGCCGGTTCGAACTAGGACCTCGACCCAAGACACACCGCATAAGAAGCCTTAATCCGGTCACTTCGGTAGCAGAATCCACGGGATTTGCCATTAATAAATGGCCAAAAGCAATCCGGAGAAAAGATCGAAGCAAAGGGACAACGAAACAGAATCTCGGCAGAATCCGGGAATTAGCTCGGTGAAGTAAAGCCGAACTATCTCGTCAAAGCAAAGAAATCCAAGAACCGATGGAACGAAGAGAGAATTTGAATTAAAAGAGCCCGGGAGAGCAAAACCCAGCAAAGAGTTCACCAACACCACTGCGGACCCGAGGAGGACCGCACACCGAACAACTCTTCGAACCTAACACCACCGACGAGTCAGGCCAGACGGACTCATGGCTGAAACCCTAGCGAGCTCCACATCCAACTCGCCAAAACCATCCTATATATTATATGTATATATATATATATATATATATATATATATATATATATATATATATATATATATATATGTATATATATATATATCTATATATATTTATTTATAATTTATTTAATTATTAAATATTTTTATAATTAAATTATATTTATAAATAATATACTATACTTAAAATATTTAAATTAAAAAAATAATATTTTATAAATATATATATATATATATATATATATATATATACATATATATTTATATATATATATTTATAAATACCTATATATATATATTTTTTATTTATAATTTATTTAATTATTAAATATTTTTATATTTAAATTATAGTTATAAATAATGTACTATTCTTAAAATATTAAAAATAAAAAAATAATATAAATAATATTTATTTATTTATAATTTTTTTAATTATTCAATTTTTTTAATTAAATTATATTTAAAAATAATATACAATACTTAAAATATTTAAAATAAAAAATATATACATGTATATATATATATATATATATATATATATATATATATATATATATATATATATATATATATATATATATATATATCATTTTTTTAACTATTAAATAATTTTATAATTAAATTATATTTATTAATAACATATTATACTTAAAATATTTAAAATAAAAAATGTCAACTTTAGCTAAAATGGTCAATTTCTGACCCAATGACCAACCCATTAACCTAATAGGTTAACTTTTAACCAAAAAGTCAACTTTGGTTAAAATGGTCAAACCTTGACCCAAAAACCAACCCATTGACCCAATATGTCAAAATTTGACCTAAAAGTCAATTTTGGTAAAAATAGTCAAATTTTGACCTAATGACCCCATTAAATAAACAAGTCGACTTTGGACCAAAAAGTCAACTTTGAATAACCGGTAAATTTTTTACCCAATGACCAACCCGCTGGCCAAATTGGTCAAATTTTGACTAAAATTCAACTTTCTGGTCAAAATAGATAATTTTTGACCTAATGACCAATTATTAACCAAATAAGTATATCTTTGACCAAAAAGTCAACTTTGGTCATAACTGTCAATCCTTGACCCAATAACTAACCCACTGACTCAATAGATCGACTTTTGACTAAAAAGTCAATATTTGTCAAAATAGTAAATTTTTGACATAATTACCAATTATTGACCCATTAGGTCAACTTTTGAACAAAAAGTCAATTTTGGTCAAAATTGTCAATTTTTGACCTAATGACCACCTCATTGTCCCAAAAGGTCAACTTTTGACCAAAAGTCAAGTTTGGTCAAAATGGTCAATTTTTGACACAATGACCTAAATGTCAACTTTGGTGAAAATGTTCAATCCTTCATCTAATGACCAACTAATTGACCTAATTTGTTAACTTTTGACTAAAAAGTCAACTTTGGCCAAAATGGTTAATCCTTGACCTAATGACCAACCTATTGACCCAATAAGTCAACTTTTGACCAAAAAGTCAATTTTGCTCAAAATTGTCAATTTTTGACATACTGACCGCCTCATTGACCTAAATAGGTCAAATTTTGACCAAAAGACAACTTTGGTCAAAATAGTTAATCCTTAACCCAATGACCAACTCATTGACCCCATAGGTCAACTTTTCACCAAAAAGTCAATTTTGATTAAAATAGTCAATTTTTAACATAATGACCAATTTTTGACCCAGTAAACCAATCTCTGACCAAAAAGTTAACTTTGGTCAAGATGGTTAATCTTTGACCTAATGCCCAACCCATTGACCCAATAGGTCATCTTTTGACCAAAAAGTCAACTTTAGTCAAAATGGTCAATCCTTGACCCAATGACCAACCCATTGGCCTAATAGATCAACATTTGACCAAAAAGTCAATTTTGGTCAAAATAAACAGTTTTTGAATTAATGACCCATTAAGTCAATCTCTACCAAAAAGTTAACTTTGGTCAAAATGGTCAATCATTGATCCAATGACAAACCCATTGACCCAATAGATCAACTTTTGACCAAAAAGCCAATTTTGGTCAAAATAGTCAATTTTTGAATTAATGACCAATTATTGACCCAATAAATTAATCTATGACCAAAAAGTGAACTTTGGTCAAAATAGTCAATCCTTGACCAAATTACACACCCATTGACCAAATATTTTTTATTTATAATTTATTTAATTATTAAATATTTTTATAATTAAATTATGTTTATAAATTATATACTATACTTAAAATATTTAAAATAAAAAAATAATATTATATATATATATATATATATATATATATTTATATATACATATATTTATATTTTTTATTTATAATTTATATAACTATTAAATATTTTTATATTTAAATTATATTTATAAATAATATACTATACTTAAAATATTTAAAATAAAAAAATAAAATTATATAAACTTATATATATATATATATATATATATATATATATATATATATATATATATATATATATATATATATATATATACTGATCAAGGGACACTTCTTACTAATGGAACCGATATTGCTAATAGTGTTGTTTCCTTTTTTCAAAAGCTTCGACCTTCAAGCCAGGGCTCGTGTATTCCTATTGATAGCAATCGTTTAATGATGTCCACAACTACACCAGCTCTCTCCATCTTACCGACACTCCCTCTATGGAAGAAATTTGGTCGGCTTTGCAGTCCATCGACAATTCTAAAGTTACTTGGACCGGATGGGTTTAATGCTGAATTCTATAAAAAGGCTCGGAATTTTTGTCACACTCGAAGTGGTTCGTTGCGGTTCAAGGTTTCTTTAATGGCATTGATCTTAATCAATACTTCTACTCATCTAACACCGTGCTCATCCCTAAAACAAATGCTCCCGTAAATTGGAACCACTACGGACCTATAAGTCTAACTTCGGTGATAAGCAAACTAATTAGCAAAGTTATTGTGGGGAGATTACAACCTCATCCGGACAAAATTATTAGCCCTCAGCAGTCGGCTTTTGTGAAAGGAAGGTCCATAACCGACAATGTTCTCACTGCCGAGAATTACTTCTTGATCTTGACAAAACATGTAGGGGAGGTAACATCATATACAAACTTGACATTAAGAAAGCATATGATACCGTAGATTGGAACTTCATTCTCCAAGTGCCGCATGCCGGAGGCTTTCCACTCGAGTTACGCCAAATGATCAAAAGATGGATGAAGTTCAACCATCACTCAATTCCGGTAAATGGTCGGTCGTTGGGGAGGTTTCCAAGCTACCGGAGGTCTTAAACGAGGAGACCCTCTTTCCCCCTCCATTTTTATATTAGTGATGGATTATCTCTGCTAGACTCATTGAAGCTCAAATTTCTTCTCACCACTATGCTAGATACCACCATAAATCAAATGTTATCATCTCCCATCTATTGTATGCTGATGATCTGATGTTA
>CM040431.1:90738549-90786049 GCA_022702705.1 Papilionanthe hookeriana x Papilionanthe teres
ATTTCTCAGCTGAATATCAGGCCAGAAACAGGACACTCCCCAATTCTTCACCAAATCCAAATTAACTCCTCTCACACCTTCACCAGAGGTAGAGAAGGAGTTCCCAAGTGAAATCCCCCTCTCCAGGCCACCCAGTTGTTCCAGCCTCCAAGCTTTGTGATCGGGCCTGGTGGAAGTCTGTTGACGTCATTTTTGATGAGGTCTTTTCTTCCTTTTTTTTAGTACTTAGGATCTAGCCTTTGGCTTTTCCTTTGACTATCCTAGAGGATTAGAATTGGGACCCACCACTTAGAAATTCAAACCACTTCTTAACTCCCTGCAAACTCCACAAACTTGATTGTAGACCCCTAATCACCTAGAGGGTTGAAATCAAATGTGGAAGTTTAAAGGATGAGTTCCTATAGGACTCTTTGGCCTTAGGACTCGCCCCAGGTGGCCCGGTCCGGTGAGGGCCGACTTAGACACACACTACACTTATACACTACACTTTCACACACCTCCTAAAACCACACCTATACCCAACTTGACCTCCCGACTCATGAAGGTGATTCACATGGATGGTCCTTAACCCCTCGACCCTTGGCTAAGAGGGTTAGGAACAACATAATGAATGCCTCAAATGAGTCCCTTCATGGCTCATGTGGGCTTGATATGGCTTCATGGCTCAACCAAAATGATTTCATTCCACTTACATTTACCCGATCTTCAATTTTCTAAATTTTCAATTTTTGACCCCCGGACCCTACACACCTGCCACTTACCCAAAACCCTTGAAATTACCCAAATTTTTCAAAAAAATCTCCAAATACCCAAAATTCCTCAAAACCAATTCCAAACATTCCCACATTACTCAAATTGATCATTCATAGCCAAAAATACCAAAAATTCCAAAAATACCTCCCAATACCCTCCAAATACCCAAAATGCCCCTCTTAGCCAAAAAATCCAAAAATTCAGAAAATTTCCAGAAAATTTCAAAAAATCCCATATATTCTCAATTTCATTTTGTTCAACTACACCATAGGCCAATTTTGTTAATTTGACCCAATTTTATCAAAATCCCCAATTTGACCCATTTTAACCTAAAATGAACCCAATGTCAAACCAAACCTACCCAATTGAACCAAATTCTGGTCCAATTCAATTCTAAACTTCAATTCAACATCCCCAACACTAATATAGACCAAATCCAAGTCCAATTTGATTGGCATTTGAATCCAATTTCACTTTTGACCTTAAAGCCCAATTTGGACCCATGACCCAAACTTAGCCCAAACTAACCCAATTCAACTCCTATTAACCCCAAATCTTTTCTAAACCTTCCCTAACATCCCCAAAAACAAAACACTAACATGCTTTACCCAAAATTTAGACCCAAACCCCACTCAAATTCAACCCAAAGCTAAAAGGCCCAATTTTGACCTAAACCCAAACCTAACCCAAATAAGCCCAAACCCCAAAATCGAAACCCAAACAAAGTCAAAACCTCTTTGAAACACTCCCATAAACATTTCCCAACATTAATTTTACATCAATTTCAACCCTAGCCCAACATTGGCCCAAGTTAGCCCAATTTGACCAACATTGGCCCATTTACCAAAGAAGCCCAAATCCAACCCAATTCAAACCCAAATCACTCCAAATTCATTTCAAATCACTCATGACATATCCCTAAACCAAACCCAACAATTATTTGGCCTAAACTTCTACAAAATTCCCATCCATGGATTCATTCTTAAACCTAAAGGGGTCATCCCCTAAGCCCTCCTAAGAGCCCACTTCCACCAAATTCAAAAGCCCAAATCAATCTAAAGCCCACATGAAACTTTCCCTCATCACACATTCAATTTAAAATCATTCCTAAAGTCATAATTTATCAATTAAACAATTCCAAATCAAGCTTCATAACAATTCTCATCAAAATGCCAAAATTCACAAAACCCTTTTTCATGAAGTTGACTTAACTTTTCCCAAGCCAAAGATGAGCCAAGAAGTCATGCATGAGCCACATGGAAGCCATGAGAGCCTCTTTACATGTCACCATGCCATTTTGGGCAAAATAAGGAGACTCTTTCCTTAATCTCCTAAAGTCATTAGCCTTAACCATGTTTCCCCTTAACCCAAATTTAATCCAAATATATTTGGATAAGGACTTCTCCATGCCAAACCAGCTGATTCCTTTGACTCCCCACAACACCCAAAGCCTCCTTGAAGGGTGAACCAAGCCCAAAAGGTGGACTTGACCAAATCAAGCCAAAATTGGCCTTCCCTCATGCCATATTAATCCAAGCTTTTGACACATGGCAAAGCCATAATTTTAATCCAAGTATTTTATTTTTAATTATTTATTTACTCTCTGCACTATTTCAATTCTCCATGCATGTATACAATTCACCATGGTATGAGACCATAGGGCTTTTGAAGCCTCTGAATTTGGGAACATTCCTCGAATTTTCCAAAGTCGAGGCCACCCCAATGAAGAGTTATTGATTTTTCAACTCTAGGTCACTATTCTGAGTATTTTAATTCTAATAATTAGCATGTTGTGAAATAAATTCTAGGAAAATTTGGTGATGTTTCTTATAACCAGAGGACCCTAGGGAAAATGGTTTTTGAGTTAACTCACTTGTAATAACCCTAATTGGCTTAAACACCCAAAATGGAGCTTTAATTAATTAGAGCTAATCATACATCAAATTGACTTGAAATCAATTCTCCACTGACCTTTAGGATCAGAGGAACCCACCATAAAAGTTTGAAGTCAATTGGACTTGGTTAGCCCTATCAAATGGGTTGATTAAGCCATTTAGCCAAACTCAAACTTCAAAAATTCATATCTTTCAAAATACTTTTCAAAAATTCATCAAATTGGTTTTGGAGCCTCTCTGATATGAGGGGAATTTAAGAAAAATAAAATTGCAATTTTCCAAAAAAGTTGATTTTTTACATTATTTTAATATTTTTAATAATTAAAAAATAATAAAAATCACAAAAATAATAAAATTCACCAAAATGTCACATTTTGAATTTTAATCATTTAAGAATAAACCACATATTTTTCCTAAGTCTCTATGATGAGATATTAAATTTTAAAACCCTAAGGTAATTTTAAAATATAAAAAAATGTATTTTCTAGCATTTCCACTAAAATAATTCTAATAAATCAAAGAAAGATCAGAAAATTATGAAAATTAGTTATCTGGTTTCCTTGGTATCAGAGAGATTTTTGAAAAATATAAAACTCATTTTTCAACCTTTATTTTATTTTTAAATTAATTAATACTCCAAAACTCAAAATAATAATAATAAAAATAGTATAATTCAAAAAATCACCAAAGCTGAGTCCAAGTGGTCCTCTGGTCATTAGAAATGTCCCAAAATTTTCTTAAAGACAGAAACTTTCCCTTGGTCATATTCTTAAATTTTCCTTGAAAATCCCTATTTTCCACTAAAAATAATTACATAAATAAATTAAATACAGAAAAATCACATTTTTTTCCTCTAATGTCTTGATTGACATATGAGTGAAGTCACATAAAAATTTCAAATTCATTTAAGCTCAATTTAGTGAGTTATGAAATTAGTAAGTTTAAAGGGCAAAATAGTAATCAAAATTTTAACCTATAATTAAAAAATTTTAGGTTTAATTAAAAGTGTGAATAAAATTTTTGATACTAAGTTGATTTTGGATGTTTGAAACTTAGGTAATTAAAGGGTAGAAACCTACCAAATAATTTAAAAATAATTAAAATAAACCTTAATTAAATGATTAATTAAACTTGGAAGAATAATAAAAAATTAGAATTATTAAAATAGGGATATTATTAGGAAGAAATTTATTCTTTAATCTAAAAAAATCCCTAAATTAATCACCTCAATAACATTTAATTCCTAATTAAAATGATAATCCAAATTCAAGATTTAAAATATTAAAAGACTTAATCATTAAATTAAATTAAAGATTAAAACATTTAAATTAAATCCTTCCAAAATTTCAATTAAATTAATACTTTAATAATTAAATTAAACCATCTTTAAAATATATATAAAAAAAAGAGATATAAAATATTAAATTAAAATTAAAAATTTAAATTAAATTTAAATTAAATTAAAACATATTAAATTAAATAAAATTAAATTAAATTAAAACATATTAAATTAAATTAAATTAAATTAAAATTTATTAAACTAAATTAAATTAAATAAAATTAAATTGAAAGTAAAACTAAACCAAATTAAATTAAACTAAAATTAAATTAAATTGAATTAAATATAACATCACCAAAGACATAAAGAATTCAAAATAAATCTAAAACAACTTGAACACTATTCCAAACTTAAACCCATTAATTGAAATTAAATTAAATCACAAATCACTTGAATATTAATTTGCCCTCAAAAGCTCGTATTGTCATAACTCCTAAATGGAGTGTTAAGTGAAGTGTTACTTCACTCATAGGATATTCAAATGTCCTAGTTCATCGAGCAAGATAACAAAACTTGAACTCCTAGATGATTAATTCATTTTGTATAATTAAATTCTCTTGGACTTAAAACAATCCTAGAGGTATTGAAAAGATGTTTAAGATTCGTCTTAAGCACTTCCTCAATATGATAGGATGTTTATAAGAACAATTGAACTTAATTGTTCTTTGATGAAGAAAATCGTCCTCAAACCAAAACATAAGAACCTAGACTTCATAGGAGATAACTAGCTATAGGAGTAGGACCTTGGTAGAAAACCATAACCCTTCCCTTAGCTTTACCTAGGAACTTGCTTTAAATGATTAAAATATCCTAAATTGTGTTTAAGTGTAGCTTGGGATGACGGGAAGACCCTCCAGGTACGCTTTTATTTTATTGCAATTTACCTTCTTGCAATTTACTTTATTGCAAATGCACTTTACTTTTCTTGCATGATAAACAATCGTTGCATGAAAACCCACACCTTTAGGATAGCCCCTAAAACCAAAACCAAAACTAAATTAAAAGTCATTGCAAGATAAAATTCACCGCCACAACATTTCAAAATATAAAACAACTCGAAATTTAATCACAAACAAAACAACAAAACTACAACTACAACTAAATTAAAACGTCTTGTTGGATGATCGGGAATACCTCGGATGATGTAACCTACGTGTTGCTAACGAGATTTCCCACGATCTAAATGAAAGTGTGGAACTCATTTAGTTGAGTTTAGCAAATTCATCTGGACTAAGTGAATCTGATAAAAATAACGATGCCGGAAGGATGGAACCGTGGGATCTTAACCGGTGTTGTTATAATCAACTTTAAGATTTGTTTTAATTAAAACATAAAAAACACTTGGACTTTAAGATTTATAAAACCAAAATCTTCTCTTCTCTTTTGATTACAATATTCTAAAACTAAACCTCTGCAACAACAAAGAGCTCGGAGCATGGTGGGCAGCACGGCCATCGTCATTAGCAAAACCTGAGTCTACTTCAGTAAAACTTTCTTAGAATTAAATAACCAAACCATAGGACCTCGAGGTAGTTTGCTTAGTGCAACATAAATCCTCAACCTTTTGTTAGGCATTTGCATTGCAAATTAAGCCCTAACCGGTCTTAGAACTCCGAGGTAGTCGTTCGACACGACATAAACCCTCACATCTTCGAGGCTGTTTGTATGATTGTGTCATACGAATATAAGTCCTAATTAATTAAAATTGGCAAGATCAAAACGTTAAATAAACATTAGGGCTTTCCTAAATTCGAGCCAAACAATAGGATAGTCGGGAAATTACCGAAGTTCGCTTCGAATCTGTGATTTCTCCTACTTTTCTTCCTTTGAATTCCCAAAATAAAATGTTCCAAATTTGATCCATTTCCTATTGAAATTCCAAAATTCAATCCCTTGAAAACTTAAACTTTGAAATTCTTGAAAGCAGAACTACTGATTATTATCGAGAGTTTTCTTAGGTGATTCCTGTCACTTAAGATGTAATTAACTATAGGGGCTTGCCCTTATAGGGAATTTTAAGAACCCAGGTAATATAAACCCTGCTTAATTTCTTTGTATTAAGCAGGGGAACTTGTCGGCTTATAAAATTGGTTTGCAGACCAAACGGATGTGATAAATCTCCTAGTTTATTTAATCGAGCCCCATCATCAAGCAGTGTGTCTATTCTTCGGGATAGATACACGGTTTGTGGTGCGGTGCTCGTTTATATAAACTATTTGGGATGTGAGATCGGTTTGATTTCATATCTTAAAACTTTTAAACTTAAAATTACTTTCAAAAATCAAATGATATCTTTTAAACTATATATATATTTAAATTAAATTTAAAATATGAAAATTTGCCTACAATTTCTGTAGGCGACCCCCTTTTCAAAATACAACACATAACCTAAAATATGCCGACAACTTCTGGCGACTCCGCTGGGGAAAAATTCCTCTCTCCATTTTAATCAGATAGTTCTGCTTTCAAGAATCGGTTACGTATCCATGTCCCTAGTGGATCAAACTACCCTTCTTTCCGTTGGAATACTATGTTCATTTCTACCTTGAGCGAGTATAGCCAACATTCACTCGGATTTAGGAGCCACTGTTTAGACACCCCTAAACGGAGAGGTTTCGAGATCCTTTTACCTCATTTCTGAGGTGGGGTGGACCCCCAATAGGTATTAGTTTAGGAGCGGTCTGGCGGGTCGAGACTTTCTCTTCCTTTTCCAGTTCCTAATCAATTCCTTTTACCCTTCCTACAACTCTCCTTCTTTTAATAATTCTCTGTCCTAACGAACAAATCTTTTTGAAAAACAATTATCTAAATAAATTTTCTTTTAATACCACAAATACACTAAGATAAACGGAAATGTGTTCGGACTCTTTCTTTTTCGTCATAAGTCTTACGACAAGAAGAAGCACGATTCGGGGACTAACACTTGGAATCTGCCCTGCAGAAATGGAAGCCCCAAAACTGATCTTCTCCTTCGTCAACGGACTGGACTCGGCTGTGTTCGAGGACGAATCGCTCGATAATGGAATCATTCGATTCGGACAAGGATTCTGGGACACCGACGTCAAAATCCCCGACGTCACCCTCTTTTCACTCCCAAACAAAGTACCGGAAACTGAGAAGCCGTTGATTGAGTTTAACCTCAAGTCAACTCATGAATTCCCTCCTCTACAAAAGATTCCAACTGAGAGGAATATTGTTGTTCGCAGAAGGACTGTTGTTGCTACTCCCACTGGTCTAGTTGTCTCTGTACCTACCCCGGCTTCTGCCAAACTAAAGGGGAAGGAAATTCGAAGCTGTGATGAACCCGTTGCTCGTGGAGGGTACAGATCTTCCTGTGAGACCTTCCGTTTTTGAAATCGGGTCCAGCTCGAGAATTCCATCACTGACACGGACTCAGAGGAGGAACAAAAGTAGAAAGATTGCTAGAGAAGCCAGAGCTGCTGAAGTTGCTTTCCTGGAGGAAATCCCAGAACTGCCCGAATATACACCGCTGCCTGAATACATACCACTTTTGGGAGGAAGTAGGTTCCATCCCCTCTCCGCCGCAGAGGACGAGGAAAATGTCCGCAAGATTGCTGCTGCATTGCCTCAGCCCGCATATTACAATGACGGCCGTAAAAAAAGGGCTAGAATTACGCCATTTGCTCGACTGCAAACCCTGATAGAAAAGTTAGCAAAGAAAGAAAAATGCCCTGTATCAGAAATTTTAAGAAGGATAGGGCGGGTGCCGGCCGAGTCCCGTCTTGGGCAGCGAGTAGAACCTCGCTATCGGCTGCGGAAAAGCCAAATAAGAGAATGAAAGCTAGTTCACTCGTCGTTGTTTCGGGACTACAAATTAGGGAGGATACCACCTTCCGGCATTTGGGCGACGGACCATCCGGTCCTAGACCTTCGCTTCTAGAAGGATGGTATGGCGTCCCACTACTGGGACAATTAAGATTAAAACAACAACCCGAGAAGGAAAGTCTCGTCGGGAGACTTGAGTCCGAAGAAAGTGCTACCGCAGATGAAGGGGACTCATGAGAAGGAAACCCGACGAGTTATCGCATGACAGCTGCAAGGATGTGCGAAGAGACCATTAGAAGATGCTATGGAAAAGCTAAGAGCCGATATTCGGCGATTAGCAAGAGAAAGAGAAGAAAAATTCGGAGATGAAGTCGACTCGTCGAGTTCATGGATGATGAATATGCGGAAATTAACATGGTTGAAACACGAGCTTCGTCGGCTTCACGAGGTGCTCCTGCGGCGCGAAGAGAGGAGCCGGAAGTAATGAGGATGCGGCTTCAAGAGAAAGATGATACGATCGCCCGAATGGCAAAAAGGATGGAAGAGATGGGCGCGGCCCTAGCCACTCTCCGGAGTCGGGTTCGACCCCAAAGAGAAACACCCCCGAAGTTATTCACATTGTTGACGGAGGAAAGGAGATTACATCCGTCAATGGGGATGATCAATTAAAAAAGGATGCAACACGAAAGCATGATTCCGGAAAAGGATATCAAGAGCATGGTGGAACGGCGAGTGCGAGAAGCCTTGGCACAATCGAAGAGCGGGACATCCATTCGGACGGGTAGGCCTTGCACCGAAGAATTCGACGTTGTCCGATATCCGAAAGGCTTCGTACCACCTCCGTTCGAGACCTTTGATGGAGCCGGAAACCCCCGGCGAGCATGTTGCACATTTTCGTGCCGGTTGTTGCAATGCCGGCGGAAGTGATGCTTTACTCTTCCGACAATTTGTCGACGACTCGTCGAGAATCGCCTTTGATTGGTATGCGGAATTACCGAACGGTTCGGTGAAGACATTTTCGGAATTAGAGAACCTCTTCATCGAGCGATTTGCGGAGCTTCAGCACCACATCACTATAGGTGATTTAGTGGTAGAGAAGCAGAAGCCAAACGAAACTTTGGTGGACTACATACTTCGATGGAGGAATCTAAGTATGAAGTGTGAGCCACAGCTACAAGAACAGCATGTAGTCGACATTTTACTTAAGAGCATTCATGGCCCGATAACACTTCTCCTCAAGGGATTTACTATTAAGACTTTCGAGAAGTTGTTAAGAAAGGACGGAAGCTTGCAAGAGGAGGCGAAGCAATTAAGTTTCACCGACAAAACGGACAAATAGAAGCCCGTGAAAACTTTTGAAAAGAAGTCCGGGATCGTCGCAGCGGTCGATAAAGGCAAGCGACCAATACGAAATACCGTCGAACGGCCGCAGACAAATTCAACGGAATCACCAAGCAACCCCGACCCGGCTATCGGTCATCTCGACGGTATGAACAACCGCCTCGTCCACAACGTACGTTAAGGGAGCTTATGAGCAGGGAGTATCCGTTCAAGAATGAGGCAGTGCCGAAAATATTCCGCAGTCTGATGAAGACTCCAGATTTCCAACTGTCAGAACCTAAGAGACCAAAAGAAGTCGACAAGAAAGGTGATCCCAACTTTTTCCCTTACCACCGGATGCTTGGGCACAAGATAGAAGATTGCATTACCTTCAATAGTTGGCTCAACGACAATCTTCGAAAAGGGAATATAACGATCCCGAAGGAATACATGAAGGAACCCCAGAAAGGAGGTTTCGTCGATGTTATCTCGACGGATCTCATTGTTCCGATAGATCCCTATGCGGCCGATGATGGATGAGGCTACCGCTCGGACAAAGTCTTCGAAGAAGATTTTGGATCGCATCCAAACCACTTCGGTGCGAGCCTCGATTCGAATTCGAAACCCGTCAAGTCGGCATTATCACTTGCGATAGAAGAACCACCTCAACAAGAGACGATTGAAGAAAAGAAGAAAATTGATGAAGAAGAAAAGACCGAGGCTTTTAAGGCTAGACTAGGGGCGCTTATCCTAGGATGGTTGTTTTCGATTCGGGGAGAAATCCCTCGAACCTCCGACTCGTATGATTATTTACTCACTCCGGTGGGATCCTATAATGATAAGGGTTATGGCGTTGGCTACGTTTTAGTCGTTTCTAACGATTACGTAACTAGCGACAACCAACCTAATCCGGACATCGATTCCGATACAAGTAACAATTCTCGAATCATACACGATCTCGACGATCACAATGACAAAGAAGACATCCACCAAGGAGGCTATGAGAGTTCAACAAGCAATGAATCTATTTACGAGTTTCGAGGAGCTCCGATCACAATAGAGTTAGAGCCTTCGGACTCCGAAGCTAATCCGGAAGAACTCGTCATTCCGATTCGGAGGAAACACCGACAAACTCAATACCGTATTCGGGAGAAATTACGAAGTCAACTTAAGAAGTGGAAGAGTTACTACCTCCGAGAATGGAAAGCGGGTGGTTGTTCGGGAAGAACCAACCCGGCGGAAGAAATACCCATTCGGGAAGAAAGCGAGACACATGAAAATAAAGTGGACTACAACGTGCTAGCCCATCTTAGGAAACTACCGGCCAAACTAAGCATCTACGACGCTCTCATCTTATCGAAAGGAGATGAGAGAAGCTCGATCGAGGCCTTACTTGATCCGAAATTTGCTTAGCTCGAATGATCGGAGATTCCTTAGATGAGGTTTGCTCGTTAAAGGAACAGACGAGGTGTTACCTTCACGGACAATGACCTACTACTTGGGACGGCGAGACCACAACCGACCGTTGTACATTTCGATTACAATTGGGAAGTTTACACTCTCCGGAGTATTGGTGGATCCGGGAGCATCAATCGATATAATGAATCTTTGGACGCTAGCATACTTGGAAATTGATGCTCGCGAGCTCGAAGCGGACAAAATGTTATTAAGAGGATTCAACCAGAAAGGAGAAAGAGCCCTCAGATCGATAACACTGCTAATGAAGACCGGTGACTTGGCAAAGACAACCGCGAAATTTCACATAATTGATTCAAAACGTCATTCAACGCTCTACCTGGGCCGACCATGGATACATGAAAACCGGATGGTACCATCATCCCTACATCAGTGCATCAAATACTACGATGGAGGGGAACAGTGCATCAAAGGTGACTTACAACCATTCTCCGTACATGAAATTGGAATCCATGAAGATGCAGCTTATTACGCACCCCCGAAGAAAACAATCTTTTCCAGAAATACTATAACGAATGAAGCAAAGGAAGTTCGAGACGACAAAGAACCTGAAGTTCTAGTCCAACAGTCACTCACCACTCCCTTACGGCGAGATGGTGAAGGTTTCTCCACAACTCGCATCCGAGGTTGAGGCCGGGGACGAGGTCGTGGCAGAGACGTTAGGACGATTGGACGAGAGGAAACCAGCCGTCAATGTTGATTGGGAAGACGGCTTCGAAAAGAAAAAGAGATCAAGCAAGAAGCAGCGACAATAAGTCGGAAGAAGCCGCAATTCGGGATCTCTCTCGAAGATGAAAAGAACGAAGAATATAAATCGATGTACGAGAAGATTAACCACTATGTACATACTATGACCCTGACCCCGATCCATTCTAATAAGATCGAGGGTATGGTGGTCAAAGAGGTACGTAGCGGCGGTCCAAAGCCCATGAAATTCTACCGTGGTGCTCCTTCCTCCAAAACTGAAAATAATGTACAATTTGAAGATGCTACTTCATCAGAATTAATGGAATTGCCTTTTGAGCGGTATTCCCCCGTGTCCAAAATTTAATTCAGCGTGGTTTCTTACCTCGACAATGGACAAAAGGTCAATCACAACATTTTGAAAATTTATGGAATAACTCCGGTCGTCCACCCAATTCAAAGCATGGTCTCGGATTCGGCACAGTAGGATCAGTTGACGATACTGAATTTTGCTTAGTTGTCACTTGCGAGTCTAATGAAAACTGCATGGAAACTACAGAAGAGTTTGAAGATTTACAAATTGGAAACGCTCCACCAGAGTTCGAAGAAGAGATCAAATCTACAATAGATGAATTAACGGAAGTTAACTTAGGTACTAGCGAAGAGCCTAGACCTACCTTTGTTAGCTCCTTACTCAATAAAGAAGACTCCGAAGAAATAATCAAGTTATTAATGGAATTTAAAGACTGTTTTGCTTGGAGCTACGATGAGATGCCAGGATTAGCTCCAGAGGTCGCGATCCATAAGCTAGGAGTGGATCCTACTACGTTCCGATCGGACGAGGTCCCAGAAGAATGCGTCTAGAAATCGAACAACAAGTCATAGCTGAAGTTAAAAAGCTAATAGACGCCAAATTTGTCCGTGAAGAACAATACCCGACTTGGTTAGCCAATGTGGTACCATTCAAGAAGAAAAATGGTCAGATCAGAATTTGTGTGGATTTCAGAGATTTAAACAAGGCCTGTCCAAAAGATGAATTCCCTCTACCGATCCCAGAATTAATGATCGACATTGCTTCAACACATGAAATAATCTCATTTATGGATGGATCTTCGGGATACAACCGGATAAAAATGGCTCCGAGAAGATGAAAAACTTACAGCATTTAGAACGCCGATCGGAGTATATTGCTACACGGTGATGCCATTCGGATCGAAGAACGCAGGAGCAACCTACCGAGAGAGCGATGACAATAATTTTTGATGATCTCATCCACAATCAAGTCGAGTGCTACGTGGATGATGTGGTCATCAAAAGCAAAGTAAAGGAAAACCACCTGTATGATTTGAGGATTGTTTTCGAACGATTAAGAAAATTTAACCTTAAGATGAATCCCTTAAAATGCACCTTCGGCGTCACCTCCAGGAAGTTCTTAGGATTCGTTGTCCGACATCGTGGAATTGAAATCGACCCGGAAAAGATTAAAGCTATCTTAGAAATGCCGCCTCCCAAAACCTTAAAACAACTACGATCTTTTCAAGGGAAGCTGGCATATCTTCGACGCTTTATCTCAAACTTGTCGGGTAGGTGTCGGCCTTTCTCGGCATTAGTTAAAATGGACGCCAAATTTATTTGGGAAGAGAAATGCCGTAAGGCCTTCGAAGACATTAAACAATATTTAATGACACCTCTGTCTTAGCGACTCGGTCTCGGTGTAGACCGTTGATACTTTATACCGCGGCTTTAGACAATTCTCTCGGAGCCCCGTTAGCCTGAGTCAATGATGAGGGTAAAGAAAATGCTCTTTACTACTTAAGCCGTCGTTTGCTTCCGAGGGAAGTAAAGTATCCCACAATTGAAAAGCACTCTGTTTGGCCTCGATCTTCGCCGCTCAAAAGCTCGGGCACTACATGCTTTCTCATAAGGTCGATCCGATCTCTAAATTTAATCCATTGCGATACTTCGATGACCCGTCCAACGCTTTCGGCGGACTTGCCGGTGGTCGATGATATTATCGCAATTCGATATAACTTTCATGCCTCTTCGTGCCGTAAAGGGACAAGTCCTAGCGGACTTCCTCGCGAAGCACACCCTCTGCCGGCGAGATCTCCTCTCGATGACGACTTGCCGGATGAAAAAATAATAAGCTTAAAAGACCACGATGATCGACGTTAGGAATTATATTTCGACGGAGCATCTTCAAGCACACAAAGACGAAGAATTGCAAGTGATAGTGCCGTAAGGCGTAAATCGGACTAATCTTTATAACACCGGAGCGGGGGATGTTAAGATACTCCTACCACTTAACGAGCCGTGTACGAACAACGAAGCGAATACGAAGCTCTCATAACGAGACCGGAATTAACTATTCGAATGGGGATAACAAACATCAACATCTACGGGGATTCGCGAGTTAATCATTCAACGGATCGCCGGACAGTATGCAATTTTAAAGCCAAGACTCGAGTAATACTTCCAATATGCCACACAGTTGTTGGAACAGATTCCGAATGTGACGATCTACAAAATTCCCAGAAAAGAAAACGCTTTAGCAGATGCGTTAGCCCGCCTCGCAAAAGAATTTGCCGCTTGCAAGATGAATCATTGGAAGTGTCGGTTCACGGACATCGGGTCCTATCACGACTCGACATAGACACAATACACAAATCAAAAAAGAAGAAGAATCGGTTGCAACGATGTGACGAGAAAACACGGAAGATCGGCGACGACCATTAATAGACTACTCGCAAACGAGGAAAACTACCAGACGATAGGTCGTTAGCCCATCAGATCAAGAAAAGAACTATGTCCTACGCATTCATAAACAACACGTTATACAGAAGGTCTTTCGATCAAATATGGCTAAGGTGCCTAAGCGGGTCTGAGGCCCGTGAAATTGTTAAAGAGGTGTATTCAGGACTCTGTGGCGCTCACCAGTCGGGTCCGAAGATGAAAATGAGAATTAAAAGACTAGGGTACTACTGGCCCTCGATGATGACCGACTGCATGAAAATCGCCAAGAGCCGTCACCAATGCCAAGTGCACGGAGTGGTTTTACACCAACCTCCAAATGTGCTACATCCGACAATTGCGTCGTGGCCATTCGAATGTTGGGGCACGGATATAGTGGGTCCAATAGAACCACCATCTTCAAAAGGACATCGCTTCATTCTTGCGGCTACGGATTACTTTTCCAAGTGCGGAGGCGGTTCCACTCGGAGAAGTGAAAGCACACTACGTGCTATCGGCTTTTCAAGAACCAAGTTGTCTACCGTTTCGGAGTGCCGCGCGAGATCATCTCGGATAATGGGTCAGCATTCGAAGCACGCAAATCAACAATTTTGTTAGGAGACACGGAATCGACTGGCGGTATTCAATAATTTACTACCCAAGAGCAAACGGCCTGGCTGAGGCTTTTAATAAAACTCTCGTTCAAATTTTAAAGAAAATTTTGGACGATAATAAGAGAAATTGGCATGAGAAGTTATTAGAAGCCCTATGGGCCTACCGGACAACCTTCAGAACTCATACTCAAGCTACACCTTACGCTCTGGTGTATGGGTCCGAGGCAGTGTTACCCTTAGAGGTCCAGCTTCCATCACTCGAATTGCGGTTGCAAACAAAATCACGACGAGAAGAGAATGCCAAATTACGACTAGAGGAATTGGAAAGCCCGGAAGGGAAAAGACTTGCAGCGCTGACGAGAATTTAGAACTATACCAAGCTAAGATGGTTCAAGCCCATGACGGACCGGGTCCGCCCAAGAACCTTCAAAGTTGGTGACTTAGTTCTCGTTCTCAAGAGACCTATCCTTGCACACCGCAAGATAGGAGGAAAATTTGAACCCACTTGGGAAGGGCCGTTTGTGGTTGAGGCGATCTACTCGGGAGGCTCTTACCAGCTAGTGAATTGCCAAGGAGAACGACATATGCTTCCGATCAACGGACGATACTTGAAGAAGTATTACGCTACCTGATGTTTTGAAGGAATGAATTTTTCATCCCTAGAAGCACGAGTGAAGTAATTACTTATGACTGGGTCCTAACCCAAAAATAATAAAAAAATGTGCTAAAATAAATAAAATCGTGATAATAAAGTTTTCCTTGTTCTCTCTTCCAAATCAAAATCTTTTTCCCGATCTTTTCCCACTTCATTCCTGTTGAATTTAAAAATACAAAAGGAATAATAAAAAAAAAGCGAAAAATGAAAACTCTGTCTCTAATAAATATTTTCTTAATGTTCTTGTTCTTAGTACAGCCCCTGATCCTTTTCCTTGTCTTTTCGCAGGGAAATGTCGAACGGGCGGTTGGTCCCGAACTTTAGAAATGGCGTAAGCCTTGTACTCGACGAAAAGAGGGTGAAAGATGGAGCGATAATAGAGATTGACTCGAATTTGGACCAGCGAGCTCGCAATACGAGGAAGGTGACCGGGTCCCGCCGATCGAGAGGAACTCGCCCAGCCGGACAAGAATGAATGTGGGTGGCCCAAGCCACCAACCCAAGAAGAAGAAAAGGAAAACAAACACCGAGGAGGACAAGAGAATCAAGTCCGTAGTCGCTACGACGGAGGGCAGAGCTTGTCGGCGCCGCGCCCACGGAGATTCGGGAAGTACGAAGAGCTACTCTCACGACGAACTCGCCGAAGAAATAAAAATCGCCGTATCCGCAAGATGTTAACTAAACTAGCAACGGACCAGGCGCGACGAGGCGGTCGCACTACCGGTGCATATACTTCAAGGATACCGGTTCACCGAGAACTTGAAGAAAGGAGGCCAGCTCCGAGGATAACAGAAGAGACCAGGGAAATCTCAAGAAGATCAAAAGAACGAAGGCTACCACGCCACCAGATAAAGCCACCAGTAATGCATGACCTTGTTGCAGAAGCAACCCCGGAGGATGTCCCGACAGAGACCATCCCCAAGGAGCCGAGGTATGCAGGAGAACGCGAAGGGATTGAGCCATATATCCCACAAGATACGTCACCGGGCCTCGCCATTTGCGGATTACTCCGAATACGAGCTAGAAAGAATGCGAATGTCGAGAAGCAAACTTTCGAATACTTCGAGAGAATTGAGGCAGGGGAGGATCAATATACTTGAAGGCCTCGAGCTACATACATACGTGTTCTCAGAATACGAACAACAACAAATCGTGGACTGCATCCGGGATTTGAAAAGAATAGGTCGAGCAGGCCGCCTAAGAGAAAACACCTACTCGGAACCCCGGAGATGGATGCCAGGGAAAGGGAGAATTACAATACAATGTGGATGCTGCTACAACTTCGCAGAAGATAGGAAGGGAAACCCACCGGGGATACTCCGTCATGGCAAGGTAGATCCAATGCCATTAGTCATCAATAGGATGGTAAAGAGAATGATAACATGGAGGGTACTGCCAGCAGATTGCATCCCAACAGTTGCATCATTAACATTTACAAGAAGGGTGACTGCATACCCCCACACATCGATCACCACGACTTTGTAAGACCTTTCTGCACGATTTCTTTTCTGAACGAGTGTAATATCATGTTCGGATCTGACCTCCGGATAGCAGGCCCGAGTGAGTTCCGAGGGCCGATAAAGATACCATTACCGGTAGGTTCCGTCATGATACTAAAGGGAAACGGAGCGAGATGTCGCTAAACATTGCATACCGGGAGTACCAATGAAGCCGATCTCGGTTACTTTCGGAAGGATGGATGACGGAAAGCACCTTACCACTTCCAGCCGGACCCGTAGCTAGAGAGCCTCCGGCCTTACGAGCTGTGAGTTACATGGAAAATATCACACCTCCAACGCACATCCATACGACATCCTTGCCAAGGATGGCTTGGAAGGTGATGTTATTGACCATGTACTTCACTATTCAGACATGGATTTCTGACGGATGCCTTTTTTGGATGAATCGACAAAGATCATACATAGTCCGTTTTGAGTCTACATGGATTGTATGAGATGTATTCCAGATCGAGTTGTATGATGTATCTTCAACATGATTGGAATGAAAGTGACCATGTCACATTTTTGGCCTTCACCTCTTTTATGCAAGTTCACTGGGAAACGCCATTAAAGTTAAATGAACTTCGAACGAAGAACAGAAAAGAAACAAAAAGAATAAAAGAAAACTTTCCTTAAAAAATCTAAAAAAAAAGAAAATGATGAACGCCAAATTCACATGAACATTAAATGAACGATAAAGCAAATTTGAATCGTTAAAGGACAAACAAAATGAACACAAATTTTAAATCAAATCTCAATCGAATTCAAATTCAACCTTCCAGATTTCAAATCAAATCTCAATCAGATTCAAACTCAACATTCCAAATCTGAAATCCAATCCGTTCTACTCTCTCCCTTGTCTGGGTGGAAGCGGTCGATTCCACTGACACGGAGCCATGAGGTTTTCGATTCGGATCTGATGGCGAGGAATTGTATCCAATCCAAACCAGCAACTTTCGATCAACTCTTTTGAATGGGATATGTAACATCTACATATTCCCTCCTAATCTGTTTCTTTCCACAAAAATCTTTTACAACTCTCATGAAATTCTCGAAACACCAAAATTCCACACTTTTCAAATCAACATTAAAAATCTTTGCAAAATCAATTACCATTCAAAATCAAATTCTTGGGGTTGAGGATTTTACATCCGAGACTGCATTGCTTTAGGTTCTTTCCCTATCGCAATGAAACACATCAAAATCAAACTTTTGGGGTTGAGGATTTTACATCCAAGACTGCATTGCTTTAGGATTCTTTCCCTATCGCAATGAAATACATCAAAATCAAATTCTTGGGTTTGAGGATTTTACATCCGAGACTGCATTGCTTTAGGATTATTTCCCTATCGCAATGAAATACATCAAAATCAAATTCTTGGGGTTGAGGATTTTACATCCGATACTGCATTGCTTTAGGTTCTTTCCCTATCGCAATGAAATGCATCAAAATCAAATTCTTGGGGTTGAGGATTTTACATCCGATACTGCATTGCTTTAGGTTCTTTCCCTATTGCAAAGAAATACATCAAAATCAAATTCTTGGGGTTGAGGATTTTACATCCTAGACTGCATTGCTTTAGGTTATTTCCCTATCGCAATGAAATACATCAAAATCAAATTCTTGGGGTTGAGGATTTTACATCCGAGACTGCATTGCTTTAGGATTCTTTCCCTATCGCAATGAAATACATCAAAATCAAACTTTTGGGGTTGAGGATTTTACATCCGAGACTGCATTGCTTTAGGATTCTTCCCCTATCGCAATGAAATACATCAAAATCAAATTTTTGGGGTTGAGGATTTTACATCTGAGGCTGCATTGCTTTAGGATTCTTTCCCTATCGCAATGAAATACATCAAAATCAAACTCTTGAGGTTAAGGATTTTACATCCAATACCGCATTGCTCTGAGATCTCTCCTCATTGTAATGATTCAATCCAATCAATTCAATTTTCTTTTGAGGATTGAAGATGTTACATCTAAAACCACAAAATTCCAATTTTCATTTCAAGTTCAAATCCCTTCAAATTAATCTTAACAAAACTTCAATCTAAATTGAAACTCAAACTAAAATGTAAACTTACACATCACAACTTAAACTGAAACAAAATGAAATCTAAATCGAAATTCCCCTAGATCATGCGATTTGGGATTCACCTCCTTTTCCTTTCCCAGCCGAGAGTTCAGGAATCTCCAGTCTCAGAGATATACTTGACACTCCCCAGCGGAAACTCTTCTACTCTGTCCCAAGTTTGTCACTTGGACTTTTGTCTTGGTTTTGTTGATCACTTCGGTCAACACCAATACGTGCGGTGTGCTCCGTCAGCTCACCACACCTATTGGGGGTCCATTTGTTGACCACATTTTTGATGAGGTCTTCTCTTCTTTTTTTTAGTACTTAGGATCTAGCCTTAGGCTTTTCCTTTGACTATCCTAGAGGATTAGAATTGGGACCCACCACTTAGAAATTCAAACCACTTCTTAACTCCCTGCAAACTCCACAAACTTGATTGTAGACCCCTAATCACCTAGAGGGTTGAAATCAAATGTGGAAGTTTAAAGGATGAGTTCTCGTAGGACTCTTTGGCCTTAGGTGCGCCACAGGTGGCCCGGTCCGGTGAGGGCTGACTTAGACACACACTACACTTATACACTACACTTTCACACACCTCCTAAAACCACACCTATACCCAACTTGACCTCCCGACTCATGAAGGTGATTCACATGGATGGTCCTTAACCCCTCGACCCTTAGCTAAGAGGGTTAAGAACAACATAATGAATGCCTCAAATGAGTCCCTTCATGGCTCATGTGGGCTTGATATGGCTTCATGGCTCAACCAAAATGATTTCATTCCACTTACATTTACCCAATCATCAATTTTCTAAATTTTCAATTTTTGACCCCCGGGACCCTACACCCGCCTAGCCTACCCAAAACCCTTGAAATTACCCAAAATTTTCAAAAAAATCTCCAAATTCCCAAAATTCCTCAAAACCAATCCCAAACATTCCCACATTACTCAAATTGATCATTCATAGCCAAAAATACCAAAAATTCCAAAAATACCTCCCAATACCCTCCAAATACCCAAAATGCCCCTCTTAGCCAAAAAATCCAAAAATTCAGAAAATTCCCATAAAATTCAAAAAAATCCCATATATTCTCAATTTCATTTTGTTCAACTACACCATAGGCCAATTTTGTCAATTTGACCCAATTTTATCAAAATCCCCACTTTGACCCATTTTAACCCAAAATGAACCCAATGTCAAACCAAACCTACCCAATTGAACCAAATTCTGGTCCAATTCAATTATAAACTTCAATTCAACATCCCCAACACCAATCTAGACCAAATCCAAGTCCAATTTGATTGGAATTTGAATCCAATTTCACTTTTGACCTTAAAGCCCAATTTGGACCCATGACCCAAACTTAGCCTAAACTAACCCAATTCAACTCCAATTAACCCCAAATCTTTTCTAAACCTTCCCTAACATCCCCAAAAACAAAACACTAACATGATTTACTCAAAATTTAGACCCAAACCCCACTCAAATTCAACCCAAAGCTAAAAGGCCCAATTTTGACCTAAACCCAAACCTAACCCAAATAAGCCCAAACCCCAAAATCAAAACCCAACCAAAGTCAAAACCTCTTTAAAACACTCCCATAAACATTTCCCAACATTAATTTTACATCAATTTCAACCCTAGCCCAACATTGGCCCAAGTTAGCCCAATTTGACCAACATTGGCCCATTTACCAAAGAAGCCCAAATCCAACCGAATTCAAACCCAAATCACTCCAAATTCATTTCAAATCACTCATGACATATCCCTAAACCAAACCTGGCAATTATTTGGCCTAAACTTCTACAAAATTCCCATCCATGGATTCATTCTTAAACCTAAAGGGGTCATCCCCTAAGCCCTCCTAAGAGCCCACTTCCACCAAATTCAAAAGCGCAAATCAATCTAAAGCCCACATGACACTTTCCCTCATCACACATTCAATTTAAAATCATTCCTAAAGTCATAATTTATCAATTAAACAATTCCAAATCAAGCCTCATAACAATTCTCATCAAAATGCCAAAATTCACAAAACCCTTTTTCATGAAGTTGACTTAACTTTTCCCAAGCCAAAAATGAGCCAAGAAGCCATGCATGAGCCACGTGGAAGCCATGAGAGCCTCTTTACATGTCACCATGCCATTTTGGGCAAAATAAGGAGACTCTTTCCTTAATCTCCTAAAGTCATTAGCCTTAACCATGATTCCCCTTAACCCAAATTTAATCCAAATATATTTGGATAAGGACTTCTCCATGCCAAACCAGCTGATTCCTTTGACTCCCCACAACACCCAAAGCCTCCTTGAAGGGTGAACCAAGCCCAAAAGGTGGACTTGACCAAATCAAGCCAAAATTGGCCTTCCCCCATGCCATTTTAATCCAAGCTTTTGACACATGGCAAAGCCCAATTGCCTACACTAAACCCCAGCCCTGACCCACCTGGACCTGAGGGTGACCCATGCCTGCCGGCCAGCCGCCTGGATCGCCGGAAAACACCATGGCCGAGACCTTGGGAGGAGCCAAAGTTTGGAATTCCCACCTGCTGAGCTGCCCCATGCCTAATGGCCACCATGGCTGTTCTTCCCTTGACCTAAGCAGCTGATCCCAAGCCTTAAACCCCCCTGGGAGGCCCTCCACCCTCTCCTATTTAAACCTCACCTCCTCTCGGCCATGAGAGGTGTTGAACCAGACCTTACTGAAACCCTGCCAAAATTGCTTCAGACTACTCTCCACACTTAGAGCAGTTGATCCCCAGTGACAATTTGCCCTAATCCCCACCAACAGAGCTCAATTTCTCGCCAAAATTCCACCCAAAAACAGGACATCTCCCAACTCTCCACCAAATTCAAATTAAACTCACCCACACCCGCATAAGGTCAAGAGAAGGAGTTCCCAGGTGAAAGCCCCCTCTCCGGGCCACCCATCCGTTCCGGACTCCAAGCTTTATAATCGACCGTGGTCGAAATCATACCTGGACAATTCACCAGCCCAAGGGACTTCATCCGGAGCTTGCTTGGACCCAATCAAGGTGACACAACTCTCGGATCGAAGCTTCACTTCTGCGAGCAAAGGTATGGACTCACTCTTCTTCCCGAGCTTACAGAGATTCTCTATTTAATTTGAGTTAATTTCAATACATGTTTATCATATGGATGTGTTCGTCTCCTCAAGACCAATCCATAGAGCATAAGAACACGAAAATCTGTTGAGAATCGAGTGAGAAATTAGGGTTAGAAGGTTGACGGTCACGGGTGCACACCAGTCGTAGACGATGACTGGGAGCCGTCGGATCGAGCGTGTATCGAGCGGACGGTCTGGATCGAGCCAGACAGCGCGATGGTGCATGAACCGCGGGCCCCTGGTTAGCTGAGTCGGATGGCGGCGCCGAATTAGGAGACGACGCGTGTGCGTTCGGAGCTGCCGAGGTTGAGCTGGCGCCGCGTCACTTAAGTAGAAAAATAGGGATTTTCTTATTTATTTAATTACCAGAACTTGGAAAATGCATAACTTTGTGTAGGAAAATCAGAAAAATAAAATAAAAATACCCTCTTGCTCAGTGAACAGATGAAAATAATGTGGAAAAGAAATCATTTAATTTCATCAAGTATTTTATTTTTAATTATTTATTTACTCTCTACACTATTTCAATTCTCCATGCATGTATACAATTCACCATGGTATGAGACCATAGGGCTTTTGAAGCCTCTGAATTTGGGAACATTCCCTGAATTTTCCAAAGTCAGAGGCCACCCCTATGAAGAGTTATTGATTTTTCAAGTTTAGGTCACTATTCTGAGTATTTTAATTCTAATAATTAGCATGTTGTGAAATAAATTCTAGGAAAATTTGGTGATGTTTCTTATGACCAGAGGACCCTAGGGAAAATGGTTTTTGAGTTAACTCACTTGTAATAACCCTAATTGGCTTAAACACCCAAAATGAAGCTTTAATTAATTAGAGCTAATCATACATCAAATTGACTTGAAATCAATTCTCCATTGACCTTTAGGAACAGAGGAACCCACCATAAAAGTTTGAAGTCAATTGGACTTAGTTAGCCCTATCAAATGGGTTGATTAAGTCATTTAGCCAAACTCAAACTTCAAAAATTCATAACTTTCAAAATACTTTTCAAAAATTCATCAAATTGGTTTTGGAGCCTCTCTGATACCAGGGAAATTTAAGAAAAATAAAATTGCAATTTTCCAAAAAAGTTGATTTTTTACATTATTTTAATATTTTTAATAATTAAAAAATAATAAAAATCACAAAAATAATAAAATTCACCAAAATGTCACATTTTGAATTTTAATCATTTAGGAACAAACCCCATATTTTTCTTAAGTCTCTATGATGAGATATTAAATTTTAAAACCCTAAGGTAATTTTAAAATATAAAAAAATGTATTTTCTATCATTTCCACTAAAATAATTCTAATAAATCAAAGAAAGATCAGAAAATTATGAAAATTGGTTCTATGGTTTCCTTGATATCAGAGAGATTTTTGAAAAATATAAAATTCATTTTTCAACCTTTATTTTATTTTTAAATTAATTAATACTCCAAAACTATAAATAATTATAATAAAAATAATTTAATTCAAAAAATCACCAAAACTGGTCCAAGTGGTCCTCTGGTCATTAAACATGTCTCATAATTTTCTTAAGGACAGAAACTTTCCCTTGGTCATATTCTTAAATTTTCCTTGAAAATCCTTATTTTCCACTAAAAATAATTACATAAATAAATTAATTACAGAAAAATCACATTTTTTTCCTCTAATGTCTTGATTGACATATGAGTGAAGTCACATAAAAATTTTAAATTCATTTAAGCTCAATTTAGTGAGTTATGAAATTAGTAAGTTTAAAGGGCAAAATAGTAATCAAAATTTTAACCTATAATTAAAAAATTTTAGGTTTAATTAAAAGTGTGAATAAAATATTTGATACTAAGTTGATTTTGGATGTTTGAAACTTAGGTAATTAAAGGGTAGAAACCTACCAAATAATTTAAAAATAATTAAAATAAACCTTAATTAAATGATTAATTAAACTTGGAAGAATAATAAAAAATTGGAATTATTAAAATAGGGATATTATTAGGAAGAAATTTATTCTTTAATCTAAAAAAATCCCTAAATTAATCACCTCAATAACATTTAATTCCTAATTAAAATGATAATCCAAATTCAAGATTTAAAATATTAAAAGACTTAATCATTAAATTAAATTAAAGATTAAAACATTTAAATTAAATCCTTCCAAAATTTCAATTAAATTAATACTTTATTAATTAAATTAAACCATCTTTAAAATATATAAAAAAAGAGATATAAAATATTAAATTAAAATTAAAAATTTAAATTAAATTTAAATTAAATTAAAACATATTAAATTAATTAAAATAAAATAAAATTAAGACATATTAAATTAAATTAAATTAAATTAAAATGTATTAAACTAAATTAAATTAAATTAAATTAAATTGAAAGTAAAACTAAACCAAATTAAATTAAACTAAAATTAAATTAAATTGAATTAAATATAACATCACCAAAGACATAAAGAATTCAAAATAAATCTAAAACAACTTTAACACTATTCCAAACTTAAACCCATTAATTGAAATTAAATTAAATCACAAATCACTTGAATATTAATTTGCCCTCAAAAGCTCATGTTGTCATAACTCCTAAATGGAGTGTTAAGTGAAGTGTTACTTCACTCATAGGATATTCAAATGTCCTAGTTCACTGAGCAAGATAACAAAACTTGAACTCCTGGATGATTAATTCATTTTGTATAATTAAATTTTCTTGGACTTAAAACAATCCTATAGGTATTGAAAAGATGTTTAAGATTCGTCTTTAGCACTTCCTCAATATGATAGGATGTTTATAAGAACAATTGAACTTAATTGTTCTTTGATGAAGAAAATCGTCCTCAAACCAAAACACAAGAACCTAGACGTCATAGGAGATAACTAGCTATAAGAGTAGGACCTTGGTAGAAAACCATAACCCTTCCCTTAGCTTTACCTAGGAACTTGCTTTAAATGATTAAAATATCCTAAATTGTGTTTAAGTGTAGCTTGGGATGACGGGAAGACCCTCCAGATACGCTTTTATTTTATTGCAATTTACCTTCTTGCAATTTACTTTATTGCAAATGCACTTTACTTTTCTTGCATGATAAACAACTGTTGCATGAAAACCCACACCTTTAGGATAGCCCCTAAAACCAAAACCAAAACTAAATTAAAAGTCATTGCAAGATAAAATTCACCGCCACAACATTTCAAAATATAAAACAACTCAAATTTTAATCACACACAAAACAACAAAACTACTACTACAACTAAATTAAAACGTCTTGTTGGATGATCGGGAATACCTCGGATGATGTAACCTATGTGTTGCTAACGGGATTTCCCATGGTCTAAATGAAAGTGTGGAACTCATTTAGTTGAGTTTAGCAAATTCATCTGGACTAAGTGAATCCGATAAAAATAACGATGCCGGAAGGATGGAACCGTGGGATCTTAACCGGTGTTGTTATAATCAACTTTAAGATTTGTTTTAATTAAAACATAAAAAAAAAATTGGACTTTAAGATTTCTAAAACCAAACTCTTCTCTTCTCTTTTGATTACAATCTTCTAAAACTAAACCTCTGCAACAACAAAGAGCTCGGAGCATTGTGGGCAGCACGGCTATCGTCATCAGCAAAACCTGAGTCTACTTCAGTAAAACTTTCCTAGAATTAAATAACCAAACCATAGGACCTCGAGGTACTTTGCCTAGTGCAACATAAATCCTCAACCTTTTGTTAGGCATTTGCATTGTAAATTAAGCCCTAACAGGTCTTAGGACTCCGAGGTAGTAGTTCGACACGACATAAACCCTCACATCTTCGAGGCTGTTTGTATGATTGTGTCATACGAATACAAGTCCTAAAAAATTAAAATTGGCAAGATCAAAACGTTAAATAAACATTATGGCTTTCCTAAATTCGAGCCAAACAATAGGATAGTCGGGAAATTACCGAAGTTCGCTTTGAATCTGTGATTTCTCCTACCTTTCTTCCTTTGAATTCCCAAAATAAAATGTCCCAAATTTGATCCATTCCCTATTGAAATTCCAAAATTCAATCCCTTGAAAACTTAAACTTTGAAATTCTTGAAAGCGTAACTACCGATTATTATCGAGAGTTTTCTTAGGTGATTCCTCGTCACTTAAGATGTAATTAACTATGAGGGCTTGCCCTTATAGGGAATTTTAAGAACCCAGGTAATATAAACCCTGCTTAATTTCTTTGTATTAAGCAGGGGAACTTGTCGGCTTATAAAATTGGTTCGCAAACCAAACGGATGTCATAAATCTCCTAGTTTATTTAATCGAGCCCCATCATCAAGCAGTGTGTCTATTCTTCGGGATAGATACACGGTTTGTGGTGCGGTGCTCGTTTATATAAACTATTTGGGATGTGAGATCGGTTTGATTTCATATCTTAAAACTTTTAAACTTAAAATTACTTTCAAAAATCAAATGCTATCTTTTAAACTATATATATATATTTAAATTAAATTTAAAATATGAAAGTTCGCCTACAATTTCTGTAGGCGACCCCCTTTTATATGCCGACAAAGTCAAGTCTAGGCATTTCACCACAGCTCCAGGCTTCATCCCTAGCCTCCTTGGACTCCAACGAACGTGCCGAGCATCTCTGATTGAGGCTTCAACTCTCAGAGCCAAGGTATGGACTCTTCCTTCCTCCCGAGCTTCTGTGAATTCTCCATTTAGTTTGGCTTAATTTCATGGCATGTTAACCATATGGATGTGTTCGTCTTCTCAAGACGAATCCATAGAGCATAAGAACTCGAAAATCCATTGAGAATCAAGGGAGATATTAAGGTTAGAAGGTCGACGGTCACGGGTGCACACCAGTCGGAGACGATGATCGGCCGCAGTCGGATTGCACGTGTATCGAACGAACGGCTCAGATGGCGTTGAACAAGGAGATGGAACGTGAACCGCGGGCCGCGTGGCAGCTGAGTCGGATGGCGGCGCCGAACCAGAAGACGACGCGTGGAGTTCGATCCACCGTAGGTTGACGCGGCACCGACGTGGATAAGTAGGAAAATAGGATTTTTCTGATTTAATTAAATAGCCAGAACTTAAAAAATTCATATCTTTGCATAGAAAAATCAAAAAAATAAAAGAAAAATACCCACTTGCTCAGTGAACAGAGGAGAATAACGTGAAAAAACAATTGAGTTAATTTGATGAGTATTTTATTTTTAATTTATTATTTACTCATTTTAGTATTTCAATTCTCCATTTGCATAGACATTTCACCATGGTATGAGACCATAGGGCTTTTGAAGCCTCTGACTTGGGAAACATTGCCTGAATTTTTCAAGGTCAGAGGCCATCTCTATGAAAAGTTATGTATTTTTCAAGTTCATGACACTGTTTTTGATATTTTAATTCCAAAAATTAGCATGTTGCTTAGAAAATTCTAGGAAAACTTGGTAAAGTTCCTTAGGACCAGAGGACCCTAGGATAACTGTGGTTTGAGTTAATTCATTAAGGATAATCCTAATTGGCCTAATCACTCTAAATTGAAATTTAATTAATTGGAGTTAATCACACATTAAAATGACTTGAAAATAATTCTCCACTGATCTTTAGGATCGGGGAACCTCACATAAAAATTAGAAGTCAATTGTAAATGTTTAACCATATTAAATGGATCAATTAAGCCACATAATCAAAATTAAACTTTAAAAATTCATTACTCCAAAAATACATTTCAAAAATTCACCAAATTGATTTTGGTACTTCTCTGATATTAGAGGAGTCTAAGAAAAATAAAATTAGAATTTTCTAAAAACTTTCATTTTTAGGCATATTTTAATATTTTTAATAATTAAAAAATAATAAAAATCACAAAAATAATAAAAATCATAAAAATATCATATTTGGTCCTCTAATCACTTAGGAGCCAATCAAATATTTTTCCTATGTCTCTAGGTTAAGATATTTAATTTCAAAGCCTTAAAACAATTTTTGAATTAAAAAAAAAGTATTTTCTAGCCTTCCCACTAAATTAATTCTAATAAATCAAAGAAAAATCATAAAAATGTAAAATTTGTTTCTTTTAAGAGATTTTTGAAAAATATAAAATCCATTTTTCAACTTGTATTTTATTTTATAATTAATTAACACTCCAAAACTTAAAATAATTATAATAAATAAAATATAATTCAAAAAAATCACCAAAATTAGTCTAAGTGGTCCTCTGGTCATTAGGAACATCCCATAATTTTCTTAAAAACAAAAACTTTACCTTGGTCATGTTGGTGAATTTTCATTGAAAACTCCTATTTTCCATCAAAAATAATTATATAAATAAATTAAATTCAGAAAAATTACATTTTCTCCTCTAATGTCTTAATTGACATGTGAGTGAAGTGGCATAAAAATTTTTAAGTTCATTTAAGCTTAATTTAATGAGCTATAAAATAAATAGGCTCAATGGGGCATAAAGGTAATTAAAAGATTTTAACCCCTAATTAAAACTTTAGGTTTAATCAAAATGGGGGTAAAATATCTGATTTTAATTTTCTCTTAGATGATTGAAACTTTGGGAAATTAAAGGGTAGGAACACATTGATCACTTTAATAAACCAAAAATGAAACTTTAATTAATTAAATGATTTAAAATTTGGAAGATTAATTAAAATTGGATTATTAAAATGGGGATATAATTTAAGAGGATATTGATTCTTTAATTTAAAAATCCCTAAATAAATCACTTAATAATATTTAACTCTTAAACTTAAGAGGATAAGTGGAATTAATAATTAAATGATTAAAAGTAAATAATTCTTAATTTAATTAAAACCTACATAATTAAATAATTTAATAATTGATTAAAGCCTAAAATGTTAAATAATTAAAAAGTAAATTAAAATATTTGAAACTAATTTAAAATCATTTCATAACAAACTTAAATCAAATTTGCAAATTTTAAATAATTTTAAGACAACTTACCTTAAAAAATAATGTAAAAATTAAATTAATTAATATAATTAATCCAAATTAAATCATCAAAATTTAATAAATAATTTGAACACCTCTTTTGACCTAAGTTAATCTAAAAAATTAAATTAACATAAAATATTGATATCATTTATAAAAGGTTTAACTTAAATGAATCAAACACCATTCCAAACTTAAAAATCATTGATTAAAATTTCATAATTAAATCACATTAAAGTAAATCATCAACTTTAACTTCAAATCATTAAAATCTTTAACAAATTAAGTTTCCCCTGAAAGCTTTAAATTATTATAACTATTAAATGAAGTGTTAAGTGAAATGTCACTTCACTCATAGGATAATCAAATATCCTAGTTCACTGAGCAAGGGAACAGAACTTAACTAAACCCTTGATGATTAATTCACCTGTTTAATTAAATTCACTTGGACTCAAAACTGTCCCAGAGGTATTGAAAAGATGTTTAGGATTTGTTCTAAGCACTTCCTCAATACGATGGGTAGTTTTAAAGAACAATTGAACTTAATTGTTCTTTAGTGAAGAAAATCATCCTTAACCAAAATCAAGAACCTAGACGTCATATGAAATGACTAGCTATAGGATTAGGATTCTGGTAGACAACCTAAACCCTTCCTTTAGTCTTTACCTAGGTACTTGTTGAAATATTTAAATGCTTTAATATGTGTTTTAAAGTGTAGCTTGGAATGAGGGGAAGACCCTCCAGGTACTCTTTTATGTTATTGCAATTTACTTTATTGCATTTTCTTTACCTACACTGCGCTTTACTTTTCTTGCATGTTAAACAAGACTATTGCATGAAAACCAAAAACTTTAGGATAGTCCCTGAACTGAAACCAAAACTAAATTAAAAGTCACTACAAGATAAAATCCACCGCCACAACATTCAAAATATAAAACAACTCAAAATTTAAGTACAAACAGAACAACAAAACTACAACTTTAACTAAATTAAAACGTCTTGTTGGATGATCGGGAATACCTCGGATGATGTAACCTACATGTTGCTAATGGGATTTCCCACGGTCTAAATGAAAGTGTGGAACTCATTCAGTTGAGTTTAGCAAATTCATCTGGACTAAGTGAATCCGATAAAAATAACGATGCAGGAAGGATGGAACCGTGGGATCTTAACCGGTGTTGTTATAATCAACTTTAAGATTTCCCTAATAAATCATTAAAGAAATTTGGATTTTAAGATTTCTCTGAACCAAAACACTTCTCTCATCCTTTGATTTATGACTTCTAAAACTAAACCTCTGCAACAACAAGGAGCTTGGAGCATAGTGGGCAGCACGGCCATCGTCATCAACAAAACTCGAGTCTACATCAGCAAAACCTTTCTTAGAATTAAATAACCAAGCCATAGGATTTCGAGGTAGTTTGCCTAGTGCAACATAAATCCTGAACTTTTCATTAGGCATTTGTATGATCATGTTATGCAAATTAAGCCCTAACCGGTCTTAGGACTCCGAGGTAGTTGTTCGGTACGACATAAACCCTTACATCTTCGAGGCTACTTGTGTGATTATATCATACAGGCATAAGTCCTAATTATTTAAAATTGGCAAGATTGAAACATTAAATAAACTCCCAAATTGAAGCCAAACAATAGGATAGTTTGGGAAGTTGCCAAGATTCTCCTTGGATCTCCAGCTTCTCCTACCTCTCTTCCATTGGACTCCAAAATAAACTGTTCCAAATTTGAGCTAACCCCTTTTGAAATTCTAAAATTCAATCCTTTAAAAACATTAAACTTTAAAATTCTTGAGAGCAAAACCACTGATCATTATCGATAGTTTTCTTAAATGATTCTCGTCATTTAAGATGTAATTAACTATAGGGGCTTGCACTTATAGGGAACTTTAAGAACCGAGGTAATATAAACCCTGTTTAATTCCTTTATATTAAGCAGGGGAACTTGTCGGCTTATAAAATTGGTTCGCAGACCAAACGGATGTCACAAATCTTCTAGTTTATTTAATCGAGCCCCATCATCAAGCACTGTGTCTATTCCTCGGAACGGATACACGGTTTGTGATGCGACACTCGTTTATATAAACTATTTAGGATGTGAGATCGGTTTAATTTCATATCTTAAAATTTTTCAAACTTAAAATTATTTTCAAAATCAAATACTACTTTTCAAATTATATAATTAAATTAAATTTAAAATTCGCCGACAATTTCTGTAGGCGACCCCTTTTTAAAATACAACACATAACCTAAAAAAGTGCCGACACTATATATATATATTTATTTATAATTTATTTAATTACTAAATATTTTTATAATAAAATTATATGCATAAATAATATAATATACTTAAAATATTTAAAATAAAAAATATATATATTAGTTTACTTATTTTTCTATTTATATTTATATATTTGTTTATTTATTTATTTATTTATAATATATATATATATCTATTTGTTTATTTATTTAATTATTTAAAATTTTTTTAACTATTAAATATTTTTATAATTAAATTATATTTAAAAATAATAAAATAAACTTAAAATATTTAAAATAAAAAAAATAATTTTATATAAATTTATAAATATATATATATATATCAATTTTTAACTATTACTATACATATATATTTATCATATATATATATATATATATATATATATATATATATATATATATATATATATATATATATATATATATATATATATATATATTTATTTATTTATAATTTTTTTAACTATTCAATTTTTTTATATTTAATTTATATTTAAAAATAATATACTATACTTAAAATATTTAAAATAAAAACTAATATTAATTATTATATATAAAATAAAAAGTATTATTAATTACTATATATATTTTTATTTATAATTTATTTAATTTTTAATTATTTATGAAATTAAATTATATTTATAAATAATATAGTCTACTTAAAATTTTTAAAATAAAAAAATAATATTACATAAATTTATGTATATATATATAAATATATATATTTGTAAATTTTATGGATTCTCGCAAGACCATGCACGAGACGTCGGAGCATGTCATGACTTTCTTACTTGCTGAAATGGGAACCACCGGATCTCTTGATGGACAGCAGAGATTGGTTGTGAAGGGGCGATTTGCTCCTAAGAACTTTGAGGGTATTCTTAAGAGATATATCAATGAGTATGTTATTTGCAATGACTGTAAGAGTGCAGATACCATTCTCTCGAAGGAGAATAGGCTGTTTTTCCTCCGTTGTGAGCAGTGTGGTTCGTCCCGATCAGTGGCACCGATCAAGGCCGGCTTTGTTGCTCGTGTTGGCCGTCGCAAGGCCGGGGCTTAATTCCAGACTTAGCTTCAAATGATTACTACATATATCTAAACAGAGAAGCGGTGCTTTGAACTCGACTTAAGTTAATCTAGTTCGAATTCCTTTTATATTTGTCCTTGCGAGCTTTTGCTGTAAGTCAGTCGTTAAATGAATGCTCTTAAACATTTATTCTAAATATATATATATATATATATATATATATATATATATATATATATATTTATTTATAATTTTTTTAATTATTAACCAAATAGGTCAACTTTTGACCAAAAAGTCAATTTTGGTCAAAATAGTCATTTTTTGACCTAATGACCACCATTTGACCTAATATGTCAACTTCTGAACAAAAAGTCAACTTTGGTCAAAATGGTCAATTTTTGACACAATGACCAACCTACTAACTCAATAGATCAACTTTTTGACCAAAAAGTCATCTTCGGTTAAAAATGGTTAATTCTTGACCCATTTACCAACTCATTGACCAAATAGGTCAACTTTTGACCAAAAAGTCAATTTTGGTTAAAATGGTCAATTTTTAACCCATTGACCCAATAGGTCTACTTTTGACCAAAAAGTTATCTTTGATCAAAATGGTCAAATCTTGACCTAATTACCAACTCATTGACCAAATAAGTCAACTTTTGACCAAAAGTCAACATTGGTCAAAATAGTCAATATCTGACCCAATGACAACCCCGTTGACCCAAACGGTTAACTTTTGACCAAAAATTCAATTTTGGTTAAAATATGTCAACTTTTGACCAAAAAACAATCTTTGGTCAAATTGGCCAATTTCTGACCCAATGACCACCCCATTGACCCAAAGACCAACCCATTGGCCCAATAGGTCGGTTTTTGACCAAAAAGTAAATTTTGGTTAAAATTGTTAATTTTTGATCTAATGACCAATTATTCACTCAATAAGTTAATCTCTGACCAAAAAGTCAACTTTGGTCAAAATATTCAATCCTTAACCCAATGACATACCCATTGACCCAATAGGTCAACTTTTGATGAAATAGTCAATTTTGGTCAAAATAGTCAATTTTTTATTGAATGACCACCAATTAACCCAATAAGTCATCTTTTGACCAAAAAGTCAACTTTGGTCAAATGATAAGTCAACTTTTGACCAAAATAGGTCAACTTTTGACCAAAAAAGTTAATTTTAGTCAAAATGGTCAACTTCTGATATAATGACCTCCCCGTTGACCCAATGGCTCAACTTTTGACCAAAAATTTAATTTTGGTCAAAATAATTAATTTTCGACCTAATGACCAAAATAATCAATTTTTTGAATTAAAGACCAATTATTGACCCAATAAGTCGATCTCTGACCAAAAAGTCAACTTTGGACAAAATGATCAATGATTGACCCAATGACAAACCCATTGCCCAAAAAGTCAAATTTTGACCAAAAAATCAATTTTGGTCAAAATAGTCAATTTTTGACCTAATGACCACCCATTGACCAAAAAGTCAACTTTTGAACAAAAAGTCAACTTTGATCAAAATGGTTAATTTTTGACCCAATGATCAACCCATTGACTAAATTGGTCAAATTTTGACCAAAAAGTTAACTTTTAGGTCAAAATAAATAATTTTGGACCTAATGACCAATTATTGACCTAATAAGTAAATCTCTGACCAAAAAGTCAACTTTGGTCATAATTATCAATCCTTGACCCAATGACAAACCCATTGACCCAACATATCATCCTTTGAACAAAAAGATAACTTTAGTCAAAATGGTAAATCCTTGACCCAATAACCAACCCACGGACCCAATAGGTCAACTTTTGACCTAATGACCACCTCATTGACCCAAAAGGTCAACTTTTGACCAAAAAGTCAAATTGGGTCAAAATGGTCAATTTCTGACACAATGACCTAAATGTCAACTTTGGTGAAAATGGTCATTCCTTCATCCAATGACCAACCCATTGACCCAATTTGTTAACTTTTATCTAAAAAGTCAACTTTAGCGAAAATAGTTAATCCTTGACCCAATGACCAACTTATTGACCCAATAGGTCAACTTTTGACCAAAAAGTCAATTTTGCTCAAAATTATCAATTTTTGATCTACTGACCGCCTCATTGACCTAAATTAGTCAAATTTTGACCAAAAGACAACTTTGGTCAAAATTGTCAATCCTTAACCCAATGACCAACCCATTGACCCAATATGTCAACTTTGACCAAAAAAGTCAATTTTGATTAAAATAGTCAATTTTGGCATAATGACCAATTTTTAACAGAGTAAACCAATCTCTGACTAAGAAGTCAACTTTGGTCAAGATGGTTAATCTTTGATCTAATGCCCAACTCATTGACCCAATAGGTCATCTTTTGACCAAAAAGTCAACTTTGGTCAAAATGGTCAATCCTTGACCCAATGATTTGACCAAAAACTCAATTTCAGTCAAAATAAAAAATTTTTCAATTAATGACCAATTATTGACCCAATAAGTCAATCTCTGACCAAATAGTCAACTTTAGTCAAAATGGTCAATCCTTGATCCAATGACAAACCCATAGACCCAATAGGTCAACTTTTGACCAAAAAGCCAATTTTGGTCAAAATAGTCAATTTTTGACCAAATGACCACCCATTGACCCAATAGGTCAACTTTTGACCAAAATGTCAACTTTGGTCAAAATTGACAATTTTTGACCTAATGACCAACCCATTGACCCAATATGTCATCTTTTGACCAAAAAAGTCACCTTTGGTAAAAATGGTCAACTTCTTGATCCAATTACCAATACATTAGCCAAATTTGTCAACTTTTGACCAAAAAGTCAACTTTGGTCAAAATGGTAAATTTCTGACCAAATGTCTTCTCTGTTGACCCAATGGGTTAACTTTTGACCAAAAATTCAATCTTGGTCAAAATAGTCAATTTTTTACCTAATGACCAATTAATGACCAAACAAGTCAATCTTTGACCAAAAAGTTAACTTTTGTCAAAATAATCACTCAATGACAAACACATTGACCCAATAGGACAACTTTTGACCAAAAAGTCAATTTTGGTCAAAATAGTCAATTTTTGACCTAATGACCACCCATTAACCCAATAGGTCAACTTTTGACCAAAAAGTCAACTTTGGTCAAAATGGTCAATTTTTGACCCAATGATCTACCCGTTGACCCAATATATCAAATTTTGACCAAAAAGTTTTCTTCGGTTAAAATGGTCAAATCTTGACCCAATTACCAACTCATTGACCAAATAAGTCAACTTTTGACCAAATAGTCAACTTTGGTCAAAATAGTCAATTTCTGACCCAATGACCACCTTGTTGGCCCAATGGGTATACTTTTGACAAAAAATTTAACTTTGGTCAAAATAATCAATTTTTGACCTAATGACCAATTATAGACCCAATAAGTCAATATCTGACCAAAAAGTCAACTACGGTCAAAATGATCAATATTTGACCCAATGACCAACCCATTGACCCAATAGGTTAACTTTTGACTAAAAAGTCAACTTTGGTCAAAATGATTTATTTTTTACCCAAAAACCAACGCATTGACCCAACAGGTCAACGTTTGACCAAAAAACCAATTTTGGTCAAAATAATCAATTTTTGACCTAATGACCAATTATTAACCCAGTTAGCCAATCTCTGACCAAAAAGTCAACTTTGGTCAAAATGGTCTATCCTTGACCCAATGACCAACCCATTAACCCAGTAGGTCAACTTTTGACAAAAAGTCATCTTTGGTCAAAATGGTCGATTCCTGGTCCAATAACTACCCCATCGACCTAATGGGTTTACTTTCGACAAAAATTCAATTTTGGTCAAAATAGTCAATTTTTGACCAAATGACCAATAATTGACCCACTAAGCCAATCTCTGACCAAAAAGTCAACTTTGGTCAAAATGGTCAATCTTTGACCCAATAACAAACCCATTGACCCAATAGGTTAACTTTTGACCCAAAAGTCAACTTTAGTTAAAATGGTCAATTTCCGACCCAATGACCAACCCATTGACCCAATAGGTTAAGTTTTGACCAAAAAGTCAACTTTCGTCAAAATGGTCAAACCTTGACTCAATAACCAACCCATTGACCCAATATGTCAACCTTTGACCAAAAAGTCAATTTTGGTAAAAATAGTCAAATTTTGACCTAATGACCCCCCATTAACTAAATAGGTCAACTTTTGACCAAAAAGTCAACTTTGGTCAAAATGGTCAATTTTTGACCCAATGACCAACCCGCTAGCCAAATTAGTCAACTTTTTTATCAAAATAGAAAATTTTTGACATAATGACCAATTATTAACCTAATAAGTAAATCTTTGACCAAAAAGTCAACTTTGGTCATATTGTCAATCCTTGACCCAATAACCAACCCACTGACCCAAAAGATCGACTTTTGACTAAAAAGTCAATTTTGGTCAAAATAGTAAATTTTTGACATAATTACCCATTATTGACCCACTAGGTCAACTTTTGAACAAAAAAATCAATTTTCAACCTAATGACCACCTCATTGACCCAAAAGGTCAACTTTTGACCAAAATTCAAATTTGGTCAAAATGGTCAATTTCTGACACAATGACTTAAATGACAACTTTGGTGAAAATGTTCAATCCTTTATCCAATGACCAACCAATTGACCCAATTTGTTAACTTTTGACTAAAAAGTCCACTTTGGCCAAAATGGTTAATCCTTGACGCAATGACCAACCTATGGACCCAATAGGTCAAGTTTTGACCAAAAAGTTAATTTTGCTCAAAATTGTCAATTTTTGACCTATTGACCGCCTCATTGACCTAAATAGGTCAAATTTCGACAAAAGACAACTTTGGTCGAAATAATCAATCCTTAACCCAATGACCAACGCAATGACCCAATAGGTCGACTTTTGACCAAACAGATCAATTTGGATTAAAATAATCAATTTTTGACTTAATGACCAATTTTTAACCCAGTAAACCAATCTTTGACCAAAAAGTCAACTTTGGTAAAGATGGTTAATCTTTGACCTAATGCCCAACCCATTGACCCAATAGCCATCTTTTGACCAAAAAGTCAACTTTGGTCAAAATGGTCAATCCTTGACCCAATGACCAACCCATTGGCCTAATAGGTCAACATTTGACCAAAAAGTCAATTTTGGTCAAAATAAACAATTTTTGAATTAATGACCCAATAAGTCAATCTCTGACCAAAAAGTTAACTTTGGTCAAAATGGTCAATCCTTGATCCAATGACAAACCCATTGACCCAATATGTCAACTTTTGACCAAAACGCCAATTTCGGTCAAAGTAGTAAATTTTTGAATTAATGATCAATTATTGACCAATAAGTTAATCTCTGACCAAAAAGTGAACTTTGGTCAAAATGGTCAATCATTGACCCAATGGTAAACCCATTGACCCAATATTTTTTTTATAATTTATTTAACTATTAAATATTTTTATAATTAAATTATATTTATAAATAATATACTATACTTAAAATATTTAAAATAAAAAAATAATATAATATATATATATATATATATATATATATATATATATATATATATATATATATATATATATATATATATATATATATATATATAAAGATATAGAATTATTTATTTATAATTTATTTAACTACTAAATATTTTTATGAATAAATTATATTTTTAAATAATATACTATACTTAAAATATTTAAAATAAAAAAATAATATTAAATAAATATATATAACTATATATATATTTATATATATCTATATATATATTATATAAAAAAAATTAAATAAATAATTATCTATATATAAAATAATATAATTTATTTATTTATTTATAATTTTTTAAACTATTAAATATTTTTATAATTAAATTATATTTAAAAATAATATACTATACTTAAAATATTTAAAATAAAAAAATAATATTATTTAGATTTATTTATAAATATATATAAATATATATATTTATAAATATATATATTTATAAATATATATATATGTATATATATATATATTTATTTATTTATCATTTTTTAAATATTAAATAATTTTATAATTAAATTATATTTATTAATAATATATTATACTTAAAATATTTAAAATAAAAAAATAATATTTAATAAATTATATATATATATATATATATATATATATATATATATATATATATATATATATATATATATAGTACCTCTATATATATTTTTTATTTATAATTTTTTAAATTATTAAAAAGTTTTATAATTAAATAATATTTATAAATAATATACTATACTTAAAACATTTAAAATAAAAAATAATTTAATATAAATATTTATATATATATATATATATATATATATATATATATATATATATATATATATATATATATATTATATATATAGCTATATATATATTGTTATTTATAATTTATTTAATTATTAATTATTTTTATAATTAAATTATATTTATAAATAATATACTATACTTAAAACATTTAAAATAAAAAAATAATATATATATATATATATATATATATATATATATTTATAATTTACTTAACTATTAAATATTGATGATCAATCCTCGACCTAATGCCCAAACCATTGACACAATAGGTTAAGTTTTGACCAAAAAGTCAATTTTGGTCAAAATAGTCTATTTTTGAATTAATGACCAATACTCAATAGTCAATCTCTGACAAAAAAGTCAACTTTGGTCAAAATGGTCAATCCTTGACCCAATGACAAACTCATTAACCAAATAGGTCAACTTTTGACCAAAAAGTTAATTTTGTTCAAAATAACATTTTTTGACCTAATGACCACCCTTTGACCCAATAGGTCAACTTTTGAACAAAAGGTCAACTTTGGTCAAAATGGTCAATTTTTGACACAATGACCATCCCACTGACCCAATAGATCAACTTTTTGACCAAAAAGCTATCTTCGGTCAAAATGGTTAATTCTTGACCCGATTACCAACTCATTGACCAAATAGGTCAACTTTTAACCAAAAAGTCAACTTTGGTTAAAATGGTCAATTTTTAACCCAATGGCCCAATAGGTCTACTTTTGACCAAAAAGTCATCTTTGGTCAAAATGGTCAATTCTTGACCCAATCACCAACTCATTGACTAAATAGGTCAACTTTTAACCAAGTCAACTTTGGTCAAAATAGGCAATATCTAACCCAATGACCACCCCGTTGACCCAATAGGATAACTTTTGACCAAAAATTCAATTTTGGTCAAAATAGGTCAAATTTTGACCAAAAAGTAATCTTTGGTCAAAATGGCCAATTTCTGACCTAATGACCAACCCATTGACCCAATAGGTCGGTTTTTGACGAAAAAGTAAATTTTGGTCAAAATAGTTTATTTTAGATCTAATGACCAATTATTCACTCAATAAGTTAATCTCTGACCAAAAAGTTAACTTTGGTCAAAATATTCAATCCTTAACCCAATGACAAACCCATTGACCAAATAGGTCAACTTTTGACCAAATAGTCAATTTTGGTCAAAATAGTCAATTTTTGACTGAATGACCACCAATTGACCCAAAAAGTCAACTTTTGACCAAAAAGTCAACTTTGGTCAAATGATAAGTCAACGTTTGACCAAAATAGGTCAACTTTTGACCAAAAAAGTTAATTTTTGTCAAAATGGTCAACTTCTGACATAATGACCTCCCCGTTGACCCAAAGGCTCAACTTTTGACCAAAAATTTAATTTTGGTCAAAATAATTAATTTTTGACCTAATGACCAAAATAGTCAATTTTTTGAATTAATGACCAATTATCGATCCAATAAGTCGATCTTTGACCAAAAAGTCAACTTTGGACAAAATAATCAATGATCGAATCTAATGACGTACCCATTACCCAATAAGTCAAATTTTGACCAAAAAGTTAATTTTGGCTAAAATAGTCAATTTTGACCTAATGACCACCCATTGACCAAATAGGTCAACTTTTGACCAAAAAGTCAACTTTGGTCAAAATGGTCAATTTTTGACCCATGATCAACCCATTGACTAAATTGGTCAAATTTTGACCGAAAGTCAACTTTTTAGGTCAAAATAGACAATTTTGGACCTAATGACCAATTATTAACCCAATAAGTAAATCTCTGACCAAAAAGTCAACTTTGGTCATAATTATCAATCCTTGACCCAATGACAAACCCATTGACCCAACATATCAACCTTTGAACAAAAAGATAACTTTGGTCATAATGGTAAATCCTTGACCCAATAACCAACCCACCGACCCAATAAATCGACTTTTGTCCAAAAAGTCAATTTCGGTCAAAATAGTAAATGTTTTACATAATTGCCAATTATTGACCCAATAGGTCAACTTTTGAACAAAAAAGCCAATTTTTGTCAAAATTGGCAATTTTTGATCTAATGTTCACCTCATTGACCCAAAAGGTCAACTTTTGACAAAAAAGTCAAATTGGGTCAAAATAGCCAATTTCTGACACAATGACCTAAATGTCAACTTTGGTGAAAATGGTCAATCCTTCATCCAATGACCAACCCATTGACCCAATTTGTTAACTTTTGACTAAAAAGTTAACTTTGGCCAAAATAGTTAATCCTTGACCCTATGGCCAACCTATTGACCCAATAGGTCAACTTTTGACCAAAAAGTCAATTTTGCTCAAAATTGTCAATTTTTGATCTACAGACCGCCTCATTGACCTAAATAGGTCAAATTTTGACCAAAAGACAACTTTGGTCAAAATTGTCAATCCTTAACCCAATGACCAAACCATTTACCCAATATGTCAACTTTGACCAAAAAGTCAATTTTATTGAATAAAATAGTCAATTTTTGACCTAATGACCAAATTTTGACCTAGTAAACCAATCTCTATCTAAAAAGTCAACTTTGTTCAAGATGGTTAATCTTTGACCTAATGCCCAACCCATTGACCCAATAGGACATCTTTTGACCAAAAAGTCAACTTTGGTCAAAATGATCAATCCTTGACCCAATGACCAACCCATTAGCCTAATAGGTGAACATTTGACCAAAAAGTCAATTTCGATCAAAATAAAAATTTTTTGAATTAATGACCAATTATTGACCCAATAAGTCAATCTCTGACCACATAGTCAACTTTAGTCAAAATGGTCAATCCTTGATCCAATGACAAACCCATAGACCCAATAGGTTAACTTTTGACCAAAAAGCTACTTTTGGTCAAAATAGTCAATTTTTGACCAAATGACCACCCATTGACCCAATAGGACTACTTTTCACCAAAAAGTCAACTTTGGTCAAAATGGATAATTTTTGACCCAATGACCAACCCATTGACCCTATAGGTCATCTTTTGACCAAAAAAGTCATCTTTGGTAAAAATGGTCAACTTCTTGATCCAACTACCAACACATTGGCCAAATATGTCAACTTTTGACCAAAAAGTCAACTTTGGTCAAAATGGTCAATTTCTGACCCAATGGCCTCCCCGTTGTCCCGATGGGTTAGCTTTTGACCAAAAATTCAATCTTGGTCAAAATAGTCAATTTTTGACCTAATGACCAATTAATGACCAAATAAGTCAATCTCTGACCAAAAGTTATTTTTTGTTAAAATAATCAATCCTTCACCCAATGACAAACACATTGACCCAATAGGACAAATTTTGACCAAAAAGTCAATTTTGGTCAAAATAGTCAATTTTTAACCTAATGACCACTCATTAACCCAATAGGTCAACTTTTGACAAAAATTCAACTTTGTTCAAAATGGTCAATTTTTGATCCAATGACCTACCCGTTGATCCAATATATCAGATTTTGACCAAAAAGTTTTCTTCAGTCAAAATGGTCAAATCTTGACCCAATTACCAACACATTGACAAAATAATATAAAGAAATATTTATAAATTTTTAAATAAATATATATATATTTATATAATATTATTATTCTATTTTAAATAATTTAAGTATAGTATATTATTTTTAAATTTAATTTAATTATAAAAATATTTAATAGTTTAAAAAATTATAAATATATACTATGCTTAAAATATTTATATGTATATATTTATAATTTTTTTAACTACTAAATATTTTTAAAATTAAATTATATTTAAAATAATATACTATACTTAAAAGATTTAATATATATATATATATATATATATATATATATATATATATATATATATATATATATATATATATCATTTTTTTAACTATTAAATAATTTTATAATTAAATTATATTTATTAATAATATATTATACTTAAAATATTTAAAATAAAAAAATAATATTAAATAAATTTTATTATATATATAAATATATATTTATGTACCTCTATATATATATTTATTTATAATTTTTTTAATTACTAATTATTTTTATAAATAAATTTTATTTATAAATAATATACTATACTTAAAATATTTAAAATAAAAAAATTAAATAATTTTTTTTATATATAAATATATATTTATGTACCTCAATATATAAATTATTATTTATAATTTTTTTAATTATTAAATATTTTTATAATTAAATTATATTTATAAATAATGTACTATACCTAAAATATATAAAATAAAAAAGTAATATATATATATATATATATATATATATATATATATATATATATATATATATATATATATATATATATATATATATATATACAATTTTATATTTATAATTTATTTAACTATTAAATATTTTATGATTAAATTATATTTATAAATAATATACTATACTTAAAATATTTAAAATAAAAAAATAATATTAAATAAATTTATATATATATATATATATATTATTTATAAATTATTTAATTATTATATATTTCTGTGATTAAATTATATTTATAAATAATATACTATTTTTAAAATGTTTAACATAAAAAAATAATTCTAAATAAATTTATTTATATGTACCTATATTTATTTATTTATAATTTATTTAACTATTAAATAATTTTATAATTAAAAATATATTTATAAATAATATAATATACATAAAGTATTTAAAATAAAAAATAATATTAAATAAATTATATATATATATATATATATATATATATATATATATATATATATATATATATATATATATATATATTTATTTATTTATATATACATATATATTTTTTTATTTATAATTTATTTAATTATTAAATTTTTTTATAATTAAATTATATTTATAAATAATATACTATACTTTAAACATTGAAAATAAAAAAAAATAATATTATATAAATATATATATATATATATATATATATATATATATATATATATATATATATATATAACTATATATATTTTTTTATTTATAATTTATTTATTGATTAAATATTTTTATAATTAAATTACATTTATAAAAAGTATACTATTCTTAAAACATTTAAAATTAGAAAAATAATAGAATATAAATTTATATAGATATGTATATATCAATATATATTTATATATAACTATATATATTTTTTATTTATAATTTATTTAATTATTAATTATTTTTATAATTAAGTTATATTTATAAATAATATACTATACCTAAAACATTTAAAATAAAAAAATAATATTATATATATATATTTATTTATTTATTTTTAATTTACTTAACTATTAAATATAAATGATCAATCCACGACCTATTTCCCAAACCATTGGCTCAATAGGTCAACCTTTGACAAAAAAGTCAATTTTGGTCAAAATAGTATATTTTTGAATTAATGACCAATTATTGACCCAATAGTCAATCTTTGACAAAAAGTTAACTTTGGTCAAAATGGTCATTATTTGACCCAATGACAAACTCATAAACCAAATAGGTCAACTTTTAACCAAAAAGTCAATTTTGGTCAAAATTATCATTTTTTGACCTAATGACCAACCTTTGACCCAATAGGTCAACTTTTGAACAAAAAGTCAACTTTGGTCAAAATGGTCAATTTTTGACACAATGACCAACCCACTGACCAAATAGATCAACTTTTTGACCAAAAAGTCATCTTCGATCAAAATGGTTAATTCTCGACCCAATTACCAACTCATTGACCAAATATATCAACTTTTGACCAAAAAGTCAACTTTGGTTAAAATGGTCAATTTTTAACCTATTGACCCAATAGGTCTACTTTTGACCAAAAAGTCATCTTTGGTTAAAATGGTCTATTCTTGACCCAATTACCAACTCATTGACTAAATAGGTCAACTTTTGATCAAAAGTCAACTTTGTTCAAAAAAGTCAATATCTGACCCAATGACCACCCTGTTGACCCAATAGGTTAACTTTTGACCAAAAATTCAATTTTGGTCAAAATAGGTCAACTTTTGACCAAAAAGTAATCTTTAGTCAAAATGGCCAATTTCTGACCCAATGACCACACCATTGACCCAAAGACCAACCCATTGACTCAAAAGGTCGGTTTTTGACGAAAAAGTAAATTTTGGTCAAAATAGTTAATTTTTGATCTAATGACCAATTATTCACTCAATAAGTTAATCTCTGACCAAAAAGTCAACTTTTGTTAAAATATTCAATCCTTAACCCAAAATATTTATATACAGCTATATATATTTAATTATAATTTATTTAACAATTAAATAGTTTTATAAATAAATAATATTTATAAATAAAATACTATACTTAAAATATTTAAAATAAAAAATTATAATATATATATATTATAATTTTTGGTCTAATCATCCCACTTTCCTTGATTTGGTGGCTGAATATTGGATCCCCGACACCTCTAATAACCCCCTCACTCACCTCCAACAGTACTGCTCTTGCGAGTGGGTAGGAAGCTTAGGTCTTGGAGTTGGAACACCATTGGCGATGTGTTTCAAGAAATTGCCAAGACCGAAAAGGAAGTTGCTACGTTTGAGCGGATGCTCTCGGGAATGATGGCTATGGCAATTTTGTAAGCTGCACGGGAGAAACTCCTTACTCTTATTGATCAGCGAGGACCAACTTCTTAGACAGAAATCGGCCATTAGTAAATTCAAAGAGGGTGATAGGAACACCAAGTTCTATCATGCTTTCATTAATTACAGGAGGAAGTGCAATGCAATTCATTCAATTATAAATGGCCATGGAAATCTCATCAGGGATGGAGAGGAAATTGCCTTGGATGCTGTCGAGTTCTATAAAAACCTTCTTACCCACAAGCTCGCTAACGGACCTCACATTGATCCACAAATTGTTCAGCAAAGAATATCATTACACCGAGTCCCTCCAACTTGGATGGTATTCCAACACAAGAAGAGATCCGGTTGGCCCTCAATACAATTGATAGTTATAAAGCGACTTGGACTCGATGGGTTCACTTGCTCGACTTTTAAGAAGACATGGAACATATGCAAGGAAGAGGTCACCAAAGCTATTCGTAGCTACTTCCGTGGAGTTGAGCTACCCCGATATTTTCATGCATCTACAATGATTCTAATCCCAAAGAATGCTACATCTAAGGATTCGGAATCAATATAGACCCATCGACTTAACTTCGATGTCAATGAAAATTATTAGTAAAATATTGGTGAGTAGGGTACAACCCCATTTGGATAAGCTCATTTCTCTTAACCAATCTGCATTTGTGAAAGGAAGATCGATATCCGATAATGTTCTTCTAGCCCAAGAGTTGCTCGTTGGATCCGGATAAACCATGTAGGGAGGCAATCCGATCTACAAGTTAGATATAAAGAAAGCATATGACATCGTTGATTGGAATTTTGTTTTGGAGGTGCTCCGAGCCGGAGGGTTCTCGCGGAACTTACGCAATCTTATCGGCGGATGGCTGCATCGGAATCATCACTCCATTCTCATCAATGGTAACTGTTGGGGTGGATTTAAGGCCACTGGGGGTCTTAAACAAGGAGACCCACTTTCTCCTACTCGTTTTCATCCTATGCATGGACTACTTCTCTAGATTGTTGGAAGCCCGAGTCTCCCCTTATCCATATGCCAATTACCACCATAAATCTAACATTTTCATTTCTCACCTCATGTATGCAGATGATATTATGTTGTTTTCTAGGGCTAACAAACACGCGAGTGAAAAGAATGATCAATTGTGTGCAACTATTCCAGCAAACTTCTGGCCTGCAGTTCAATAATGCTAAGTGTGAGTTAATCTTCCCTCACCACTGTCCAGCAGAAATCTCTCACTGGATCTCTCAGACCACTGGTTTTTCTAAGGCTACTCTCCCATTCAAATACTTGGGAGTCCCTCTTATTAAAGGTAGATCCAAACAGGTTCATTTTGATGACATTATTGGCAAGATTCATACCAATCTCACCAGTTGGGCTCACTCCTTCTTATCTAATGGTGGGAGAATTACTATTCTGAATAGTATTCTGACATCCTTCCCATCCTACATACTTCGACAACTCTGTATGAAGAAGAGCACAAGAATTCAAATTGAAAGAATTTTTAATAGATTCTATGGTCGGCGATAGGAAGCAAATACACTGAGCAAGTTGGCAAAAGTTAGCTAAACCCTATGGTGCTGGTGGTTTGAACTTTAAAGGGCTGAAACAACTACAACGGTAAACCTCTGCAAGCTTTGGATTCAATTTAGACAACGAGACATCCATCTCGGGCTAAATATATGAATGGCAAGCATCGCAGAGGAAGCACCCAGCTACAATACAGGTCAGATCTGGGGACTCCAGAATCTGGAAACAAATGGTGAAGATTAGGGATCTGGCTGAGTCTATGTACATTTGGGAACTGGGAAAAGGTGAGATCTCCTTTTGGCAGGATCATTGGTGTCCTGATGATATGCTGAGTGGGCTGCCAAACCTGATCAAGACTGATTTTCCTGTTGCTGATTGCTTGGTCCTATGATCGATGGGATCCTTCAACTCTCCAATTACTCCTTCAGGACCATTCCGCAAAGCAAGTGGTAAAGATCCCTTTTGATAGATCTCGACTCGATAGGATTATATGGCAAAATGGGAAGCATCAGAGCCTCACTAAAACACTTTATCTGAAAATTAACAACTGGAGCACTACTGGCTGGGGGACTGCAATTTGGAATAAATTTCTCACCCCATCCATGTCTTTTCTGAACTGGAGGATCTTCCATCATCACTTACCCACTGATGATATTCTCGAACTAAAAGGACTTAGAGGACCATCTAAGTGCTCTTTATGCGGCCGACAATACGAAACAATTCAACACCTGTTTTTCACTTGTTCATTCTCCCGACGAGTTTGGACCATGCTTATTAACTCGGTGAAATTAAATACTATGAACTTAGACCGTGCTGGACTTTTTCAGCTGTTGGCAGTCATGGCAGAAG
>CM040431.1:90791049-90846049 GCA_022702705.1 Papilionanthe hookeriana x Papilionanthe teres
CCTTCTCTCGTTGTCTGGAGGAAGGGTGATTCTAGAATATGGAAGAGAATCTTATCTTGCAGGGATTGGGCTAAACACCTTATTTACTGGGACTTAGGCAATGGTAAAATATCGTTTTGGCATGATACTTGGTCTCCGGTTCATTTTATTCCTGGACCAGATGCTAACAACGATCTTCTTGTGTCCGATGTTTGGCTGGATCACACTTGGAATATCCCGCTTTTGCATCAACTTGTTGGGGTTGATAATTGTTGACCTCATTTTACAATGAGTCAATGCCCTTTTGACCTAAAAAGTCAACTTTGGTCAAATTGGTCAAACCAGACCTAGTGACCTACACTGTTGACCCCATAGGTCAACCCTATGACCTAAAAAGTCAACTTTGGTCAAATTGGTCAAACCAGACCTAATGACCTACACTGTTAACCCCATAGGTCAACCCTATGACCTAAAAAGTCAACTTTGGTCAAACTGGTCAAACCAGACTTAATGACCTACACTGTTGACCCCATAGGCCACCCTTATGACCTAAAAAGTCAACCTTGGTCAAACTAGTCAAACCAGACCTAATGACCTACACTGTTGACCCCATAGGTCACCCTTATGACCTAAAAAGTCAACTTTGGTCAAACTGGTCAAACCAGACCTAATGACCTACCCTGTTGACCCCATAGGTCACCCCTATGACCTAAAAAGTCAACTTTGGTCAAACTGGTCAAACCAGACCTAATGACCTACCCTGTTGACCCCATAGGTCACCCTTATGACCTAAAAAGCCAACTTTGGTCAAACTGGTCAAACCAGACCTAGTGACCTACACTGTTGACCCCATAGGTCACCCTTATGACCTAAAAAGTCAACCTTGGTCAAACTGGTCAAACCAGACCTAATGACCTACCCTGTTGACCCCATAGGTCACCCCTATGACCTAAAAAGTCAACTTTGGTCAAACTGGTCAAACCAGACCTAATGACCTACCCTGTTGACCCCATAGGTCACCCCTATGACCTAAAAAGTCAACTTTGGTCAAACTGGTCAAACCAGACCTAATGACCTACCCTGTTGACCCCATAGGTCACCCCTATGACCTAAAAAGTCAACTTTGGTCAAACTGGTCAAACCAGACCTAATGACCTACCTTGTTGACCCCATAGGTCACCCTTATGACCTAAAAAGCCAACTTTGGTCAAACTGGTCAAACCAAACCTAGTGACCTACACTGTTGACCCCATAGGTCACCCTTATGACCTAAAAAGTCAACCTTGATCAAACCGGTCAAACCGGACCTAATGACCTACCTCGTTGACCCCATACAGTCACCCCTATGACCTAAAAAGTCAACTTTGGTCAAACTGGTCAAACCGGACCTAATGACCTACCTGTTGACCCCATAGGTCACCCCTATGACCTAAAAAGTCGACTTTGGTCAAGCTGGTCAAACCGGACTCAATGACCTACACTGTTGACTCCATAGGTCATCCTTATGACCTAAAAAGTCAACTTTGGTCAAATTGGTCAAACCAGATCTAATGACCTACACTGTTGACCCCATAGGTCACCCTTATGACCTAAAAAGTCAACTTTGGTCAAACTGGTCAAACCAGACCTAATGACCTACCCTGTTGACCCCATAGGTCAACCCTATGACCTAAAAAGTCAACTTTGGTCAAATTAGTCAAACCGGACCTAATGACCTACCATGTTGACCCCATAGGTCGACCTTTTGACCTAAAAAGTCAACTTTGGTCAAATTGGTCGGACCGGACCTAATGACCGACTCCGTTGACCCATAAATCAACCTTTTCACCCACTAACACATTTAAAACACCACAATGACAAAATCACGGACATTGGACATCTTAAAATCAATTTGATTAATTTGGGCTAACTTGGGTCGACCCAAGTCGAAATTGGTCAACACTTATCTATTTTAATTAAAATAGATAAAAAATGACATAAAAATGACAAAATTAATCAAATAATTAATTTCAAAATTATTTTGATTAATTAAAATGATTAATGATTTAATTTTCAACATTTTAATTAAATGACATAATTAAAATGAAAATTAAATTAAAAATCATAAAATGACATAAAATGACAAAAATAATCAATTAATTAATTTGAAATCATTTTCAATTAGTAAATTGATTAATCAAATAATTTCCACCAATTTTAATTAATAAAAAAATTAATTAAAATGGAAATTAAAGGGGAGGGATGAAAATACAAGTGAGCTCTTCATATTTAATTGGACCAATTCATTTTAAAAGCCTCTTTAACATATAAAAAGTCCATTTTAAAGTTCATTTTAAAGCCCATCCTAAAGCTCATCCTAAAGCCCATCATCCATGGCTTAACCCCCATGGTTATGCATGGAATGAGGTGTCATCACCTCCCTCATTCCCTCCTTAAGGTGGCCGGCCAACATAGGGCCAAAATGACCACCACCCAAGCCACCCAATGAGGAGAAAACCTGACATGTAACCTCTCTTTACCATGGTAAATGGAAATGATGAAGGCTAGGCTATAGGCTAGGTTATGTGTCATCACTTCCTAAGCTCATGGATTGAGTTGTAAGCTCCTTAGCAAGCCTTGCAACACCTCACCATTCACCTCCCACAATGGCCAATGGACAAGAGACAAAGAGATGAAATTCAACATGAAATACTTAGAGAGAAAAATCTAAGCTTATCTCCTACCAATTGATCACCCAATCAGCATGTAGGGGAGATAAGTAATGCCCAAGAACAGACTTAAGGCAAGCCAACTCCATCATTTGGCTATAAATAGAGCCCTTGGCCGAAACTAGCTAAGAAGGAAGAAAATATTTAGTGAGACCTATAGGCTGCCCAAATCCTCCTGCTCCCAACATAAAAGTTCTTCCTAAGAGTCCCCACTATCTTTTAGGAGTGAAACCCAGCCTTAGATCTAACCCATTTGAGCCAATTTGAGCCATTTTCAAAATCAGCCCAAATCGGGACCAATTCCCAAATTCCTCTCCAACCACAACTTCGGAACAAATTGCTGCTTCCACGATCTTCTCTTGGGGTCCAAGAAGACAACCATGGGGTCCGATCGACTTGATCCACTTGTGGCCAAGGTATGGAATTTATATTTGCAAAATAATTCATGTTTTTAATAAATCATGTATTTTGCTAGCTCAAAAGTGTATCATCACCGTATGGATTGATACTACTTGTCTAGATGAGCATTTTAAAAAAAAATCACTCAATTTCATCAAGAAATGAGTGAGATATTAATGTTTGAAGTTCAATGGCTACGGAATTTCGGGATTAAATCCCGAATTTTCTGCGCCGTCCGATCCGGCGCCTTTGGAACGGACGGCGCAGATCTGCGCCGAACGAGCCCCGCGGTCCGACCCGTTGCACGGGATCTTCCCGCCCGTTCGACGCGTCCGAGAACACGCGTCGACGGCGGGAAGCTTTGGCGGCGCGATATTAAAAAAAAAAAAAAGAAAATTTCTTTTTAATCCCTTAAACTTCAAAAATTCATATCTTTTTAACCAGAGGTCCTAAAAATAAAATAAAAATACCTCTGGAAAGCTCTTGAAGAGAAGCAAATTATGAGACCAAAATCATAATTTTATTCTTAGTATTTAATTTTTAATTAATTAAATACTCTCTGGAGCATTTTAATTATTAAAAATTATTTATAAATAAAAAAATTATGAAACTTTGAGGCATTTATCTTTATGTTCTTGGGGACCTTCCATAATTTTTCTAAGGACAGAAAACATGCTTAGGATACTTTTCTTGAATTTTCAAGTTTCTTTGTAATTATTTCAAATAATAATTATAAAAATTTGAAAATTAAGAAAATAAAAATACAAATGACTAGGAATGATAGGGCAACAGATATTAACCCTAGGAAAATATTCCTAAGTCATGAAAACAATTTTGAATGACATTTTGAAATTTAGGGATAAAATCATTTATTAATTAAATAATTTTAATCCCAAAATGACCCTTTATGAATTTAAATTATTTTCATCAACAAAAACTTTGAAAATGGTTTTAGTCTATGATAGGCTAATAATAAACCTCACTTGAGTTTAAAATGACAAGATTAGATTCAATTAGGGTTTAAAATGACATTTAATCCATTAAACCTTACCTAAATTAGGTTTAATAAAAATTAAACTCCTTTAATTAAGTTTAAAGACACACTAAACTTAATTAACCCATTAAACCTTACCTAAATTAGGTTTAATAAAAATTAAACTCTTTTTAATTAAGTTTAAAGACACACTAAACTTAATTAACCCATTAAACCTTACATAAATTAGGTTTAATAAAATCTAAACCCTAATTAGGTCTAACCCTTAGACCTAATTAAACCTTTAAGCCTTAACTAACTAAGGTTTAATAAAATCTAAATCCTAATTAGGTCTAACCCCTAGACCTAATTAAACCTTTAAGCCTTAACTAACTAAGGTTTAATCATACCTAAACCCTAATTAGGTCTAACCCTTAGACCTAATTAAACCATTAAGCCTTAACAAACTAAGGTTTAATCAAACTTAAATCCTAATTAGGTCTAACCCTTAGACCTAATTAAACCTTTAAGCCTTAACTAACAAAGGTTTAATCAAACTTAAACCCTAATTAGGTCTAACCCTTAGACCTAATTAAACCTTTAAGCCTTAACTAACTAAGGTTTAATCAAACTTAAACCCTAATTAGGTCTAACCCTTGACCTAATTAAACCTTTAAGCCTTAACTAACTAAGGTTTAATCAAACTTAAACCCTAATTAGGTCTAACCCTAGACCTAATTAAACCTTTAAGCCTTAACTAACTAAGGTTTAATCAAACTTAAACCCAAATTAGGTCTAACCCTTAGACCTAATTAAACCTTTAAGCCTTAACTAACTAAGGTTTAATCATACCTAAACCCTAATTAGGTCTAATCCTTAGACCTAATTAAACCATTAAGCCTTAACTAACTAAGGTTTAATCAAACTTAAACCCTAATTAGGTCTAACCCTTAGACCTAATTAAACCTTTAAGCCTTAACTAACTAAGGTTTAATCATACCTAAACCCTAATTAGTGTCTAACCCTGAACTAATTAAACCTTTAAGCCTTAACTAACTAAGGTTTAATCATACCTAAAGCTTCAATTAGGTCTAACCCTGAACTCCAATTAAACCTTTAAGCCTTAACTAACTAAGGTTTAATCAAACTTAAACCCTAATTAGGTCTAACCCTTGGACCTAATTAACTCTTTAAGCCTTAACTAACTAAGGTTTAATCATACCTAAACCCTAATTGGGTCTAACCCTTAGACCTAATTAAACCATTAAGCCTTAACTAACTAAGGTTTAATCAAACTTAAACCCTAATTAGGTCTAACCCTTAGACCTAATTAAACCTTTAAGCCTTAACTAACTAAGGTTTAATCAAACTTAAACCCTAATTAGGTCTAACCCTTAGACCTAATTAAACCATTAAGCCTTAACTAACTAAGGTTTAATCAAACTTAGACCAAACCCTTAGGTTCAACCTGACATGAACCTAAACCAAACTTAAACCTAACTTAAGCTCGATCTACATTAGACTTAAGTCAAACCAAACTTAGGTTCAACCTGACATGAACCAAAACTAAACTTAAACCTAACTTAAGCCTGATCTACATTAGACTTAAGTCAAACCAAACTTAGGTTCAACCCACATTGAACCTAAATCAAACTTAAACCTAACTTAAGCCTGATCTACATTAGACTTAAGTCAAACCAAACTTAGCTTCAACCTGACTTGAACCTAAGTCAAAATCAAACCAAACTTAAGTCTAACCCATATTAGACTCAAGTTAAACCAAACTTAGCTAAACCTAACCTAACTTGAGTCCAACCTAACTTGAACTCAAGTTAACCAAAACCTTATGTTCAACCCACATTGAACCTAACCTAAACCTAACTTAACTTGAGTCCAACCTAACTTGAACTCAAGTTAACCAAAACCTTAGGTTCAACCCACATTGAACCTAACCTAAACCTAACCTAACTTAAGTCTAACCTAAACCTAACTTGAACTCAAGTTAACCAAAACCTTAGGTTCATCCACCCAACACAAATAAAACTTTCTGGTAGTATCGATTCTTCAGAAACGCACTGCCACAACAACAGTTACACTTTTTTCGAGGATAAATGTTAACCTTAATCGGGAGTTTTCCTAGGCAATATTAATTGCTCAGGATGTAATTAACTATAGGAGCTTGCTCCTATAGGAGATTAAAGAACTCGGGATAGGTATTTTACCTACAAGACCTCTGCAGGTTATCCAAGATCTTTATGTGATCTTCTTATATGAAAAACTTCGGTAATTACACGATACGAAGACTTTTTCTATGAGATTATCATTCGATCTCTTTTCTCTCGATCTCTATCATGATTAATCCTTCTTCAAGTTCTCCAAAGACTCCTGACAATAAGTCTAAGTAGAATAAGAATTAGGGTAATGGATAGAGAAAGAGAGTGGCGACTCCTTGACATTGACATGATATAGGAATTGACGGCGACAACATGCGACACAAAAAAAAATATATTTCATCGCCATCAGACCCCATAGGTCAACCTTTTGACCTAAAAAGTCAACTTTGGTCAAAATTGGTCAAACCAGACCTAGTGACCAACCCTGTTAACCCCATAGGTCACCCTTATGACCTAAAAAGTCAACATTGGTCAAATTGGTCAAACCAGACCTAGTGACCAACCCTGTTGACCCCATAGGTCACCCTTATGACCTAAAAAGTCAACTTTGGTCAAACTGGTCAAACCAGACCTAATGACCAATCCTGCTGACCCAATAGGTCACCCTTATGACCTAAAAAGTCAACTTTGGTCAAACTGGTCAAACCAGACCTAATGACCTACCCTGTTGACCCCATAGGTCAACCTTTTGACCTAAAAAGTCAACTTTGGTCAAATTGGTCAAATCAGACCTAGTGACCTACACCGTTGACCCCATATGTCAACCTTTTGACCTAAAAAGTCAACTTTGGTCAAACTGGTCAAACCAGACCTAGTGACCTACACTGTTGACCCCATAGGTCAACCTTTTGACCTAAAATGTCAACTTTGGTCAAATTGATCAAACCAGACCTAATGACCTACACTGTTGACCCCATAGGTCAACTTTTTGACCTAAAAAGTCAACTTTGGTCAAATTGGTCAAACCAGACCTAATGACCTACCCTGTTGACCCCATAGGTCAACCTTTTGACCCAAAAGTCAACTTTGGTCAAATTGGTCGGACCGGACTAATGACCGATCTCGTTGACCCATAAATCAACATTTTCACCCATCGACACTTTTAAAACACCATAATGACAAAATAAAAAGAATTGGACATCTTAAAATCAATTTGATCAATTTGGGCTGACTTGGGTCAACCCAAGTCAAAATTGGTCAACCCCTATCTATTTTGATTAAAATAGATAAAAATGAAATAAAATTAACAAAATTAATCAAATAATTAATTTCAAAATTATTTTGATTAATTAAAATGATTAATGATGTAATTTTCAAAATTTTAATTAAATGACATAATTAAAATGAAAATTAAATTAAAATCATAAAATAACAAAAATGACAAAAATAATCAATTAATTATTTTGAAATTATTTTCAATTAATAAATTGATTAATAAAATAATTTCCACCAATTTTAGTTAATAAAATAATTAATTAAAATGGGAATTAAAGAAGAAATGAAATGACTTTTTAGCCTCTTCATAATTAATTGGGCTAAACCATCTTAAAGGCTTATTTAACACTTAATTAAGCCCATCTTAAGGCCCATTACCCATGGCTTAACGTCCATGGTTATGCATGGGGTGAGGTGTCACCACCTCCTTCACCCTAAGCATCATCTCTCCATGAAGTGGCCGGCCAACACAAGGCCATTTTCTCCACCTCCCAAGCCACCCAATGGGAGGAAAAACACACATGAAACCCCCCTTACCATGGTTAATGGTAATGATGAAGGCTAGGCATATGTGTCACCATTTGCCAAGCCTAAGAAGTGAGGTGTAAGCTCATTAGCAAGTGAAACAACAGCTCACAAGTAACCTCCCACAATGGCCGATGGACAAGAGACAAAGAGATGAAATTCATCATGACAAACTTAGGGAGAAGCATCCAAGCCTATCTCCAGCCAATTGATCACCCAATCGGCTAATAGAGGAGGTAAGTAATCCTCTAGAACAGCCTAAGCCAAGCCAACACCATCCCCTTGCTATAAAAGGACCACATGGCCGAAACTAGCAAAGAGGAGAAAATATTTAGGGAGGTCCATAGGCTGCTCAAACCCTCTTGCTCCCAACACAAAACTTCTTCCTAAGAGCTTCTACAATCTTTTAGGATCAATTCCGAAGCTTTAGTTTCGACTCATTTTAGCCAATTTGATCAATTTTCAAAACATGACCCAAATTCGGCATCTCTTTCAAATTCCTCCCTAAGCCCGACTTCTGGAACAAATTGCTGCAGCAACTATCTTCCATTAGGGTCCTAGAAGGCAACCATAAAGTCTGATCTAGCTTGATTTGCTTGTGGCCAAGGTATGGAATTTATCTTTGCAAAATAAATCATGTTTTTGACAAATCATGTGCTATAATAGCTCAAAAGTGTATCATCACCGTATGGATAGATACTTCTCATCCAGATGAGCATTTTAAAAAAAATCACTCAATTTCGTCAAGAAATGAGTGAGATATTAACATTTGAAGTTTAAGGGCTGTGGAATTTTCTGGAATTAAATCCGAATTATCCCAGCCGTCCGTTCCCGTGTTTTGGGACGGACGGCGCCAATTTGTGCCTACCATGTTTCCTGTTTTGAGCCGCGCACGGGATCGTCCCGCTCATTCGATCGGTACGAGGACACACGGCGCGTCCTCGATTTTCTGGAATAATTTAATTCCAGAAAACCTTAAAAACTTCAAAAATTCATATCTTTTGATCCAGAGGTCCTAAAAATAAAATAAAAATACCTCTGGAAAGCTCTTGAAGAGGAGAAAATTATGAGACCAAAATCATAATTTTATTCTCCGTATTTAATTTTTAATTAATTAAATACTCTCTGGAGTATTTTAATTATTAAAAATTATTTACAAATCAAAAATTTATGAAACTTTGAGGCATTTATCTTTGTGTTCTTAGGGACCTTCCATAATTTTTCTAAGGACAGAAAACATTCCTAGAATACTTTTCTTGAATTTTCAAGTTTCTTTGTAATTATTTCAAATAATAATTATAAAAATTTGAAAATTAAGAAAAATAAAATGCAAATGACTAGGAATGATAGGGTAACAGAAAACAACCCTAGGAAAAATATTTCTAAGTCATAGAAACAAATTTAAATGACATTTTGAAATTTAGGGTTAAAATCATTTATTAATTAAATAATTTTAATCCTAAAATAACCCTTTATAAATTTAAACTATTTTCATCAACAATCTAAGTTTGAGAATGGTTCTAGCCTATGATAGAGCTAATAATAAACCTCACTTGAGTCTAAAATGACAAGATTAGATTCAATTAAGGCTTAAAATGACATTTAAATCCATTAAACCTTACCTAAATTAGGTTTAATAAAAATCAAACTCTTTTAATTAAGTTTAAAGACACACTAAACTTAATTAACCTATTAAACCTTACCTAAATTAGGTTTAATAAAAAAATCAAAATCTTTTAATTAAGTTTAAGGACACACTAAACTTAATTAATCCATTAAACCTTACCTAAAATAGGTTTAATAAAAACTAAACTCTCTTAATTAAGTTTAAGGACACACTAAACTTAATTAGCTCATTAAACCTTACCTAAATTAGGTTTAATAAAAACTAAACTCTCTTTAATTAGGTTTAAAGACATATTAAACTTAATTAATCAAAATCAAAGTCCCTTTAATTAGGTTTAAAGACATATTAAACTTAATTAATCAAAATCAAACTCTCTTTAATTAGGTTTAAAGACATATTAAACTTAATTAATCAAAATTAAACTCTCTTTAATTAGGTTTAAAGACATATTAAACTTAATTAATCAAAATCAAATTCAATTAGGTTTAAAGACATATTAAACTTAATTAATCAAAATCAAACTCTCTTTAATTAGGTTTAAAGACATATTAAACTTAATTAATCAAAATCAAACTCTCTTTAATTAAGTTTAAAGACATATTAAACTTAATTAATCAAAACTAAACCCTTTTTAATTAGGTTTAAGGACATATTAAACTTAATTAATCAAACATAAACTCTAATTGAGTCCAACCCTTAGGCCAAATTAAACCATTAAACCTTAACTAACTAAGGTTTAATCGAACTTAAACCACTAATTAGGTTCAACCCTTAGACCTAATTAAACCATTAAACCTTAACTAACTAAGGTTTAATCAAACCCAAACCCTAATTAGGTCTAACCCTTAGACCTAATTAAACCATTAAACCTTAACTAACTAAGGTTTAATCAAACTTAAACCCCAATTAGGTCTAACCCTTAGACCTAATTAAACCATTAAACCTTAACTAACTAAGGTTTAATCAGACCTAAACCCTAATTAGGTCTAACCCTTAGACTTAATTAAACCAATAAACCTTAACTAACTAAGGTTTATCAAACTTAAAACCCAATTAGGTCTAACCCTTAGACCTAATTAAACCATTAAACCTTAACTAACTAAGGTTTAATCAAACCCAAACCCTAATTAGGTCTAACCCTTAGACTTAATTAAACCATTAAACCTTAACTAACTAAGGTTTAATCAAACTTAAAACCCAATTAGGTCTAACCCTTAGACCTAATTAAACCATTAAACCTTAACTAACTAAAGTTTAATCAAATTTAAACCCTAATTAGGTCTAACTCTTAGACCTAATTAAACCATTAAACCTTAACTAACTAAGGTTTAATCAAACCTAAACCCAACTTAAGTCTAACCCATATTAGATTTAAGTCAAACCAAACTTAGGTTCAACCTAACATGAACCAAAACCAAAATTAAAGCTAAACTTAGTTAAACCTAAGTCAAATTTAAGTCTAATCTACATTGAACTTAAGTCAAACATAAACCAAACACTTAGGCTCGACTCGACATGAACCTAAGTTAAACACTAAACCTAACTTGAGTCCAACCCGACTTGAACTCGAGTTAACCCAAATCTTAGGTTCAACCCACATTGAACCTAACTTAAACTCAAATAAAAATTAAACTTGAGTTCAACCCAAATTGAACTCAAGTTGACCTAAACCTTAGGTTCAACCCACATTGAACCTAACTTAAACTTCAAATACAACTTAACTTGAGTTCAACCCAATTTGAACTCAAGTTGACCTAAACCTTAGGTTCAACCCACATTGAACCTAACTTAAACTTCAAATACAACCTAACTTGAGTTCAACCCAACTTGAACTCAAGTTGACCTAAACCTTAGGTTCAACCCACATTGAACCTAACATAAACTTTGAATACAACCTAACTTGAGTTCAACCCAACTTGAACTCAAGTCGACCTAAACCTCAGATCCAACCTATACTGAACCCAAACCAAACTTAAGTCCAATCTACATTAGACTTAAGTCAAACCTAACTTGAGTTCAACCCATATTGAACTTAAGTCGCCTTTAAGTCTAGGTTCGATCTAACTTGAACCTAACTTTACTCGACTCGAACCTTAATTTGAGTTCGACCCATATTGAACTTAAGTCACCCTTAAGTCTAGGTTCAACCTAACTTGAATCTAACTTAACTCGACTCAAACCTTAATTTGAGTTCGACCCATATTGAACTTAAGTCGACCTTAACTCGAACCCATATCCAACTTAAATCCCGATTAAGTGTACCACATTAGACTTAATTAAACTTTTAAACCTTAACCAACTAAGGTTTAAACGGACTTAAACCATAATTAAGTCTACCACATTAGACTTAATTAATCTTTTAAACCTTTATTAACTAAGGTTTAATCAAACTTGAAACTCTAATTAAGTCTATCACATTAGACTTAACTAAACCATTTAAGGTTTAATCAAATCTAAACCCCAACCTAACTTAAGTCTAACTCACATTAAACTTAAGTTAAACCATACTTAGGTTCAACCTGACATAAACCTAAGTCTAACTTAAACCTAACTTAAGTCTAACACATATTAGACTTAAGTCAAACCATAATTAGGTTCAACCTGACATGAACCTAAGTCTAACCTAAACCAACTCAAGTCCAGCCCATATTAGACTTAAGTCAAACCATACATAGGTTCAACCTGACATGAACCTAAGTTTAACACAAACCTAACTTAAGTCTAACCCATATTAGACTTAAGTCAAATCATACTTAGGTTTAACATGACATGAACCTAAGTCTAACCTAAACCTAACTTAAGTTCAACTCATATTGAAACCTTAGGTTCGATTGACGGTGAACCTAACTCAACTTAGCTTGACATAAACCTTAGGTTCAACATACATGAACCTAATCTTAACCTAACTTAAGTTCGACCTACATCGAACTTAAGTCCGAACCTAAACCTTAGGTTCAACTCAACTTGAACCTAAACCAAAACCTAACTTATGCTCAACCTACATTGAACTTAAATCCAAATCTAAACCTTAGGTTCAACTAACAATGAACCTAACTCTACTAAACTTAACATAAACTTTAGGTTCAACCCAAATTGAATCTAAATCGACATAAACCTTAGGTTCAACCCAAATTGAACCTAAATCGACATAAATTTTAGATTCAACCCAAATTGAATCTAATTCAACATAAACCTTAAATTAAACCCAAATTGAATCTAAATCGACATAAACCTTAGATTCAACTCAAATTGAACCTAAATCGACATAAACCTTAGATTCAACTCAAATTGAACCTAAATCGACATAAATCTTAGGTTCAACCCAAATTGAACTTAAATCAACAAAATTGAACTCAAATCGACATAATCAACATAAATTTGACATTTCAAACATAAATCGACATGATCAACATAAATTTGATATTTCGACATAATCGAGATAAATTTGACATTTCAAACATAACTGACATAAAATCGACATTCTAAACCAAAATCGACATAATCGACATAAATTCGACATTTCAAACATAACTGACATAAAATCGACATTCTAAACCAAAATTGACATAATCGACATAAATTTGACATTCCAAACAATTTAGCGACATAATCGACATAAATTCGACATTTCAAACATAACTGACATAAAATCGACATTTTAAACCAAATCGACATAAATTCGATATTTTAAACAATTAATCGACATAATCAACATAAATTTGACATTTCAAACATAAATTAACATGATCAACATAAATTTGACATTCCAAACAAAAATCAACATAACCGTCATAAAATCGACATTCTAAACCAAAATCGACATAACCGACATAAATTTGACATTTCAAACGAATATCGATATAACCGACATAAATTCGACATTTCAAACCAAAATCGATATAACCGACATAAATCTGACATTTCAAAACAAATTAAACAATCACCGACATTAAATGACATTAATCGACATTTCAAATCAAATTCAACATTAAATGACATGACGAAACCAAAATTTAAAACAAATGGAATCATAAACAAAATAACAAAAATAAATAAGTAATGATATCTTCTTGACATCATTGAAGGTATCTCATGACATAATAACGACATAGGAGATAAAATATCTCATGACAAATTGAGATATTAATCGCGACATCTTATGACATTATGACATCACATTAAGACATGACATAAAATGACATGACATTACGACATCATATTATGACAAGACACGACATACAAACTACAACATCTCGACATATCACATGACGTGAAACCAAAACAACAAAACAAAACACAACAAAGCAACGACATCCACCCAACATAAATAAAAATTTCTGGTAGTATCGATTCTTCAGAAACGCACTGCCACAACAACAGTTACACTTTTTCGAGGATAAATGTTAACCTTAATCGGGAGTTTTCCTAGGCAGTATTAATTGCTCGGGATGTAATTAACTATAGGAGCTTGCTCCTATAGGAGATTAAAGAACTCGGGATAGGTATTTCACCTATAAGATCTCTCCGGTTACCCAAGATCTTTATGTGATTTTCTTATACGAAAAACTTCGGTAATCACACGATACGAAGGTTTATTCTATGAGATTATCATTCGATCTCTTTTTCTCTCAATCTCTATCATGATTAATCCTTATTCAATTTCTCCAAAGACTTCTGACAAAAAGTCTAAGTAGAATAAGAATTAGGGTGATGGATAGAGAAAGAGAGTGGCGACTCCTTGACATTGACATGATACAGGAATTGACGGCGACGACATCCGTGCAAAAATATATTCTCATCGCCATCACCGACATAAATCCGACATTCCAAACGAAACTCAATAAATTCGACATTTCAAATGAAATTATTCGATATTAATCAACATTCCCAAACACAAACTGACATTAATTGTCATTTCAAACCAAATTAAACAATCACCGACATTAAATGACATTTCAAACCAAATTAAACAAACACCTACATTAAATGACATTAATCAACATTTCAAACCTAACTCAATATATCTCAACATAAAATGACATAATTCTTAAAGTTCGATCCACATTGAACTTAACTCGACATAAAATTAAAAATCGACAATCCAACCCAAATCAATATTCACGACAAATAAAAATTTAAACATAAACTGACATAAACCTAAATCGACATTTCGACCAAACTCGGACATCCGACAACTCTGGATCAACAGACACTTTGACCATGTAATCAAAATATCTTGATATGACATTGTTTCTAACTTTATTTTCCTTGCAGGATGAAGACATGAAGTTTCGTTTAGATTTTCTTTGCATGTTATAAGGTGTGCTAACTCTGTTTTGCAGGACGTCGACGACGGAACATTGACAACAAAACCATAACTTTTAGGATAGCCACGAATCTTAAACTTTCTACAAACAACAAAATAAAAATGACATGACAACAAAGACAACTGGACTTTTAGGTTAGTCACGAAATCTGAAATAAAATTACAAAATTATTAACATTGACATGGACATAACATCAACATTAACAAAAACATACGATGACATTTCTATACCATAATAAAATGATGACATGACACTAAACCAAAACAAATACATAACAAAATGACATGAAAAAAACTAAAATTTAGAACAAAAGGGAATCATTAACAAAATAACAAAAAAATAAATAAGTATTAACGTCTTCTTGACATCATTGAAGGTATCTCATGACATAATAACAACATAGGAGATAAAATATCTCATGACAAATCAAGATATTAATCACGACATCTTATGAAATTAAGACATCACATAAAATGACATGACATTATGATTCACATTAAGACACGACATAAAATGACATGAAATTACGACATCACATTATGACATAACACGACATAAAAACTACGACATCTCGACATGACATATGACATGATATACAAAATGACAAAAATGACATTACAAAACAAAACACACTGCCACGACAACACTTACATTTTTTTGAGGATAAATGTTAACCTTAATCGGGAGTTTTCCTAAGCAGTATTAATTGCTCAGGATGTAATTAACTATAGGAGCTTGCTTCTATAGGAGATTAAAGAACTTAGGATAGGTATTTCACCTATAAGACCTCTCTGGTTACCCAAGATCTTCATGTGATTTTCTTATACGAAAAACTTCAGTAATTACACAATCTGAAGACTTATTCTATGAGATTATCATTTGATCTTATTTTCTCTCAATCTCTATCATGATTAATCCTTCTTAAAACTCTCCAAAGACTTCTGACAATAAGTCTAGGTAGGATAAGAACGAGGGCGATAGATAGAGAAAGAGAGTGGCAACTCCTTGACATTGACATGATACAAGAATTGACAGCGACAACATGCGATACCATATATTTCATCGCCATCAAAGAGTGGCGACTCCGTTGGGGATTTTCTCTCTCCCCATCTTTGGTTAATCAATTTATCCTCGTGACTATAATAATTTGTCTTTTGAAAGGCTAGATAATCCTTTTTTTTGTTCTATATCTTACTTAATCTCGAGTAAAATAGAACTAATACCTCTTCGATTCAAAGATTTGTTCACGACAAACAAATCCTAGAATCTTACATTTCCATAATCGATAGACCAAAATGACACAAAAGACATACAAAAACAACATGTGTTCCCTCCCTTCCCACCCAGGTACGGAGTGTTCATCGATTCTGTTGTCAGACAGACCGATATTGCCTTTTTGAATAACTTCAGCAAATACTTTCTCAGCCAAACATGTTCAGTTTATCTAGTTTGGTGGTTATGCTTTTTATAGCCTCTGAACCACTTCCCTAGGTTATGCTTTTTATGGCCTATGAACCTATTATTTGTGGTTATGCTTTTTACAGCTTCTGAACCACTCCCTTCGGTTATGCCCTTATGGCCACTGAACATATTCTTCGTGGTTATGCTTTTCACAGCCTCTGAACCATTTCCCTAGGTTATGCCTTAATGGCCTTTAAATCTATTCTTCGGGTTATGCTTTTTTACAGCCTCTGAACCACTTCCCTTAGGTTATGCCCTTATGGCCTCTGAACCTATTCTTAGTGGTTATGCTTTTTACAGCCTCTGAACCACTTCCCTAGGTTATGCCTTTATGGCCTCTGAACCTATTCTTCGTGGTCATGATTTTTATAGCCTCTGAACCACTCCCTTAGGTTATGCCTTAATGGCCTCAGAACCTATTCTTTGTGGTTATGCTTTTTACAGCCTCTGAACCACTTCCCTGGGTTATGCCTTTATGGCCTCTGAACCTATTCTTAGTGGTTATGCTTTTTACAGCCTCTGAACCACTTCCTTAGGTTTTGCCTTTATGGCCTCTGAACCTATTCTTCGTGGTTATGCTTTTTATAGCCTCTGAACCACTCCCTTAGGTTATGCCTTAATGGCCTTTGAATCTATTCTTCGTGGTTATGCTTTTTACAGCCTCTGAACCACTTCCCTTAGGTTATGCCCTTATGGCCTCTGAACATATTCTTTGTGGTTATGCTTTTTACAGCCTCTGAACCACTTCCCTAGGTTATGCCTTTATGGCCTCTGAACCTATTCTTAGTGGTTATGCTTTTTATAGCCTCTGAACCACTCCCTTAGGTTATGCCCTTATGGCCTCTGAACCTATTCTTCATGGTTATGCTTTTTACAGCCTTTGAACCATTTCCCTAGGTTATGCCTTTATGGCCTCTGAACCTATTCTTCGTGGTTATGCTTTTTATAGCCTCTGAACCACTCCCTTAGGTTATGCCCTTATGGCCTCTGAACCTATTCTTCGTGGTTATGCTTTTTACAACCTCCGAACCACTCCCTTAGGTTATGCCCTTATGGCCTCTGAACCTATTCTTCATGGTTATGATTTTTACAACCTCTGAACCATTTCCCTAGGTTATATCTTTATGGCCTCTGAACTTATTCTTGGTGGTTATGCTTTTTATAACCTCGGAACCACTCCTCTGGTTGATCTTTTTCTTACCCTCAAGGTTCTGATTTGTCAGTCTACCAAAGACACTAAAAATCAAAATCATTAATCAAATTTTGGGAAGACGATCACTTTTGGATGAATTCCATCAAGGGTTTCCCTTAGGACAGCTTTGTATAAAAAAAGAAATCAACTGGAGTGAAAATCTGATCTATGTTTAGTCTAGTTCTAGGACTAGTCAACTAGCATGTCCTTTGTGGAGAAATGAAAATTGATCTGTGACGAGGGATGAAATTTGAAATCTTTGGATCTAATATCTTTGGAAAATAAAACCCAAATTGATCTGTGAGGTAGAATGAAATTTGAAATCTTTGGATTTAATATCTTTGGAAATATTCTTCTCATTCACCTATTGACGAAAAAACAACTCAGAAAGGAAGAATTCAAGACAAAAATTCTAACATTTTAACAAGAAAATTATGATTTCAAGGGGAAAATGAAATTAATGCCCTAATAACTGGGCCCTTTGTCTTAAATCTTCAGACTGGGTCCTAAATGAAAAATAAAATATTATGATCAAAATGCAAGTAATTGACTAAAGATGTCATGAACCTCTTAATCTTCTGCCATGTGATTGGGTCCTGACTTCTGAATGAGTTATAATATCCCAGAATTCGTCTTAAGGAATATTTAAGAATTATGAATTAGGGAATTTGGACATTCAAAATCATTAAAATATGCTCCACCAGATATAGTATTTCTCTAAGAAGAAGCTTGAGGTGAGCATAAAATCAAAAATTGGTGCTTGAGTTCAGGCTTTCAAAATCATTAAAGTGTGCCCTACCAAAAAAAAAAAGAAAAAAAAAAGAAAAAAAATAAAAAAAAAGAAAGAAGGTTTCTAAAAAGAAGCTTGAGGTGGGCACAAAATCAAAAATTGGTGTCTCAATTCAAACATTCAAAATCTTTAACATGCTCCACCAGATATAGTAATTCTCTGAGAAGAAGCTTGAGGTGAGCATAAAATTAAAAATTGGTGTCCAAATTCTCCCCTAATTGATAAATCTTGAAAAACGTCTTAAGAAAATTCTTCTGATATTATATTTAGGAAAGAATTAAGTGATCTCGTCTTTTGGTTGACTATTAATTAGTTCAGACATATCTTTAGAAGATAAAAGATATTTTGATCACATAATTAAATTTTTTTTTTAATAAAAAAGAAAAAAATCCTAAGGCCCAGAAAGAAAGAACTAAGGTAAATGGCTTTGTTATTGGAGATTAATGGAAATTGTACTCTGAAGTCATAATTTTCCAAGATCTAACCCCAATCCCAATTTGGAAATGTCAAAGTGATTTTTGAAAGACAATCAGAATGATCTTTATAGAATTGGTGATTAATGGAAACTACATAAACCTACATGAACGACATCATTTGCTCTAATAAACGGGCCCTAAGTTGTGCTTCCACTTGATGTGCAATGATTTTACCTATAAATGACATCAGTGGACAAAAAAAAATGAAATTACAACTCGGAGAACTTGGAAGCTTGGAAGACTAGCAAGCATTGTACGGGCCCATGATAAATTGGTTCACCCTAGGACACTCAGATCAGCGATTTGGATTTAGGACTTCAAACACCTATCATCATGGGAGGGCCCATATGCTTGTTAAGAAGACACATTTGTGGAAATCCTGTCAGTTGAGAGACTACTAAGAAAAACATAATACACCCAATCAATGGGTAGTATTTGAAAAAGATGCGACATAAACAAAAATTAATGACTTGTTTTGTAAGTTGGGAAACAAACAACCAAGACAAAAGAAAACGAAATCAACATTTCTAAGAAATAGTGTAAGACCTCCTTAAATGGAAGATGACATCTATTCTCTTTCTCGCTATTGGATGTAACACCATCATGAAATTGGCTTTCCTTTAGCAACCTTTCTTTAGATAAGATATAAGTCTCATACGCATTCCTATTCCAAAATTGACATTTTGACATTGACATTTCTAAGAGATAGTGTAAGACCTCCTTAAATGGAATATGGTATTCTCTCGCTATTGGATATCAGACCATCATGACATTGGCTTTCCTTTAGCAATCTCTCATTGGATATGATATAAGTCTCAAACGCATTCCTATTCCAAAATCGACATTTTGACATTGACATTTCTAAAAGGTAGTGTAAGACCTCCTTAAATGGAAGACGACATCTACTCTCTTTCTCACTATTGGATGTAAGACCATCAGACATTGGCTTTCCTTTAACAACCTTTCTTTGGATAGGATATAAGTCTCATATGCATTCATATTCCGAAATAGACATTTTGATATTGACATTTCTGAGAGATAGTGCATGACCTCCTTAAATGGAAAATGGCATCTATTCTCTTTCTCGCTATTAGACGTAAGACCATCATGACGTTGGCTTTCCTTTAGCAATCTTTCTTTGGATAGGATATAAGTCTCATACGCATTCCTATTCCAAAATCGACGTTTTGATAGAATTTTCATAGTAAGAAAATCATGGTAAACCAGAGATTTCTATTTCAGGTTCTTTTAGATCTCCTATAGAGGTAAGCCTCTATAGTTAATTACATCTTAAATAATTTTCAATTGTTTAAGAAAACTTCTGATTAATGTTAATCATTTGTTTTCTAAGAATTTATTTTAAGGAGAGATGTACTCACTATCACTCCCGAATGTCGTTATATCATGTTATTGAATACTTTAGGTATTATGTCTAACCTAAAGGTTCGGTTTTGTTGTCAATGTTGTTGATTTGTTGAAAAATTTCAGGTTATATGTTTAACCTAAAAGTTTTGGTTTTGTTTTTGTTGTCAAAAGTTTCAGGTTGTATGTCTAACCTAAAAATTTTAGTTTTGTTTTTGTTGTCAAAAGTTTCAGGTAAAAGTTTTGGTTTTGTTTTTGTTGTCAAAAGTTTCAGGTTATATGTCTAAACTAAAAGTTTTGGTTTTGTTTTTATTGTCAAAAGTTTCAGGTTATATGTCTAACCTAAAAGTTTTTGTTTTGTTTTTATTCCGTCGTCGACGTCCTACAAAACAGAGTTAGCACATCCTATAACATGCAAAGAAAATCTAAACGAAATTTCTTGCGTTATCCCGCAAAGAAAACATTGTCAGAAATAATGTCACAGAATATTTGGATATGTCTTGGATGTCAATTTATGTCGAATTATTTTGAAATGTCAATTTTTTTTTGTTGATTATGTCAATTTTGGTTTTAAAATATTGAATTTATACTTAAATTCTGAATTAACTTGAGTTCTTAAGTTAAAAGATTTGAAGTTAGATTCAATATTAATTGAATTAATTTGGGTTCATGTCTGGTTAAACCTAAATTAGATTCAATGTTGATTGAATCTTATTTAACTTGAGTTCATGTCTGTCTGAACTTAAGTTAAAAGATTGGAAATTAGATGCAATATCGATTGAATTGATTTGGGTTCATGTCTGGTTGAACTTAAGTTAGATTCAATGTTGATTGAATCTATTTAACTTGAGTTCATGTCTGTCTGAACTTAAGTTAAAAAGGTTTGAAATTAGATTCAATATTGATTGAATTAACTTGGGTTCATGTCTAGTTGAACCTAAGTTGGATTCAATGTTGATTGAATCTATTTAACTTGAGTTCATGTCTGTTTGAACTTAAGTTAAAAGGTTTGAAAATAGATTCAATATTAACTTGGGTTCATGTCTGGTTGAACCTTAGTTAGATTCAATGAATCTATTTAACTTGAGTTCATGTCTGTTTGAACTTAAGTTAAAAGGTTTGAAATTAGATTCAATATTGTTTAAATTGACTTGGGTTCGTGTCTGGTTGAACCTAAGTTAGATTCAATGTTGATTGAATCTATTTAACTTGAGTTCATGTATGTTTGAACTTAAGTTAAAATGTTTGAAATTAGATTCAATATTGATTGAATTAACTTGGGTTCATGTCTGGTTGAACCTAAGTAAGATTCAATATTAATTGAATCTATTTAACTTGAGTTCATGTCTTTTTGAACTTAAGTTAAAAGGTTTGAAATTAGATTCAATATTGATTGAATTGACTTGGGTTCATGTCTGGTTGAACCTAAGTTAGATTCAATGTTGATTGAATCTATTTAACTTGAGTTTGTGTCTGTCTGAACTTAAGTTAAAAGATTTGAAATTAGATTCAATATTGATTGAATTGACTTGGGTTCATGTCTGGTTGAACCTAAGTTAGATTCAATGTTGATTGAATCTATTTAACTTGAGTTCATGTCTGTTTGAACTTAAGTTAAAAGGTTTGAAACTAGATTCAATATTGATTGAATTGACTTGGGTCCATGTCTAGTTGAACCTAAGTTAGATCCAATGGTTATTGAATCTATTTAACTTGAGTTCGTGTCTGTCTAAATTCAAGTTAAAAGATTTGAAATTAGATTCAATATTGATTGAATTGACTTGGGTTCATGTCTGGTTGAACCTTAGTTAGATTCAATGTTGATTGAATCTATTTAACTTGAGTTCATGTCTGTCTGAACTTAAGTTAAAAGGTTTAATTTAGAATAGATTTAATTAAGTTTTAAGTCTTGTTTAAATAGGACTTAAAGGTTAATCAAGTCTATTAAATTAGACTTGATTAGATTTGCAGACCATCTAAGTCCCTTTTAGATAAGACTTAAGTTTTAATTAAGTCTATTTAAAGTTAGACCTAGACTTAGGATTGAACTTAGGCCAAGTTTTAGTTTAGATTCAAGTTAGGTTGAATCTAAGGCTTAAATTAGACTTAGGTTTATATCATGTTAAACCTAAGTATAGTTTGACTTAAGTCTAATATGGGTTAGACTTAAGTTAAATTTCGAGTTTAGATTAAGTTAGGTTCAAGTCAGGTTGAACCTAGACTTAAGGTCGATTTAAGTTCAATATGGGTTGATCCTAAGTTAAGGTTTAACTTGGATTGTATTAGGTTCTAGTTAGATTGAACTTAAGTTCAGTTCAGTTTAGGTTAGGTTCAATATGGGTTGAACCAAAGGTTTCAAGTTAAGTTTGGTTCGATGTGGGTTGAACCTAAGATTTATGTTAACTTGAGTTCAAGTTAGGTTGGACTCAAGTTAGATTAGGTTTAAGTTAGGTTCAATGTGGGTTGAACTGAGGTTTAGGTTAACTTGAGTTCGAGTTAGGTTGGACTCAAGTTAGGTTAGGTTTAAGTTAGGTTCAATATGGGTTGAACCTAAGGTTTAGGTTAACTTGAGTTCAAGTTAGGTTGGACTCAAGTTAGGTTAGGTTTAGGTTAGGTTCAATGTGGGTTGAACCAAAGGTTTAGGTTAACTTGAGTTCAAGTTAGGTTGGACTCAAGTTAGGTTAGGTTTAGGTTAGGTTCGATGTGGGTTGAACCTAAGGTTTAGGTTAACTTGAGTTCGAGTTAGGTTAGGTTTAGGTTAGGTTCAATGTGGGTTGAACCTAAGGTTTAGGTTAACTTGAGTTCAAGTTAGGTTGGACTCAAGTTAGGTTAGGTTTAGGTTAGGTTCAATGTGGGTTGAACCTAAGCTTTAGGTTAACTTGAGTTCAAGTTAGGTTGGACTCAAGTTAGGTTAGGTTTAATTTATGTTGGACTTGGACTAAAAGGTTGGATTTGGGTCTAATTAAACCTTAGTTGATTAAGGTTTAATAATTAATTAAGTCTAATGTAGTAGACTTAATTAGGATTTGTGTTTGATTAAGTCTTACTTAGTTAAGACTTAATGGTTTAATTAGGTCTAATGAGTTAGACTTAATTAAGGTTTATGTTTGATTAAACCTTAGTTAGTTAAGGTTCAATGGTTTAATTAGTGTCAATGGGTTAGACCTAATTAGGGTTTTGGTTTGATTAAGTCTAATTTAGTTAAGACTTAATGGTTTAATTAGGTCTAAGGGTTAGACCTAATTAGGGTTTAAGTTTGATTAAACCTTAGTTAGTTAAGGTCTAATGGTTTAATTAGGTCTGATGGGTTATACCTAATTAGGGTTTATGTTTGATTAAACCTTAGTTAGTTAAGGTTTAATGGTTTAATTAGGTCTAATGGGTTAGACCTAATTAGGGTTTATGTTTGATTAAACCTTAGTTAGTTAAGGTCTAATGGTTTAATTAGGTCTAATGGATTAGACCTAATTAGGGTTTAACTTTAATTAACCTTAGTTAGTTAAGGTCTAATGTTTTAATTAGGTCTAATGGGTTAGACCTAATTGGGGTTTAAGTTTGACTAAACCTTAGTTAGTTAAGGTCTAATGGTTTAATTAGGTCTAATAGGTTAGACGTAATTAGGGTTTAAGTTTAATTAAACCTTAGTTAGTTAAGGTCTAATGATTTAATTAGGTCTAATGGGTTATACCTAATTAGGGTTTATGTTTGTTTTAAACCTAACGTGTAAGAAAGTTAATTAAGTTTAATATGTCTTTAAACTTAATTAAGGGTTTGGTTTTGATTAATTAAGTTTAACATATTCTTAAACATAATTAAAAGTGTTGAATTTTGTATTTAAACCTAATTTAGGTAAGGTTTAATGGGTTAATTAAGTTTATTATGTCTTTAAACTCAATTAAAAGGTTTGATTTTTGTTAATTAAGTTTAATATGTCTTTAAACTTAATTTTGATTTAATTTTTATATTAAACCTAACTTAAGTAAGGTTTAATGAGTTAATTAAGTTTATTATGTCTTTAAACTTAATTAAAAGATTTAATCTTGATTAATTATGTTTAATATGTCTTTAAACTTAATTAAGATTTAATTTTTATATTAAACCTAATTTAAGTAAGGTTTAATGAGTTAATTAAGTTTATTATGTCTTTAAACTTAATTAAAAGATTTAATTTTGATTAATTAAGTTTAATATGTCTTTAAACTTAATTAAGGTTTGATTTTTATATTAAACCTAATTTAAGTAAGGTTTAATGAGTTAATTAAGTTTATTATGTCTTTAAACTCAATTAAAAGATTTAATTTTGATTAATTAAGTTTAATATGTCTTTAAACTTAATTAAGATTTAATTTTTATATTAAACCTAATTTAAGTAAGGTTTAATGAGTTAATTAAGTTTATTATGTCTTTAAACTTAATTAAAAGATTTAATTTTGATTAATTAAGTTTAATATGTCTTTAAACTTAATTAAGATTTCATTTTTATATTAAACCTAGTTTAAGTAAGTTTTAATGAGTTAATTAAGTTTATTATGTCTTTAAACTTAATTAAAAGATTTAATTTTGATTAATTAAGTTTAATATGTCTTTAAACTTAATTAAGGATTGATTTTTATATTAAACCTAATTTAAGTAAGGTTTAATGAGTTAATTAAGTTTATTATGTCTTTAGACTTAATTAAAAGATTTAATTTTAATTAATTAAGTTTAATATGTCTTTAAACTTAATTAAGATTTAATTTTTATATTAAACCTAATTTAATTAAGGTTTAATGAGTTAATTAAGTTTATTATGTCTTTAAACTTAATTAAAAGATTTAATTTTGATTAATTAAGTTTAATATGTCTTTAAACTTAATTAAGATTTAATTTTTATATTAAACCTAAATTAAGTAAGGTTTAGTGAGTTAATTAAGTTTATTATGTCTTTAAACTTAATTAAAAGATTTAATTTTGATTAATTAAGTTTAATATGTCTTTAAACTTAATTAAGGTTTGATTTTAATATTAAACCTAATTTAAGTAAGATTTAATGAGTTAATTAAGTTTATTATGTCTTTAAACTTAATTAAAAGATTTAATTTTGATTAATTAAGTTTAATATGTCTTTAAACTTAATTAAGGTTTGATTTTTATATTAAACCTAATTTAAGTAAGGTTTAATGAGTTTAAATATTGTTTTAAATTTAGTTAAGTCCAATTTGGTCATTTTAGACTTAAGTGAAATTTCTCATTAGTCTATCATAGACTAGAATCATTTTGAAACTTTGATTGTTGATGAAAATAGGTTAAATTTATAAAGGGGTATTTTTAGGATTAAAATTGTTTAATTAATAAAGAATTTTAACCCTAAATTTCAAAATACCATTCAAAATGATTTCTATGACATAGAAATAATTTTCTTAGGGTTATTGTCTGTTGCCCTATCATTTCTAGCCATTTGAATTTTTATTTTTCTTAATTTTCAATTTTTATAATTATTATTTGAAATAATTACAAAGAAACTTGAAAAATTAAAGAAAAGTGTCCTAGGCATGTTTTCTGTCCTTGGAAAAATTATGGAAGGTCCCTAAGAACATGAAGATAAATGCCTCAAAGTTTCATAATTTTTTTATTTATAAATCATTTTTAATAATTAAAATACTCCAGAGAGTATTTAATTAATTAAAAATTAAATACTGAGAAGAAAATTATGATTTTGGTCTCATAATTTTCTCCTCTTCAATAGCTTTCCAGAGGTATTTTTATTTTATTTTTATGACCTCTGAATAAAAAGATATTAATTTTTGAAGTTTTTAAGGTTAAAATGAATTTTTAACCTAAATCGCGCCGCCAAACCCACCTCCCGCCGACGTGTGTCCTCGGACACGTCGAACGGGCGGGAGGATCCACTGCGGGGGCCGAACAGCGGACACCTGCGGGGAATGATCCGCGCCGTCCATCCCTAAGGCGCGGGATCGGACGACCGAGATAATTCGGATAAAAATCAGAATTATTTCGAACCATTAAACTTTAAACCTAAATATCTCACTCATTTCGTGATGAAATTGAGTGATTTTTTTTTTAAAATGATCATCTGGATGAGAAGTATCCATCCATACGGTGATGATACACTTCTGGACTACTATAACACATGATATATCGAAAACATGATTTATTTTGTAAAGAAAAATTCCATACCTTTGCCACAAGCAAATCAATCTAGATCAGACCTTATGGTTGCCTTCTAGGACTCCAATAGCAAGTTATTGCCACAACAATTTGATCAAGAAGTCGGGCTTGGGGAGGAATTTTGAAGAAATGCCTAAATTGGGGCTGTTTTTGACATTTGGTCAAATTGGCTCAAATAGGCTCAATTTATGGCTTGGATTTGATCCTAAAAGATTGTTGGGACTCTTAGGAAGACTTTTTATGTTGGGAGCAGGTGGATTTGGGCAGCCTATAGTTCTCCCTAATTTTTTTCTTCTTCTTGCTATTTTCGGCCATGGGGTCTTATTTATAGCAAGGGGAGGTTATGGCTTAGCTTAGGATGTTCTAGGGGAGTAGTTACCTCCTCTATCAGCCCATTGGATGAAGGAATTGGCTGAAGATAGGCATTGATGCTTCTCCCTAAGTTTGCCATGATGATCTTCATTATTTTGTCTCTCATCCATTGGCTCATGTGAGAGGTGCATGGTGAGCTGCCTCTTCTCTTCTTAGGGAGCTTACACCTCATTTCTTAAGCTTAGCAAATGGTGACACACAAGCTCTTCCCTCATCATTGCTTCTAACCATGGTAAGGGGGGAGGGGGTTTCATGCATGGTTTTCCTTCCATTGGGTGGCTTGGGATGTGGGTGGTGAGGCCTCATGTTGGCCGGCCACCTCATGGATAAATGAGGGTTAGGGTGAAGGAGAGAGCGACACCTCACCCCATGCATCATGATGGGTATTAACCCATGGCTAAGTGTTCTTAATGTGGGCTTAATTATGTGTTAATTAAGCCTTAAGATGAATTTAGCCTAATTAATTATGAGAAGGTTATATGTCATTTCATTTCTTTTTAATTTCCCATTTTAATTAATTATTTTATTAATTAAAATTGTTGGAAAATATTTTATTAATCAATTTATTAATTGAAAATAATTTCAATTTATTTAATTGATTAATTTTATCATTTTTGTCATTTTATGATTTTAATTTAATTTTCATTTTAATTAATTATGTCATTTAATTAAAATATTGAAAATTAAATCATTAATCATTTTAATTAATCAAAATAATTTTGAAATTAATTATTTGATAAATTTTGTTGTTTTTATTTCATTTTTATCTATTTTAATCAAAATAGAGAGGTGTTGACCAATTTTGACATGGGTTGACACAAGTCAACCCAAATTGATCAATTTAATTTTAAAATGTCCAGTACTTGTGATTTTGTAATTGTGGAGCTTTAAATGTGTCATTGGGTGAAAGGGCTGACTTATGGGTCAATAGGATTGATCATTAGGTCTGGTTTGACCATTTTGACCACAGTTGAATTTTTAGGTCATAAGGTTGATCTATGGGGTCAACAGGGTAGGTCATTGGGTCTTGTTTGACCAATTTGACCAATGTTGACTTTCTAGGTCATAAGGTTGACCTATGGGGTCAACAGGGTAGGTCATTGGGTTTGGTTTGACCATTTTGACCAAAGTTGACTTTTTAGGTCATAAGGTCGACTATGCGGGTCAACGAGGTAGTTCATCGGGTCCGGTTTGACCATTTTCACCAAAGTTGACTTTGTAGGTCATAAGGTCGACCTATGGGGTCAACAGGGTAGTTATTAGGTCCGGTTTCGACCATTTTGACCAAAGTCGACTTTTAGGTCATAAGGTTGACCTATGGGGTCAACAGGGTAGTCATTGGGTCCGGTTTGACCATTTTGACCAAAGTTGACTTTTAGGTCAAAAGGTTGACCTATGGGGTCAACAGTGGCAGTCATCGGGCCCAGTTTGACCATTTTGACCAAAGTCGACTTTTAGGTCATAAGGTCGACCTATGGGGTAAACAGGGTAGTCATCGGGCCCGGTTCGACCATTTTGACCAAAGTTGACTTTTTAGGTCATAAGGTTGACCTATGGGGTCAACAGGGTAGGTCATTAGGTCCGGTTTGAGCATTTTGACCAAAGTCGACTTTTTAGGTCATAAGGCTGACCTGGGGGTCAACAGTGGTAGTCATCGGGTCCGGTTCGACCATTTTGAACAAAGATGACTTTTTAGGTCGTGAGGTTGACTATGGGCTCAACGAGGTAGGTCATCGGGTCCGGTTTGACCATTTTGAACAAAGATGACTTTTTAGGTCATAAGGTTGACCTATGGGGTCAACAGGGTAGTCATTGGGTCCGGTTCGACCATTTTGACCAAAGTCGACTATTTAGGTCATAAGGTTGACCTATGGGGTCAACAGGGTAGGTCATTGGGTCTGGTTTGACCATTTTGACCAAAGTTGACTTTTTAGATCATAAGGTTAACCTATGGGGTCAACAGGGTAGGTCGTTAGGTCTGGTTTGACCATTATGACCAAAATTGACTTTTTAGGTAATAAGGTTGACTCTATGGGTCAACGGGGTATGTCATTAGGTCCGGTTTGACCATTTTGACCAATGTTGACTTTTTAGGTCAAAAGGGTGACTTATCGGGTCAACGAGGTTGGTCACCTGGTCCAGTTCGACCATTTCGACCAAAGTTGACTTTTTAGGTCATAAGGTCGACTTATGGGTCAACAGGGTAGGTCGTTGGGTCTGGTTTGACCATTTTGACCAAAGTTGACTTTTTAGGTCATAAGGTTGACTTATGGGGTCAACGGTGGCAGTCATTAGGTCCGGTTTGACCATTTTGACCAAAGTTGACTTTTTGTCATAAGGTCGACCTATGGGGTCAACAGGGTAGTCATTAGGTCCGATTCGACCATTTCGACCAATGTTAACTTTTTATGTCAAAAGGGTGACCTATCGGGTCAACGGGGTTGGTCACTGGGTCCGGTTCGACCATTTTGACCAATGTTGACTTTTTAGGTCAAAAGGTGACCTATTGGGTCAACGTGGTTGGTCACTCGGGTCCGGTTTGACCATTTTGTCCAATGTTGACTTTTTAGGTCAAAAGGGTGACCTATTAGGTCAACAGGGTTGGTCATTGGGTCTGGTTTGACCATTTTGACCAAAGTTGACTTTTTAGGTCATAAGGTTGACCTATGGGGTCAACAGTGGTGGTCATTAGGTCTGGTTTGACCATTTTGACCAAAGTTGACTTATTAGGTCATAAGGTCGACCTATGGGGTCAACGATGGAGGTCATTGGTCCAGTTTGACCATTTTGACCAAAGTTGAATTTTTAGGTCATAAGGTCGACCTATGGGGTCAATAGGGTAGGTCATTGGGTCCGGTTTGACCATTTTGACCAAAGTTGACTTTTTCGGTCATAAGGTCGATCTATGGGGTCAACAGTGGCAGTCATCGGGTCCGGTTTGACCATTTTGACCAAAGTTGACTTTTTAGGTCATAAGGTTGACCTCCGGGGTCAACAGTGGCAGTCATTAGGTCCGGTTCGACCATTTTGACCAAAGTCGACTTTTAGGTCATAAAGTTGACCTATGGGGTCAACAGGGTAGTCATCGGGTCCGGTTTGACCATTTTGACCAAAGTTGACTTTTTAGGTCAAAAGGTTGACTATGGGGTCAACAGGGTAGGTCATCGGGCTCGGTTTGACCATTTTGACCAAAGTTGACTTTTTAGGTCATAAGGTCGACTCTATGGGTAAACGGGGTAGGTCATCGGGCCTCGGTTCGACCATTTTGACCAAAGTTGACTTTTTAGGTCATAAGGTTGACCTATGGGGTCAACAGGGTAGGTTATTAGGTCTGGTTTGAGCATTTTGACCAAAGTTGACTTTTTAGGTCATAAGGTTGACCTAGGGGGTCAACAGGGTAGGTCATTGGGTCTGGTTTGACCATTTTGAACAAAGATGACTTTTTAGGTCATGAGGTTGACCTATGGGCTCAACAGGGTAGGTCATTGGGTCTGGTTTGACCATTTTGAACAAAGATGACTTTTTAGGTCATAAGGTTGACCTATGGGGTCAACGAGGTAGTCATTGGGTCCGGTTTGACCATTTTGACCAAAGTCGACTATTTAGGTCATAAGGTCGACCTATGGGGTCAACGGTGGCAGTCATTGGGTCCGGTTTGACCATTTTGACCAAAGTTGACTTTTTAGGTCATAAGGTTAACTCTATGGGGTCAACGGGGTAGGTCTTTAGGTCCGGTTCGACCATTATGACCAAAATCGACTTTTTAGGTAATAAGGTTGACCTATGGGGTCAACAGGGTATGTCATTAGGTCTGGTTTGACCATTTTGACCAATGTTGACTTTTTAGGTCAAAAGGGTGACTTATTGGGTCAACAGGGTTGGTCACTGGGTCTGGTTTGACCATTTTGACCAAAGTTGACTTTTTAGGTCATAAGGTTGACCTATGGGTCAACAGGGTAGGTCGTTGGGTCTGGTTTGACCATTTTGACCAAAGTTGACTTTTAGGTCATAAGGTTGACTTATGGGGTCAACAGGTAGGTCATTAGGTCCGGTTTGACCATTTTGACCAAAGTTGACTTTTTAGTCATAAGGTTGACCTATGGGGTCAACGAGGTAGGTCATTAGGTTCGATTCGACCATTTTGACCAATGTTAACTTTTTATGTCAAAAGGGTGACCTATTGGGTCAACACGGTTGGTCACTGGGTCTGGTTTGACCATTTTGACCAATGTTGACTTTTTAGGTCAAAAGGGTGACCTATTGGGTCAACAGGGTTGGTCACTGGGTCTGGTTTGACCATTTTGTCCAATGTTGACTTTTTAGGTCAAAAGGGTGACCTATTAGGTCAACAGGGTTGGTCATTGGGTCTGGTTTGACCATTTTGACCAAAGTTGACTTTTTAGGTCATAAGGTTGACCTATGGGGTCAACAGGGTAGGTCATTAGGTCTGGTTTGACCATTTTGACCAAAGTTGACTTATTAGGTCATAAGGTTGACCTATGGGGTCAACAGTGTAGGTCATTGGGTCTGGTTTGACCATTTTGACCAAAGTTGAATTTTTAGGTCATAAGGTTGACCTATGGGGTCAATAGGGTAGGTCATTGGGTCTGGTTTGACCATTTTGACCAAGGTTGACTTTTTCGGTCATAAGGTTGACCTATGGGGTCAACAGGGTAGGTCATTGGGTCTGGTTTGACCATTTTGACCAAAGTTGACTTTTTAGGTCATAAGGTTGACCTCTGGGGTCAACAGGGTAGGTCATTAGGTCTGGTTTGACTAATTTGACCAATGTTGACTTTTTATGTCATAAAGTTGACCTATGGGGTCAACATAGTAGGTCATTGGGTCTGGTTTGACCATTTTGACCAATGTTGACTTTTTAGGTCAAAAGGGTGACCTATTGGGTCAACAGGGTTAGTCACTGGGTCTGGTTTGACCATTTTGACCAATGATGACTTTTTAGGTCATAAGGTTATTGACTCATTGTAAAATGAGGTCAACAAAAGGGCCCTCAATATGTGTAGAATACTATATAAGTATTCTGCACATATTGGCGTTGACCGAAGTGGTCTAAGAGATGTTTCATAATGGTCAGGAAAGGAGGGGATATCATATCGCTCCTAGAGGATGTCAGATGTCTATTATGTCGGTTCGAGATTTTCTTCTTGTATTTGAAAAGAAATTTATTGGGAGGGAAAATGGATGTCATATTTCATTTCTCAAAATGTCGATGTCGATATTTCGCTAAAGGAATGTCGTGATTTACGTGTCAGGAAAGGACGTATATCCTATAACAGGAGGGAGAAAATGGATGTCATTTTCCATTTCTCAAAATGTCAATGTTGATATTTGGTTAGAGGAAAGTCACGACTTCCGTGTCAGAAGGGACTTATATCCAATAACTGGAGAGAGAAAATAGATGTCATTTTTCTATTTTCCAGAATGTCAGTGTTAAGATTTGGTTAAAGGAAAGCCGTGATTTCCGTATTAGGAAAGGACTTATATCCAATAACCGGATAGAGAAAATAGATGTCATTTTCCATTTCTCAAAATGTCGATGTCAATATTTGGTTAGAGGAAAGCCGTGATTTCCGTATCAGGAAAGGACTTATATCCAATAACCGAAGAGAGAAAATAGATGTCATTTTCTATTTTCCTCAAAGTGTCGATGTCAAGATTTGGTTAGAGGAAAGCCGTGATTTCCACATCAGGGAAGGACTTACATCCAATAACCGAAGAGAGAAAATAGATGTCATTTTTTATTTTCCTCAAAGTGTCGATGTCAAGATTTGGTCAGAGGAAAGCCGTGATTTCCACATCAGGAAAGGACTTACATCCAATAACCGGATAGAGAAAATAGATGTCATTTTCTATTTTCCTCAAAGTGTCGATGTCAAGATTTGGTCAGAGGAAAGCCGTGATTTCCACATCAGGAAAGGACTTACATCCAATAACCGAAGAGAGAAAATAGATGTCATTTTCTATTTTTTTGAAAGTGTCGATGTCAAGATTTGGTCAGAGGAAAGCCGTGATTTCCACATCAGGAAAGGACTTACATCCAATAACCGGATAGAGAAAATAGATGTCATTTTCTATTTCTCAAAAATGTCAATGTCACGATTTGGTTAGAGGAAAGTCGTGATTTCCATATTAGGAAAGGACTTATATCCAATAACCGAGAGAGTGGCGAACTCATTAATATTTTTTGTGGGAATATCCGCTGGGGTTTTGACCTTTATAGGTCGAAAGCTAATTCGTTTTATTTTTGTTTTCATTTTGGGCCCAGATTGATGTGCACCACATAAACCTGAATGAACTTCCTTAACAATCTCTCGAGCTTCAATTTGGTTTAAACATCTTAACCACATTTGATCAAAAGATCGTTTGTAAAGAACGTCATTTATTAGAGCATATGATAATGCTCTTTGTTTAATTTGGTTGGCAATAGAACTATTTTCAGGTAATTTTCCAATTTGTAAATATTGGATGATTGGTTGTCGCCAATCATCCTTCTCGTCATTTATTGTCATTGTCATATTTTCACGGATTATATGCAAATTATCCATATCAATTTGAGAAAGAACTTGTCGTCCTTTTATTGAAATCGGTATGTCATCTTCTTCTGGACACGCAAATTCCTTTGCAAGTTTTGTCAGAGCATCCGCTAGAGAGTTATCTCGTCTCGGAATTAAGAAAAATGTTACATCAAGAATTTTTTGAAGTAATTTCAGAGTGTAACGAGAATATTGTTCAAGTCATGGTTTCAGAATTTTGTATTTGCCAGCAATTTGATTGATAGTTAACTGGGAATCTCCGTAAATATCAATATTCTTAATTTCCATTAATATTGTCAATTCTAGACCGGTTATGAGCGCTTCATATTCGGCTTCATTATTCGTGCATGGTTTTGTCAAATGATAGGAAAAGGGCATCATCATTTTGTCTGGAGTAATGAAAATTAATCCTACTCTGGCTTTGCCTGGTATGACTGTATGTTTATCTTTGTCTTTCCATGCAGACGATGCTCCGTCAAAGTAGAGTTCCCATCGTTGCATGTTAGAAATTTTTACTTCTGATATTTGTTCATCAGGTAGATCGTCATTAAGGGGTGATCCCGCTGGAATTGGGTGTGCCGCTAAGATATTTGTTAGGATTTGTCCTTTAATAGCACGTAACGGTACAAATGTTATGTCGAATTGTAACAAGATCATTGCCCATCTTGCTAATCTCCCGTAAAGTGTCTGGTCGTGTTATTAAATATTGTAACCGGTTAACTCTTGAAATAAGAGTTACTTTATGAGAAAGCATATAATGTCTTAGCTTTTGAACCGTGAAGATCAAGGCTAAACAATGCTTCTCAATTGTCTGGATATTTTATTTCCGTTGGAACTAAACAACGACTCAAATAGTATAACGCATTTTCTTTTCCTTCATCATTTACTTGTGCTAGTAGAGCTCCAAGTGAATTGTCCAATGCCGCGGTGTAAAGGATTAAAGGTCTTCCTAATACAGGGGCTGCTAAGACAGGAGGAGTTGTCAAATATTGTTTAATGTCTTCGAAGGCATGCTGACATTTTTCATCCCATACAAATTTGGCATCCTTTCTAGTAAGGGCAGTAAGGGGTTGACATCTACCCGACAGATTAGAAATGAAACGTCGTATATATGCTAATTTTCCTTGGAAGGATCTCAATTGACTTAGATTTTTAGGAGGAGGCATATTTAGGATAGCTTCAATTTTGAGAGGATCAATTTCTATCCCACGATGTCGAACTACAAATCCTATAAATTTTCCTGAAGTGACACCAAAGGCACACTTTAAAGGGTTCATTTTAAGATTATATCGTCGTAGTAGTTCAAAGACAATTCTCAAATCGTATATATGATCGTCTTTTTGTTTACTATCGACAACTGCATCATCGACATAACATTCGACTCGATTATGTATTAGTTCATCAAAAATCCGTGTCATGGCTCTTTGATAGGTCGCACCGGCGTTTTTCGATCCAAATGGCATAACCTTATAACAATATATGCCCATGGGTGTTCGGAAAGTCCGTATTTACTTCATCTTTCGAAAACATTTTTATTTGGTTATATCCCGATGATCCATCCATGAAAGAAACTATCGCATATTTTGATGCAATATCAACCATTAACTCGGGAATTGGTAAAGGAAATTCATCTTTTGGACATGCTTTGTTCAAGTCTCTATAGTCTATGCGTACTCTTATTTGTCCATTTTTCTTTTTAATCGGCACCACATCGGCTAGCCATGTTGGATAATTTTCTTCTCGTATGAAGTCGACCTCTATCAATTTCTTGACTTCCGCAATGACTTGTTGCTCTATTTCGACACGCATCCTTCTTGGAGCTTGTTTAACTGGGTTTATGACTTGGTCTATCCCGAGTTTATGGACTGCGACTTATGGAGATAAACCAGGCATTTCTTCATAAGTCCAAGCAAAATGATCTTTATATTCCATCAACAATTGAGTTATGTCTTTTATTTCCTCATCATTAAGGAATGAACTAATAAAAGTCGGTTTTGGATTTTCATTAGTTCCTAAATTTATTTCTTTTAGTTCATCAATCGTCGATTTGATTTCTTCTTCCAACTCCGGGAAGCATTTTCAATTGGAAGATCGAGCAATGTTTCGGAATCACATTCTTCCGTGACGACTCAAACAAAATTCCGTATCATCTAATGGTCCCAAAATTCCAAATCCAACACCTTTTTTAGAGTTAGAATTTCGTCTATTATCATTCCACATTTGTTCAATGAAACGCGGTTGTTTTAAAGACCATTGTTTGAGCATTAAACTATTTTGAATGAATTTTCGTGCCCAAGGAGAATACAACTCAAAAGGAATTTTCATTGATTGTGGAAGATTTTCATCTTCTATTTTTACATCATTTTTAAGTACAAGAAGAAGTAGAGCCAAGTCTAAACTTAATCGTTTTTTGTCATCATTATATACTTCTTCGACTATTAGATTCTCAATCTTAGCGAGTGGAGATTGGAGTCGAGTCATATAATGTATATAATGATTGATTTTGTCATACATAGATTCAAATTGTTTCTCTTTATCTTCTTCTTCTAGAGATATTTTGAATTGGGGTTCCTTCGCAACCACGGATGTTGTTTCTTCTTCGGAATCCAGTGGATTTTGAACTTCAATGGTTTCTTCATTGTGACAATCGGATCTTCTCTCCTCGTCCTCGTCCTCGGCCTCGACCTCGAGTGCGAGTCCGACGGAAATTAGTCTTTTTGTCTTTATCGAAGAAAAATCCTTTTCATTTATTTTCTTTTCTTTGTTCTTTTCTTCCATATTTACCGTTGTCTCTTTGGAAGATATTGTTTTATTTATAGGAGCATAATATGCTGCATCTTCATGTTTACCGATTTCATGGATTGAAAACGGTTGCAGATCTTTTTTAATACGAAATTCTTGTCCTTTTCGTAAATATTTGATACATTGATGTAATGAAGAGGATACCATTTTATTGTGAAGATCATCCTAATAAAGCTAATTCTTTTTATTTTTGTTGGTCATTGGGTCTGGTTTGACCATTTTGACCAATGTTGACTTTTTAGGTCAAAAGGGTGACCTATTGGGTCAACAGGGTTGGTCATTGGGTCTGGTTTGACCATTTTAGCCAAAGTTGACTTTTTAGGTCATAAAGTTGACCTATGGGGTCAACAGGGTAGGTCATTAGGTCTGGTTTGACCATTTTGACCAAAGTTGACTTTTAGGTCATAAGGTTGACCTATGGGGTCAACAGGGTAGGTCATTAGGTCTGGTTTGACCATTTTGACCAAAGTTGACTTTTTAGGTCATAAGGTTGACCTATGGGGTCAACAGGATAGGTCATTGGGTCTGGTTTGACCATTTTGACCAAAGTTGACTTTTTAGGTCATAAGGTTAACCTATGGGGTCAACAGGGTAGTTCATTGGGTCTGGTTTGACCAATTTGATCAATGTTGACTTTTTAGGTCATAAGGTCGACTCTATGGGGTCAACAGGGTAGGTCATTGGGTCTGGTTTGACCATTTTGACCAATGTTGACTTTTTAGGTCAAAAGGGTGACCTATTGGGTCAACAGGGTTGGTCACTGGGTCTGGTTTGACCATTTTGACTAATGTTGACTTTTTAGGTCATAAGGTTATTGACTCATTGTAAAATGAGGTCAACAATGACATTTGTTCTCTTTCCTCAATTGTCTACAATACATCGACAGTTCCAAAAATGCCAAAACAAGGATTTTGAATTAAAAATGACAAACAACTTGTGATGGTTAATAACTTTCGACCTGTAAAGGTCAAATCCCCAGCGGATACACTCTTCGTCTTGAGTTTGCCACTCTTTTCTAGTTATTGGATAGAAGTCCTTTCATGACACGGAATATGGCATTCCTCTGACTTGACACCGACATTTGACGTTCCCGAGAAATGTAATATGACATCTATTTTCTCTTCCTAGTTATCAGATATATGTCATTTCCTGACACGAAAGTTATGACATTCATATAACTTGACATTGACATTTGACATTTCTGAGAAATGGAATACGACATCCATTTTCTCTATATAACTTTCGGATGAAAGTCCTTTTCCTGCCATGGAAATTATGACATTCCCATAATTTAACATCTCGACATTTGACAGACATTTCAACATGTGACATATTGACTTTTCGATCTTTAACATATCGACAATTGTTATTAACATTTGAGATATTGATCTCTCGACATTTGACGTAACAACATTTCGACATTTGACATATCAACCTTTCGACATTTGACTTATCGATAAATTGGTAACGACATTTGACATATTGACCTTTCGACATTTGACATATCGACAATTGTTATCGATATTTGAGATATTCATCTTTCAATATTTGACATATCGACATTTCAATATATCAACAATCATTATCAACATTTGACACATCGACATTTCGACCTTTGATATAATTGTTATCAACGTCTGAGATATCGACATTGCGACATTTGACATATCAACGTTTGACACTCATCCTCTCCTTTGCTATCGGAAGTAAGTCCTTTTCTGACACGGAAATGGCATTCTTCTATCACAACATCAACATTCGACATTTTGAGGAAAATAGAAAATGACATATATTTTCTCTCTCTGGTTATTGGATGTAAGTCCTTTCCTGACACGGAAATTATGGCTTTCCTCTAACCAAATCTTGACATTGACATTTTGAGGAAAATAGAAAATAACATCTATTTTCTCTCTCCGATTATTGGATGTAAGTCCTTTCCTGACACGGAAATCATGGCTTTCCTCTAACCAAATCTTGACATTGACATTTTGAGAAAAAAAGAAAATGACGTCTATTTTCTCTCTCCAGTTATGGGATATAAGTCCTTTCCTGACACTGAAATCACGGCATTCCTTTAAACAAAATATCGACATTGACATTTTTTTGAATATGACATCCATTTTCTTTCCCGGTAAATCCATTCTCTAAACACAAGAAAAACATTTCTTTCTCAGAACCAACAAACAAGACATTTGACATACACTAGGAGCGGTATGATACCCACTCCTTTTCAGATTGTTATAAAACATTTCCTAGACCATTTCGGTCAACGCCAATATGTGCAGAATACTTATATAGTATTTTACACATATCGAGGTCCTTTTATTGACCTCATTTATAATGAGTTAATACCTTTTGACCTAAAAAGTCAACTTTGGTCAAATTGGTCAAACCAGACCCAATGACCAACCCTGTTGACCCCATTGGTCAACCTTCTGACCTAAAAAGTCAACATTGGTCAAATTGGTCAAACCAGACCCAATGACCATCCCTGTTGACCCCATAGGTCAACCTTTTGACCTAAAAAGTCAACTTTGGTCAAATTGGTCAAACTGCACTCCAATGACCAACCCCGTTGACCCCATAGGTCATCCTTTTCGACCTAAAAAGTCAACTTTGGTCAAATTGGTCAAATCAGACCCAATGACCAACCCTGTTGACCCCATAGGTCAACCTTTTGACCTAAAAGTCAACTTTGGTCAAATTGGTCAAACCAGACCTAATGACTAACCCTGTTGACCCCATAAGTCAACCTTTTGACCTAAAAAGTCAACTTTGGTTAAATTGGTCAAACCAGACCCAATGACCAACCCTTTTGACCTCATAGGTCAACCTTTTGACCTAAAAAGTCAACTTTAGTCAAATTGGTCAAACCAGACCCAATGACCAACCCTGTTGACCCCATAGGTCAACATTTTGACCTAAAAAGTCAACTTTGGTCAAATTGGTCAAACCAGACCCAATGACCAACCCTGTTGACCCCATAGGTCAACCTTTTGACCCAAAAAGTCAACTTTAGTCAAATTGGTCAAACCAGACCCAATGACCAACCCTGTTAACCCCATAGGTCAACCTTTTGACCTAAAAAGTGAAATTTCATCAAAATAGTCAAACCAGACCCAATGACCAACTCTGTTGACCCCATAGGTCAACTTTTTGACCTAAAATGTCAACTTCGGTCAAATTGACCAATCCAAACCTAATGACCAACCCTGTTGACCCTATAAGTCAATCCTTTAATCCAATAATATGTTTAAAACCCCACAATGACAAAACTACAAATACTGTGATCAAATCAACCAAGACAAGGTTAAAAAGATCACATTGGACATTTTAAAATTAAATTGATCAACCTAAGCTGACTTGAGTCAACCTAGGTCAAAATTGGTCAACACTTATCTATTTTAATCAAAATAGATAAAAATGAAATAAAAACAACAAAATTAATCAAATAATTAATTTCAAAATTATTTTGATTAATTAAAATGATTAATGATTTAATTTTGAATATTTTAATTAAATGACATAATTAATTAAAATGAAAATTAAATTAAAATCATAAAATAACAAAAATGATAAAATTAATTAATTAATTAATTTGAAATTATTTTCAATTAATAAATTGATTAATAAAATAATTTCCAACAATTTTTAATTAATAACATGATGGAAATTAAATTAAAAAAAAAGAAAAGAAAAGAAAAAAAAATTTTCCTTCCCATAATTAATTAGGCTAAGACTAAATTAAGTTTACCATGAGATATATTACTACATAATAAAGCTTGGCTTAAATTAATTTAACCATGTGTTAACACTCATCATGATGGGTAAAGTGAGGTGTCTCTTCCTCCTTCGCTCTAAGCCATGACTCACCCTTACTTAGCCATGAGGTGGCCGGTGTCGGCATATTTTTAGGTTATGTGTTGATTTTAAAAAAAGGGTCGCCTACAGAAATTGTCGGCGAATTTTAGGTTTTAAATTTAATTTAAATTTATATAATTTAGAAAATAGCATTTGATTTTGAAAATAATTTTTAAATTTGAAAATTTTAAGATATGAAATCAAACCGATCTCACATCCTAAATAATTTATATAAACGAGCACCGCATCACAAACCGTATATCTATCATGAAGAATAGACACACTGCTTGACGATGGGGCTCGATTAAATAAACTAGAAGATTTGTGACATCCGTTCGGTCCACGAACCAATTTTGTAAGCCGACAAGTTCCCCTGCTTAATATAAATGAATTAAGCAGGGTTTATATTACCTGGGTTCTTAAAGTTCCCTATAAGGGCAAGCCCCTATAGTTAATTACATCCTAAGTGATGGGAATCACTTAAGAAAACTCTCGATAATGATCAGTGGTTTTGCTCTCAAGAATTTCAAAGTTTAAGGTTTTTAAAGGATCGAGTTTTGGAAATTTCAATAGGGAATGGATCAAATTTGGAACAGTTATTTCCAGGAGTCCAAAGGAAGAGAAGTAGGAGAAGCTGAGGATCCAAGAAGAATCTTGGCAACTTCCCAAACTATCCTATTGTTTGGCTTTGAGTTTAAGAAAATTATTTAATGTTGCAATCCTGCCAATTTTATTTATTTAGGTCTTATATTTGTATGATATAATCACACAAATAACCTCGAAGATGTGAGGGTTTATGTCGTACCAAACGACTACCTCGGAGTCCTAAGACTGGTTAGGGCTTAATTTACATGACATAATCATGCAAATGTCTAACGAAGAGTTGAGGATTTATGTTGCATTAGGCAAACTACCTCGAAGTCCTATGGCTTGGTTATTTAATTCTAAGAATGGTTTAGCTGATGTAGACCCGAGCTTTGCTGATGACGATGGTCGTGCTGCCCACTATGCTCCGAGCTCCTTGCTGTTGCAGAGGTTTAGTTTTAGAAGTCATAAATCGGGAGACGAGAGAAGTGTTTTGGTTTAGAGAAAATCTTAAAATCCAAGTGTTTTTTAATATTTTAATTAAAACAAATCTTAAAGTTATTTAAACAGAACCGATTAAGATCCCACGGTTGCGTCATCCCGGCACCGTTATTTTCATCGAATTCACTTAGTCTAGATGAACTTACTAAACTCAACTGAATGAGTTCCACACTTTCATTTAGACCGTGGAAAATCTCGTTAGCAACACGTGGGTTACATCATCCGAGGTATTCCCGATCATTCGACGAGACGTTTTAATTTTAGTTGTAATTGCAATTTTATTGTTGTTGGTGATTAAATCTTGAGTTGTTTAAACATGCTAGTTTCGATCATTTTCATGCATTTGTAAATACGGGAAAGTAAGACATTTAATAAATTGGAGAATGTAAATTGCAATAAACTTAAATGCGTACCTGATGGGCACTCCCGTCATTTTCACCTGCACTTAAAACACATGTTAAGGCATTTATATATTTACAACAAGTATATAGGTAAAGCTAAGGGAAGGTTCTGGTTATCTACCAAAATCCTAATCCTATTGCTAATCAATTCCTATGACGTCTAGGTTCTTGTGTTTTGTTAAGGATAATTTTCTTTATCAAAGAACAATGAAGTATCACTATTCTTTTAAAACATCCCATCAAGTTAGAGAAGTGCTCGGAATTGAATTCTGAACATCTTCTTGAACATTGTAGCGATTATTTTGAGTTGAGTTAGTTTTATTGTCGTGATGAATCAACCACCCGGGTTACTCTTGCTCAGTGAATTAAGATGTTTGATCATCCTTGTGAGTAAGGTGACATTTCATTTAATGTTTCATTTAAGAGTTATGATAATGAAAGTCTTTAGGGGCAAATTGGTTCATTAAAGTTTTTAACCATTCTTAATTTAAAGTTTGAGTTAATGGTTTAAAGTGTTTTAATTTAATTATGATGTTTTAATTAATAATTTTAAGTTTGGAATAGTGTTCAAATTATTTTAGATTTAATTTAAATCTTTACATTTTCAATTATCTTGGTATTTCAAATTGATGTTCATGTTTTAAATTTACTTAGATAGAAAGAGGTGTTGAAATTATTGATATGTTTTGATTTAACTCTTAATGATTTCATTTAGGTTTGTTGTTAAGTGATTTTAATTTAATTTAATCCAATTTGATTTTAATTAAATTTAAATTTAATTTAATTTAATTTTAATTTAAATTTAGTTTTAGTTTAACTTTAATTTTAATATAATTTTAATTTTAGTTTTAATTTAAGTTTCAATATTTTAAATTTAATTTTAATTTAATTTTAATTTTTGTTTAACTTTAATTTTAATTTAATTTAATTTAATTTTAGTTTTAATTGTTAATTTGGATTATTATTTTAATTTTTAATTAAGCACTAAATTTTGTTAAAGTGACTTATTTAGGGATTTTTTAAGTTAAAGAATAAATATCCTCTTAATAATATCCTTATTTTAATAATTCAAATTTTAAATTTATTCTTTCCAAAATTTAAATCATTTAACTAATTAAAGTTTCATTTTGGTATTTTCAAAATGTTTAATGGGTTTCTACCCCTTAATTTCCCTAAGTTTCAATCATCCAAGAGAAAGCTAAAATCAAATATTTTACCCCCCACTTTGATTAAACCTAAAGTTTTAATTAAGGGTTAAAATTTTTAATTACCTTTATGACCTTTTAAGCTTATTTATTCCATAACTCACTAAATTGAGCTTAAATGAATTTGAAATTTTTATGTCACCTCACTCACATGTCAATTAAGGCATTGGAGGAGAAAATGTGATTTTTCTGAATTTAATTTATTTATATAATTATTTTTAGTATAAATTAAGGGTTTTCAAAGAAAATTCAACAACATGACCAAGGAAAGGTTTCTATCCTTAAGAAAATTATGGAGTGTTCCTAATGACTAGAGGACCACTTGGACCAATTTTGGTGATTTTTTGAATTATATTTTATTTATTATAATTATTTTGAGTTTTAGAGTATTAATTAATTATAAAATAAAATAAAAGTTGAAAAATGGATTTTATATTTTTCTTAAATCTCTCTGACCTCAAAGAGTTTAGAGGAACAAATTTTGTAATTTTTTTTATTTTTCTTTGATTTATTAGAATTATTTTAGTGAAGAAGGTTGAAAATTTATTTTTTAATATTAAAAATTACATTAAACCTTTAAAATTCAATATCTTACCCTAGGGACTTAGGAAAAATATTTGGTTTATTCCTAAATGATTAGGAGTCAAAATGTGACATTTTAAAGATTTTTAATATTCTTATGATTTTTATTTATTTTTTAATTTTTAAAATATTAAAATATTGTGAAAAATCAACTTTTTTAGAAAATTCCAATTTTAATTTTCCGGAACTCCCATGATATTAGAGAAGCTCCAAAACCATTTTTTTGAATTTTTGAGAAGTATTTTTGGAGTTATGAATTTTTAAAGTTCCATTTTGCTTATGAGGCTTAATCAACCCATTTGGTGGGGCTAATCAAGTCCAATTGATTTCAAAATTTTATGTAAGGTTCCTCTGGCTCTAAAGAGCAGTGGAGAATTATTTTCAAGTCAATTTGGTGTGTGGTTAACCCTAGCTAAATCAAATTTAATTTTAGGGGTTTAGGCCAGTTAAGGTTATTATGTATGAATTAACTCAAAATATATTTTTCATAGGGTCCTCTGGTCCTAAGAAACATCACCAAATTTTCCTAGAATTTATTTTACAACATGCTAATTATTGGAATTAAAATACCTAAAATAGTGACATGAACTTGAAAATTCAATAACTTTTCACAGGGATGGCCTCTAATCTTGAAAAATTCAAGGAATGTCCCCAAGATTAGAGGCTTCAAAAGCCCTATGGTCTCATGCCATGGTGAATTTTCTATGCAAATGAAGAATCAAAATACTGAAAACAATAAATAAATTATTAAAAATAAAATACTCATCCAATTAACTTGATTTCTTTTCCACATTATTTTCCTCTATTCACTGAGCAAGAGGGTATTTTTATTTTATTTTTGTGATTTTTCTATGCAAAGATATGAATTTTCTAAGTTATGGTATTTAAATAATTCAAAAATACCCTAATTTCCTACTTATTCGACTCGGCGCCGCGTCAACCTACGGCGGATCGAAAGCCCACGCGTCGCGCTCCCATTCGACACCGCCACTTGAGTCAGCAGTCGCGCGTCCCGCGGTTCATGTGCCAGTATATCGTCCGACTTGATCTCGACCGTCCGCTCGATACACGCGCGATCCAACGGCTCCTGGTCATCTTCTACGACTGGTGTGCACCCGTGACCGTTCGCACTAAAACCCTAAGATCTCACTCGATTCTCAATGGATTTTGGTGTTCTTGTGCTCTATGAATTCGTCTTGATGAGACGAACACATCCATACGGTTTATAGGCTATGAAATTAACTTAAACAAAATGGAGAATCGTTGGAAGCTCGGGAGGAAGAGTGAGTTCATACCTTTGCTCCGAGAAGTGAAGCTTCGATCTGAGAGTTGTGTCACCTTCGATTGAGTCCAGGCAAGCTCCAGATGAAGTCTTTGGCTCTGGGGAATTGTCTAGGTGTGAAAGTGAACAAGGCCGATCACAAAGCTTGGAGGCTGGAAGCTATGACTGGCCTGGTGAGGGGGCTTTTGCTGGGGAACTTCTCCTCCTAGTCTGGTGAAGGTGTAGGACCAATCAATTTGGAGATTGGCTCACTGTGGTGAAGTGTCCTGTTTTTTGGGTGGATTTTCAACTCGAAATCGAGCTCTGTTAATGGGGATTAGGGAAAGGAACACTGGGGATCAACTGCTCTGGGTTAGGAGAAGGTCCTGGAGCAATTTTGGCTGAGTTTCCTTAAGGTCTAGTTCATCTCCTTCTTTGGTCGAGAGGTGAGTGGGTTTAAATAGAGGTGGCTGGAGGGCCTCCCGTGGGGTTTAATGGCTTGGATCCACTCGCTCAGGGCAAGGGAAGAACAGCTGCAATGGCCATTGGGCATGGGATAGCTCAGCTAATTCAAATTGAATTTTTGATTCAAATTAAGCCTCTCGGCCCGGTGGTTTCCAGCGGATGTGGTGGCTGGCCGGCCAGGGTCAGGTCACCATCCTGATCAGGAGGGTCAGGGCTTGAATTTGGTGAAGTCATTTGGAGTTGGCCAAGTGTAAAGGGGCTGAATTGAAATGGAATGGGGAGAGGCTCATTTTGGGTTCAATTTGGTCAACCCATGGCTTTAGGCTTGGTGCACCACCCAAGGCCTGGTTTGGGCTGAGGGAAAGTCATTTGGTTCAGCTGAATTGGAGTGGTGAAGTCTCCATCCATGTTGAGGTGGCTAAGCATGGTTTAGAGTGTGACATGAATATGGTTAAAAGGGCTTAATGAAGGATTAGGAAAGAGTCCCCTCTTCTTGCCATTAATGTTTTGGTGAGGTGGAAAGTGGCTTCCATGGCTTCCATGTGGCTTGTACATGGCTCAATGGCTCACATTTGGCTTGGAAAAAGTTTGGTCAATTTCATAAAAATGGATTTTAAGGATTTTGGATATTTTGGTGGAAATTTTTCATGAAGCTTGATTTGGAATGGTTTAATGATGATTTTGAAACTTAGGGGTGATTTTGATTAAATGGATGATGTAGAGAAATGTCATGTGGGCTTTGGAATGAAAACTTGGGCTTTTGAAATGGTCTTGGGTAGGCATTTAAAGTGATTTAAGGAAGTGGGCTTTTGGATTTTAAAATGGGCTTTTGGATGAAAATTTTGTGAAGGACCATGTCAAATAAAAGTTGCAATTGGTTTAGGCATGTGTCATGAGTGGTTTGGAACAAGTTTAAAGTGATTTTGAATTGAATTGGGTTTAATGTGGGGTCTTTTGGTAAACTGGCCAAGGTGGGCCAAATTGGGCTAACTTGGGTTAAGGTTGGGATAAATTTGGATTTGATGTAAAATTAATGTTTAGAAATGTTCATGGGAGTGTCACAAAGAGTTTCCAACTTTGGTTGGGCTCTAATTTTGGGATTTGGGCCCATTTGGGTTAGGTTTGGGCTTAGGTCAATTTAAGGGATTTTGATTTTGGGTTAGGTTTGGGTGGAGTTTAGGTTCAAATTTTGGGTAAATCAAATTAGTGTTTTGTTTATGGAGATGTTAGGAAGGCTTTAGAAAAGATTTGGGGCCAATTGAAGTTGAATTGGATGGGTTTGAGCTAGGTTTGGGTCATGGGCCAAAATTGGGCCTTAGGCTTCAAATTGAAATTGGGCTCAAATGTCAATCAAATTGGACTTGGATTTGGTCTAAATTGATATTGGGGATATTGATTTGAAGTTTAGAATTGAAGTGGACCAATATTGAGGTCAATTGGGGTGGTTTGGTTTGACATTGGGTTCACGGGTTTAAAATAGGCCAAAATTGGGGGTTTTGGTAAAAGTGAGGTAAATTGGCATAATTAACCCATGCTGTAGTTGAATAAAATGAAGTTGGGAATATTTGGGATTTTCTAGAATTTTTTGGGAATTTTTTAATTTTTTAGATTTTTGGGCTAAGAAGGGCATTTTGGGTATTTGGAGGGTATTGGGGGGTACTTTTGGAATTTTTTGAATTTTTGGCTATGGATGATCAATTTGAGTGGGGGGAAATGTTTAGGACTGATTTTGAGGAATTTTGGGTAATTTAGGTAATTTTGCAAATTTTGGGTAGCTCCAAGAGCATTTGGTAGGTTTGGCGGGACCGGGACTCCAGGGGTCAAAAAATTGAAATTTTGAAAAAAAAAGGAAGATTGATCAAATGTGAGTGAAATGGGATCACTTTGGTTGAGCCATGAAGCCATATTAAGCCTATATGAGCCATGAGAGGACTCATTTGGGGCATTCACTATGTTGTTCCTAACCCTCTTAGCCAGGGGCTTAGGGGTTAAGGACCATTCATATGAATTACCTACATGAGTAAGGAAGTCAAGTTGGGTGAGAGTGTGATTTTAGGAGTTGGAATGTGTGTGATAGTTTAGTGTATGTGCAAGTCAACCCTCACCAGACCAGGCCATCCAGGGTATTCCTAAGGCCAAGAAGTTTTATAGGGAACTCATCCTTTAAACCTCCACATTTGATTTCAACCCTCTAGATGATTAGGGGTCTACAATCAAGCTTGTGGGGTTTGCAGAGAGTCAAGAGGTGTTTGAACTTCTAAATGGTGGGTTCCACTTATAGTCCTCTAAGATTAGTCAAAGGAAAAGCCTAAGGCTAGATCCTAAGTACTAAAGAGAGAAGCAAAAGACCTAATAAAAAATGAGGTCAACAGCCGGCCAACACCAAGCCTCATCTCCCACCTCCTAAGCTAGCCAATAGGGAGAGAACCAAGCTTAAACCCACCCCTCACCATGGTTAAATGGAATCATGAGAGGAGACCATATGTGTCACCATTTACCAAGGTTAGAGGGTGATGTGTAAGCTCATAAGGAGAAGAACTTACAGCTCACTTATAACCTCTTGCATGATCCAATGGAGGAGAGCCAAAACATTGAGCTCATCATGGAAAGCTTGGGAGAAGCAACAATGCCTATCCTCTCAGCTCGAATTCCTCCTCCAGTGGGTTAATAGGGAGATAACAACTCCCTGAACAACCTAAGCTAAGCCACGGCCTCCCTCGGCTATAAATAGAGCCCAAACCGAGCCTGGTAGTGAGGAGAAGAAAAAATTAGTAAGACCTATAGGCTGCTCAAATCTCCTTGCTCCCACATAAAAACTCTTCCTAAGTGTCTTACAATCCATTAGGATCAAATCCAAGCCATAGATTGAGCCCAATCGAGCCAATTTGATCAAATTTCAAAAACAGCCCAAACCAGCCACCTCTTCAAAATTCTCCTTTAAGCTCGACTTCTGGATCAAATTGCTGCAGCAATAATCTTCATTTGGGGTCCTAGAAGACAACTACAAGGTCTGATCTAGCTTGATTTGCTTGTGGCAAAGGTATGAAATTATTTTTCACAAAATAATTCGTATTTTTGAAATATCATGTGTTATACTAGCCCAAAAATGTTATATCACCATATGGATATATTCTACATGTTTCGATGATTCCATAGGTTCAAAAATCACTCAATTTTGTTGAGAAATGAGTGAGATATTGATGTTTGAAGTTTAACGGTTTGGAATTTTTTCGAAATAATGGAGGATTTATCTCCGCCGTTCGTTCCCGTGTTTTGGAGCGAACGGAGCTGATCGACTCCCGCCGTGTTTCCTATTCCACGCTGCACACCGGATCCTCCCGCCTATTCGACGCTACGACGACACGTGGCAGCGCGTGGGATTTTCTGGATTAATTTAACTCAAAAAAACCTTAAAAACTTCAAAAATTCATATCTTTTGATCCAGAGGTCACAAAAATAAAATAAAAATACCTCTGGAAAGCTCTTGAAGAGGAGAAAATTATGAGACCAAAATCATAATTTTATTACCATTATTTAATTATTAAATAATTAAATTCTCTCTTGAGTATTTTAATTATTAAAAATTAATTATAAATCAGAAAAATATGAAATTTTGAGGCATTTATCTTTATGTCCTTAGGGATGTTTCATGATTTTTCCAAGGACAGAAAACATGTCTAGGACATTTTTTTCTAATTTTCAAGACATTTTGTAATTATTTCAAATAATAATTATAGAAAAATGAAAATTAAGAAAAATAAAATGAAAATGATTAGAAATGTTAGGGCAACAGAAAATGACCCTAGGAAAATAATTTCTAAGTCATAAAAATAATTTTAAATGATATTTTAAAATTTAGGATTAAAATTCATTATTAAATAATAAATTTAATCCTAAAAATCACCCTTTTATAAACTTAACCTATTTTCTTTAAGAGTGTAAGTTTGAAATGAATCTAGTCCATGTTAGACTCATGAAACACTTTAACTAAGTCTAAAAAATGATAAATTAGACTTGATAAACTTTAATTAGGTTTAAAACATCATTTTAAACCTATTAAACCTTAAGCATAATCAATTAAGTCTAAAATGACAAAATTAGACTTAATTAGGTTTAAAACATCATTTAAACCTATTAAACCTTAAGCTTAATTAATCAAGTCTAAAATGACAAAATTAGACTTAATTAGGTTTAAAACATCATTTAAACCTATTAGACCTTAAGCTTAATTAATCAAGTCTAAAATGACAAAATTAGACTTAATTAGGTTTAAAACATCATTTAAACCTATTAGACCTTAAGCTTAATAAATCAAGTCTAAAATGACAAAATTAGACTTAATTAGGTTTAAAACATCATTTAAACCTATTAGACCTTAAGCTTAATCAATTAAGTCTAAAATGACAAAATTAGACTTAATTAGGTTTAAAACATCATTTAAATCTATTAAACCCTAAGCTTAATCAATCCAGTCTAAAATGACAAAATTAGACTTAGTTAGGTTTAAAACATCATTTAAACCTATTAAACCTTAAGCTTAATTAATCAAGTCTAAAATGACAAAATTAGACCTAATTAGGTTTAAAACATCATTTAAACCTATTAAACCTTAAGCTTAATTAATCAAGTCTAAAATGACAAAATTAGACTTAATTAGGTTTAAAACATCATTTAAACCTATTAAACCTTAAGCTTAATCAATCAAGTCGAAAATGACAAAATTAGACTTAATTAGGTTTAAAACATCATTTAAACCTATTAAACCTTAAGCTTAATTAATTAAGCCTAAAATGACAAAATTAGATTTAATTAGGTTTAAAACATCATTTAAACCTATTAAACCTTAAGCTTAATTAATTAAGTTTAAAATGACAAAATTAGACTTAATTAGATTTAAAACATCATTTAAACCTATTAAACCTTAAACCTCACCTAAATTAGGTTTAATTAACCTTAAACAAATTAGACTTAACCCATATTAAGTCTAATTAATCAATTAAACCTTACTACCTTACCTAAATTAGGTTTAATTAACCTTAAACAATTAGACTTAACCCATATTAAGTCTAATTAAATCAATTAAACCTTACCTAAATTAGGTTTAATTAACCTTAAACAATTAGACTTAACCCATAATAAGTCTAATTAATCAATTAAACCTTACCTAAATTAGGTTTAATTAACCTTAAACAATTAGACTTAACTGATATTAAGTCTAATTAATAAATTAAACCTTACCTAAATTAGGTTTAATTAACCTTAAACAATTAGACTTAACCCATAATAAGTCTAATTAAAATAATTAAACCTTACCTAAATTAGGTTTAGTTAACCTTAAACAATTAGACTTAACCCATATTAAGTCTAATTAAATCAATTAAACCTTACCTAAATTAGGTTTAATTAACCTTAAACAATTAGACTTAACCCATAATAAGTCTAATTAATCAATTAAACCTTACCTAAATTAGGTTTAATTAACCTTAAACAATTAGACTTTACCCATATTAAGTCTAATTAATCAAATAAACCTTACCTAAATTAGGTTTAATTAACCCTAAACAAATTAGACTTAACCCATATTATGTCTAATTAATCAATTAAACCTTTCCTAAATTAGGTTTAATTAACCTTAAACAATTAGACTTAACCCATAATAAGTTTAATTAATCAATTAAACCTTGCCTAAACTAGGTTTAATTAACCTTAAACGAGTCTAATCAAGTCGTTAAACCTTACCTAAATTAGGTTTAATTAACTTTAAACAATCAAACTTAACTCATATTAAATCTAATATAACCTGAATACAACCTAACTTGAACTCAAGTTAACCTAAACCTTAAGTTCAACTTATATTGAATCTAACAAACCTAAACCTAACTTAAGTCTAACCTACACTAGACTTAAGTCAAACCAAACTTAGGTTCAACCCGACATGAACCTAAGTCAAACCTAAACCTGAACTTAAGTCTAACCCATATTAGACTTAAGTCAAACCATACTTAGGTTCAACCTGACATGAACCTAACCTAAAAACCTAACTTAAGTCTAACCCATATTAGACTTAAGTCAAACCATACTTAGGTTCAACCTGACATGAACCTAAGTCAAACCTAAATCTGAACTTAAGTCTAACCCAGATTAGACTTAAGTCAAACCATACTTAGGTTCACCCTGACATGAACCTAACCCAAAAACCTAACTTAAGTCTAACCCATATTAGACTTAAGTCAAACCATACTTAGGTTCAACCTGACATGAACCTAACCCAAAACCTAACTTAAGTCTAACTCATATTAGACTTAAGTCAAACCATACTTAGGTTCAACTTGACATGAACCTAACCCAAAACCTAACTTAAGTCTAACCCATATTAGACTTAAGTCAAACCATACTTAGGTTCAACCTGACATGAACCTAACCCAAAAACCTAACTTAAGACTAACCCATATTAGACTTAAGTCAAACCATACTTAGGTTTAACATGAAATGAACCTAAGTCTAACCTAAACCTTAGGTTCAACCTAACTTGAATCTAAACTAAAACCCAACTTATGTTTAACTCATATTAAACTTAAGTCAAAATCTAAACCTTAGGTTCAACTGACAATGAACCTAACTCAATTCAACTTGACATAAATCTTAGGTTCAATTGACAATGAACCTAACCAAACTCAAATCGACATAAAACCCATAACTAAACTCAAATCAAGATCAAAACCTGAAACCAAATTTAAACAGACAAAAGTTGACATAAACCTTATCTTCAACCTAAATTAAACCTAAATCGACATAAACTTTAGGTTCAACCCAAATTGAACCTAAATTAATATAAACTATTGATTCAACCCAAATTGAACCTAAATTGACATAAATTTTAGGTTTAACCTAATTGAACTAAATCGACATAAATCATAGGTTCAACCCAAATTGAATCTAAATCGACAAAATTAAATTTAAATCAACATAAGCCTTATGATAGACAAAATTGAACTCAAATCAACATAAATTTGACATTCCAAACAATTAATCGACATAATCGACATAAATTCGACATTTCAAACATAACTGACATAAAATCGACATTTTAAACCAAAATCGACATAATCGACATAAATTTGACATTTCAAATAAAAATTGACATAAACGACATAAATCCGACATTCCAAATGAAACTCAATAAATTCGACATTTCAAATGAAATTATTCGACATTAATCAACATTCCCAAACACAAACTGACATTAATTGGCATTTCAAACCAAATTAAACAATCACCGACATTAAATGACATTTCAAACGAAATTAAACAATTACCGACATTAAATGACATTAATCGACATTTCAAACCAAACTTGATATATCTCGACATAAAACGACATAATTCTTAAAGTTCGACCCACATTGAACTTAACTCGACATAAAATTAAAAAATCGACAATCCAACCCAAATCAATATTTACGAAAAATAAAAATTTAAACATAAACTGACATAAACCTAAATCGACATTTCGACCAAACGCGGACATCCGACAACTCTGGATCAACAGACACTTTGACCATGTAATCTAAATATCTTGATATGACATTGTTTCTAACTTTATTTTCCTTGCAGGATGAAGACATGAAGTTTCGTTTAGATTTTCTTTGCATGTTATAGGGTGTGCTAACTCTGTTTTGCAGGACGTCGACGACGGAACATTGACAACAAAACCATAACTTTTAGGATAGCCACAAAACTTAAACTTTCTCCAAACAATAAAATAAAAATGACATGACAACAAAGACAATTGGACTTTTAGGTTAGTCACGAAATCTGATATAAAAAGATAAAATTATTAACATTGACATCGACATAACATCAACATTAACAAAAACATACGATGACATTACTATACCATAATAAAATGATGACATGACACTAAACCAAGACAAATACATAACAAAATGACATGAAAAAAAACTAAAATTTAGAACAAAAGGGAATCATAAACAAAATAAAAAAAAAAGTATTAATATCTTCTTGACATCCTTGAAGGTATCTCATGACATAATAACAACATAGGAGATAAAATATCTCATGACAAATCGAGATATTAATCACGACATCTTATGAAATTACGACATCACATAAAATGACATGACATTATGATTCACATTAAGACACGACATAAAATGACATGAAATTACGACATCACATTATGACATAACACGACATACAAACTACGACATCCCGACATGACATATGACATGATATACAAAATGACAAAAATGACATTACAAAACAAAACACACTGCCACGACAACACTTACATTTTTTCGAGGATAAATGTTAACCTTAATCGGGAGTTTTCCTAAGCAGTATTAATTGCTCAGGATGTAATTAACTATAGGAGCTTGCTCCTATAGGAGATTAAAGAACTCATGATAGGTATTTCACCTATAAGACCTCTCTGGTTACCCAAGATCTTCATGTGATTTTCTTATACGAAAAACTTCAGTAATTACACAATCTGAAGACTTATTCTATGAGATTATCATTTGATCTTATTTTCTCTCAATCTCTATCATGAATAATCCTTCTTAAAATTCTCCAAAGACTTCTGACAATAATTCTAGGTAGGATAAGAACGAGGGCGATAGATAGAGAAAGAGAGTGGCGACTCCTTAACATTGACATGATACAGGAATTGACAGCGACAACATGCGATACCATATATTTCATCGCCATCATGCACCAGTGGTTCAAAGATAGCAAAACACCAAAGCTGATGTTTTTTGATGAGGTAGAGAATTCTCTTCATAGATAAGGGGTTTCCAATGCCCCTAATATTCCAGCAGAGTAGATTGATCATTAATTAGGGGGGAGGGAAGTGGAGGACATAGATCTGGACTTGCTCCTAGTCAAGGATCTAGCCAGTTCCCCCACAGTTAAAGGAGTCCCTAGTTTTTGGGCTTCAGTAGTGATCTTTTATTTCTTTCTTGATATTTGGGTATGCCATTTCCCTTCAATATCATTCTGCATCTCTTCCATGACTATGGGGGTTAACTTTTCAGACAATTTTTCAGTAGACTGTGAAGGAGAGATGATGCTGATATCTTCAACTTCTCTTCTGCACCAGTTAATACTATTAGAAGTGGGGGATCTCACCACAGGATGAGATTCACTAATAGAAAAATCCAGTTTAGTGGGGGAGTTAGAGTTGGTATTCAGTCCCTTATCCAATGCTAGCTTTAAATTTTCCACTGGGGGTAAATGGGAACTCACATCAGGATCAGGGATGGCAGTCTCCTGTACCCCAGCAATACTTGGTGCAGTGCCCACAGCATGTAATTCAGTAACCACTGTATCATTATGAAGTGCTTTATCCAGTTTGGTAGATTTTCTATTAGGGGTTGAAGTCTATAGCACCTGTCATCAGTATGACCAAACATTTTACAATGTGTACGGAAATAAGGCTTCTGTTGCATAATGACCTCTTGCCATTGCCCCTCTTTAGCAGTACCAATCTAGATTTTCTTAATCTCGAGCGAGGACACATCTCTTTCAACTCCGTATTCTAGCAAGTTCGAGTTTAACTTTATTGATAAGTAGTGCATCACATTTGAGAGGGGTCCCGAGGGATCTACCAATCCGAATGAGAGCAATTCGATCGAAGTATCCGTAAGGGAGGTTTGGGAATTTAAACCAGATTGGTACAATTGGAGGGTCTTTACTAGGATCAAAATCTGGAGTTCACTTAATGATTTTCACTTCCACTCCTGCAATACTAATCAACTGTTTAGCAAATAGCAGTGCATAGTCCTCCTCAAAGTATTTCCTCACAAGTTCCATTTTAGGGTGTCCCAGCATAAATTTGCCAATAAGTGTTAGCTTAACCTCATCATCCAACTCTTCCAATTCTCTTTCAGTGAAAATGACATATTTATTTACAATTTATCTAACTATTAAATATTTTTATAATTAAATTATATTTACAAAGAATTCACTATACTTAAAATATTTAAAATAAAAAAATAATATTATATATATATA
>CM040431.1:90853549-90868549 GCA_022702705.1 Papilionanthe hookeriana x Papilionanthe teres
TATTTATAATATTTTTAACTTTTCAATTTTTTTGTAATTAAATTATATTTAAAAATAATATACTATACTTAAAATATTTAAAATAAAAAATAATATATATATCTAAGATGGAGGATCCGTTTTTTGTGGAGGTTTCTTGAAGCGATTTCTGAATTCTGCTACTTTGATCGTGCATTTGGAAGTTCTTCTTATGGATTTTTGTTTAATTGAAGACTAATTCTTTTAGTTTTTTGTTCTGATTCCTTTGCTGTGATTTTCTTCAATTCCCGGTTCTTATTTTTTCAATTTCTGGCTTTCTGTTTGATTTTTTTTCTGGGTTCTTGTTCGATTTTTATGATGGCCGATCTAAATCATCCCCCGTCTAAAACTTTTGCTGAAGTGACTCGTTTCTAATTTAGATTCTAATTCGATAAACCGGTATTTCCCCAATTTTATCATGAGGCCGCACAAGGTAGAGGTGAATGCCCATTTATCAAGATGATCGAGAAGAAGGGTGGCAAACCTGCATTATTCCTATTTGATGCTGATATTTCTTCTTTAGTTGAAGTACATAAATTTACCTTAATAGGTAAATTCCAATTTGGGCATCCTAAAATGGAAATCATAAGAAAATGTTTTGAAAATTTCAAATTGCTTGGTTCTTGGAAGGTTGGGCTTTTTGATAAAAGGCATATTATGATACAACTCTCCAAAGAAATTGACTATGCTAATCTATTCTCTAAGAAATTTATCTTAATTGAGGGTGTTCCAATGAAACTTTTGAAATGGTCTCCTTCTTTTCGATCCTCATCAAGAACCACCAGCTATTCCAATTTGGTATAAACCGCCAAATCTCAAACTTCATTTATTTAACCATCAAATTCTTTATGCAATCGGAACTCGCCTTGGGTAGGCCTTTGAAATTGGACATGCCTACTTTTCAACTTACCGAGCCATCCGTAGCTCGAATTCTTGTAGAAAGGGATATTTCCTTTGCTCGATATTGAAGAGATCCGGATAGGTACTCCACATAATGGTTATTGGCAAGTCGTTATTATGGAAAATAAGCCTTATTATTGCCATCATTGTAAAATGTTTGGTCATTCAAATGAAAAATGTTTTAGGCTTCATCCTCAATTAAAATCTAACAAGAATACACATTCTAAATCATCGGATCAAGCTCGAGTTGTCTTAACCACTCGCTTGTTGGGGAGGAGATTCATAAGAATTCTCGTCGTGGATCTTACCTTGTCTGCTAATGAACTTGGCACAATTTCGATACGGTTAATATTGATATTTCGATCCTAATGTGGAAAAATTGATAAAGAGTTCTAAAGAACCCGTTTCGCATCACATTGTCGTTGAGGATTCTAGTACTTTGCCTAAGCACTTCGATTCCGTTATTACCGCAAGGAATGATGATCTTATTAAACACACCGATCCTTTCGATTAACTCTAATGCAAAGAGCCCTATCAACAATACAAACATTTCCATCTACTATTATTGAAACAATCGAAGATTTACATTCGGATTATATTCTTCCTCATGTACCGGAAATACAAAATTCTCATGATTTGTTGGAAGCAAATAATCTCACTCACTATCAAGTCATTGAAGTTCTCCCCAAACCTATGCAATATCCCGTCTTTCAACATGTAACTCGAATGAAAATACTCGTTTCTGCGAAATGGCAATCGACAAGACTCGATATTCAAAATGATTGGATGATTCAAAAAGCCAGGAAGAAAAGGTCCTTGGAGTTAAAACATCTTTCAAAAAACAATATTATCCGAGACTCGCAAAGAACTTTTTCTTCTTCTAGGGCGACTAGAGGAGAAAGGACTGTTTCTCATGATTAAATTTTTGTGTTGGAATATTAGGGGAGTGGCCAACCCCGGCTCCCTTAATAGACCGATTAATTTAAACAGTGGTTCATCAGCTTTGGGTTATTGCTCTTTTGGAGCCTTTAGTCAAGTCCAATTTGGACAGGTTTACTAAGAAGTTTTACTCGCTATACTTTTCTTACAAATTGTTCCAATAAAATCTGGATTTTTTATAGGAAGGAATTGAAGGTTAAATTATTGATTAATCACTCTCAATTGTTACATTTCCATTTCGAATTAGAACAGTTTTCTGGTTCTGCATCCATTGTATATGCTGCTACTGCTAATGCTGATAGGATTGAACTTTGGAATATTTTGCATCATATTAGCAATCGATGATCGAAGGGTGGATTGTTGGTGGGGATTTTAATTCCATTGCACATCCTAGTGAGAAAAAAGATGGGAGAAATCCTAACTTACAAGCCATGCCGACATTCTCTAATAATATCTCTTCGCTAATCTTTTTGATATTGGTTTTGAGGGTTCTTGTTTTACTTGGAGAAGGGGTAATATTTATGAAAGAATTGATAGATTCTTGGTTAATCAGCTTTGGTTAAATATGTTTCCTGTATCTACTGTTAAACATTTAGCAAGATTGGGTTCTGATCATACTCCTTTGTTGGTACATTTTGCTATTAATCCCATAATTCAAAAGTCAACCTTCAGATATCTTAATGTTTGGTCTAATCATCCTGATTACACTAAATTCATAGCTGATAATTGGAAGATCCCTTTGGATCTTCATTATTCTGATCCTATGACTAAACTTTGGCAATTACAGAAAAGAATTTCCATTAAATTGAAACACTGGAATTGGAGTGTATTTGGGAATGTTCATCAGAAAGTTATCGAAGCTCGAAGCTATGGTAAATGCTTTAGAAATCCTTGTTCGCTGATGGTGCCGAATCCGATTTTAATCTTAATGAATCCTATAGCAGATTGCAACCGCTATTCGGAATGAAGAATTATCGCTACAACAAAAAGCCGTCATTAACCGGTTTCAACATGGTGACGAAATTCAAAGTTTTTCCATGCTTCTATTAAATACAAAAGGTCCGTTAATGCTCGTTTTGAGAATGAAATCTGCTAATAATAAATGGCTTTGTACAACCAAAGAGATTGCTCGAAGATGCTATAGATTACTTTCACAAACCGTTTTCTTTTAGCCTTATCGACTCCACTCGCCTACTCTCCATCACTTATTGATTCGGATTTCAGTAATGTGAATATGGACTCTTCGGTTCAACCACCCGATGCTAAAGAAGTTTTTGATGCTCTTCATTCAATAGATGGCAGCAAGGTCGCTGGACCGATGGGTTTACATCCGACTTTTATATCAAAAATCGGATAGTTATTCAATCCGATGTAGTCTCGATGAAGGCAAAGCTTCTTTCAAGGATCCGATCTTCCCAAATATTTCTCTTCTTCTACTATTGTTCGATGCCTAAGAATAATTGCAAATCTAATCGGCATGATTTCGTACCTATTAGCTTAACCTCTACTTTCTCAAAAATTATTAGTAAGATCTTAGTAGCTCGACTACAACCTTTATTGGGGGACATTATATCTAAAAACCAAAGTGCCTTTATAAAAGGAAGAAGTATATGTGATAATGTTCTTTTAGCACAAGAACTTCTTGTTGATATCGACAAACATCGCAGAGGTGCTAATATCATTTTCAAATCGGATATGGCCAAAGCTTTTGATTCCATCAGCTGGACCTTTATTCTAAATGTTCCAGTCGATAGAGGATTTAGTTCCAATTTTTGTTCTCTCATTTCCAGATGGCTTAGCAACAATTACCATAAGTGTGCTGATTAATGGAGGTCGTCATGGTTTTTTTCAACTGGTAGGGGTATTAGACAAGGAGATCCATTGTCCCCTTATATCTTCATTCTTGTCTTTGACTATCTCTCAAAAATGCTGAATCAAATGCAACTTTCTCATCCTTTTACTCAATACCAACACAGATCTACTCTTTAATTAGTCATCTTGCTTATGCGGATGATGTGATTTTATTTTCTAATGCTACTAAATTATCCATTAAATGTCTTATGTATGTCCTTACTGATTTTGAAGCTATTTCTGGAATGCTTTTCAACAGATCTAAATGTTATTTCCTTGCTAGCTCTCTAATCAATAATCAAAGGAAGAATTGGATTGCTGATTTCACTGGCTTTAAAGAGACTCAATATCCTCTTTCATACTGGGCTTCCCCTTAATTAAAGGAAGGAGAAGACTCTCTCATTTTGATGATGTTATTTCTAAAATTTCTACTAAGATTAATTGTCGGTCTAATTCTTTTCTTTCAACTCGGAGGAAGAGTAACACTTCTTAAGAGTGTGTTAACTCGCCTTCTCTTTATACTATGCGATGATTAAAATGAAGAAAAGTACACAAAAAATGCTCTCCATTATATTCAATAAATTCCTTCGGGATGGACAACACAAGCAAATGCATTGGACCAATTGGGAGAAACTTTGTAAACCCGTGGATCGTGGTGGCTTAGGCTTTAAAAATTTTCAAGCAATTGAGTTTAGCCTTTTACCGCAAGTTATGGATTAACTTTAGATCACAAGACTCTTTGTGGTCTAAATTTATGAATGCCAAATACCGTAATACTTCTCATCCAAATCTTGTTCAGCCTAAGACCTGGAGATTCCAGGACTTGGAAAGAGCCGCTTAAAGTAAGATGCCATGCGTAAAACTTATTTATCCGGGAAATTGGTAATGGCGAAGTTGATTTCCGGTTCGATACTTGGCTTTTTGATGAATCTCTTCGATCTTATTACAATCATAACTCTCCTATTAGAAAAGTTTCGATTACTTGGAGTGAGGATGCTCGGGACTTACGTAAATTACAGAATTTTGTTCTCGTTTCATTTCATAACAAAATTTTGAATATTCCAATTCACCCCGGGAATAATGATAGATCGATCACTAAAAATCCTCACAATCAAAGTCTATCCAAATTCATTCCGCATAACAATTTTATTTTTCGAAAAATGATTGGGGAGCTAAGCTTTAGAACAAATACATTACTCCTTCTATGTCCTTCTTTTGTCGGCGACTTTTTAAGGAGTTGTTACCAATCGATGATATCCTTAAGCTCAAGGGAATTCGGGGTCCATCTAGATGTCATTTTTGTCACTATGCTCGAAGAGACCATCGACCATATCTTTCGAATTGTGATTGGACTAAAAAGGTTTGGCAAGTTGTTTTATTTGCTGTGGGAAAACAGGTTTATCTTTCTGCTTGGAGTTCTATTCTTGATTGCTGGAATGCTTGGAAATCATGTACTTATTATTTTATTCCATTCATCATCTTCTGGTTTTTATGGCTGGCTAGAAATGACTTTTTATTTAACAATAAAGTGCTCACTGCCAAATCTGTTATTACAAATTGTATTTCCTTTCTTAATAAGATACAGAATTGTTATCCTTCCCTTTCTCATAAATAAAAAAAACAAAGTGATACTTGTTCTTTGGAGACCCCCTATCAGTCCATGGCTTAAAATCAACATTGATGGCAGTTTCAAGAGTTCTTCAACTTGGTATGGGTGTTCTTTGCGAAATTCTAAAGGGCATTGTCTCTGGTTCCTTTCAGCTCCTATTGTTTGTCTTAATGCCTTCGAATCTGAAGTAATTGCTGTTTATTGGGGACTAAAAATTGCAACCATGCTTCATTACCAATTTGTGCATCTAGAAATGGATTCATTGCAGTTACTACAAATTTTATTATCAAATTCTGCTGTGCCTTGGTTTATTCAAATCTGGCTTAATAAGATTAAATCGCTCTCTTCCAATATCAAGGTGTTTTGGAGTCATATTTATAGAGAGGGCAATCAACCTGCTAATTGGCTAGCTACTATGGCTTCTTCATCTAGAGATGTTATTTATAGTTCCAATTCTTCTTCTTTTCCCTTTTTCAATTCTCTTTTACATGGGGATTTACTTCACATCCCTTATGTTAGATGTATTGACTCTTTTTGAATAAAGTTTTTTTTTATTTTAAATATATATATATATATATATATATATATATATATATATATATATATATATATATTTATATTTATATTTGGGAAAGAGCGATGTAGGCTCCCTACGTGTTAATTCGGGAAAATGTTACAAACGGGTGGGGAGGCAGATCCCCAACTATAGAAAAGAAAAGATACATTTTCCACTCACCCCTAGAGGTTCCGCCTCCCTCATTACAACATACGCAAAATAAAACACTCCAAAATTGTTCCAGAGAGGAAGCTGAGTAAACAAAGAAGTAATCCAAAATATTCAGAACATGGCAAATATAAGAATAAAATCTTAATTGACGTATATCTCTTTTGCCAGTAGTCCAGGTGCAGAAAATGGCCGCAACAGAACCAGGTGAAGTGTCTAAAGTGTGGAGTCATGAAGCTGAAAAACAATAGGGAGGACCAAAATGAAGTGGAGGCTAGGGGATCGTAACCTGTAGAGATATACTCAAGAATAACAGAAGTTGTGAGTCTTTGCAGCCAAAACAGACTAACAAAAGGCATAATCGTGAAACCCAAAAACCTTAGACACCAAACAGACAAAAAATAGAACATTAGACACCTATTAGCGTGATGCAATTGCTTATATCTGTATCTCACATTCCAAAAGATGGTTGGGACTATTAGGTAAATAAAAGACTGAACCAAATGACTAATGCAACAAAGGGTGTGTGAATAATAAATAGAAAAGTGGTATAAATCCAAAATAAAAGTGCAGGAATTCCAACACCCATTGTATATCAATATCTGAGATAGGGTAATGCCATTAGATCTCCATGTAAAAGAAGACAAAGCTGAGATGGAGGTAATTTACCCGCCAAAGGTCTGTCTGTTGAATGCTTAGCTAACCAATCAGCAGGTTGGTTACCCTCCCTGTAAATGAATGATATTTGAACTTGTAATGAATGTGTGTTTATAATATTCCATATCCTTCTAAATAGATATATAAGATTCCATGGAATGGGACTGTTTCTATAGAAAAGATTGATCAACATTGTGGAGTCAGTTTCACTCTGAAGGTTACGAAAATGAAAACGGATAGCAGTCTTTAATGCAAGTAAAAATGCCCAAACTTCAGCAATGATTGGTGTATCAGCCACCACAGGGGAGTTAAAGAAACACAACAGATTTCCTCTGTTGTCTCTTAATAGGCCTCCAACTCCAGAAAAATATTCAGTCCAACATCCATCAATATTAGCCATGATCCACCCTTGCACAGGGAGCATCCATCTAATAAGGACAGGCCGTCTTAAAGAATGAGGAGTGCAAGATGAAAGGCTTTTAGCACGGTGGTAATAAGCCATAATATGTGAAAAAGTTATGCTAGAGGTGGGGGGAACATCAGAGTGTTTAAAACTATTTCTGGCATTCCACACAAACCAAATGATCACCAAAGGAAAGCTCAGCATATGTTTCCCATCTTGTGAAAAATCTTGCCAAGTGTTGAAGTAATTAGAAATAGAGCAGCTTCCGGCCATGCAATGTTAAATGCATTACCCAATCTATTCCATATGTCTCTAGTATAGGTGCAATTAAAAAAAATATGGGAGCAGGACTCCTCAGCCCTTTTACAAAAAAGGCATATAGATGCCAATCTTAAGCCCTTCAATTTTAAAATGTCATCCAGAGGAAGTAAAGAAGAGAAAAACCGCCAGTTAAAAAAAGACATTGAAGGGGTGAAAAGAGAATTCCAGCTGTGGGAGCCCCAATTCCAATTAGAAAAATTGATGATAGATTTATATAAATGTTTGCTAGCAGAAACATGATTTGCCATCTTCCATATGGGTCTATCTTTTTGAGTTGCTCGTAAAGGAATTTGATTGATGAGCAAAGCGGCATCATTACCAACTAAAGCCCTCGACTTAATTAAATCCCACCGACCATTAAACCAGCAATCAGAAACAAGTAAATTTCCATCAGGAGGGAATTGAGGTAATGGAGTAATTTGTGGTAAACCCCAGAAATCATGCCAAAAGGATACTTTGCCATCCCCCAGCTCCCAGAATAAAAATTGACCAGTGTAAGCCCGAGCATTTACAATAGCTTTCCAAATCCTAGAGTCCCTAGCTTTCCAAGTGACCAAAGATGGATGAGATGTATTGCAATATTTAGAATGCATATAATCAGCCCATAAGGATTCACCAAGCCTAAATTTATACCAAAGCTTACACATGTTTATTTCCACAATATGAGGTAGGGCTTTAAAACCAAGGCCCCCAGAGAATTTAGGCTTACAGAGCTTCCTCCAGGAGCGCCAGTGCCTCTTGGCACCTCCACCCTCCCAAAGAAAATGATTAAACAAGTTTTCCAGATATTTAAGAGAACTTTTTTTGGCATTAAACACTTAGAGGGCATATAAAGGTATGCTTTGCAAAACACTAGATAATAAAGCTAATCTACCACCATTGGAGAGGAAAGTATTCTTCCAATCCTTGATTTTGCATTGTATTTTATCAATAATCTCATCCATCTGGATTTGCTTGCATCTTACCCTAATAAGATTAACCCCCAAATATTTGAGAGGCAAAGAAGCTAATTTAAAACCAGTGAAAAGATTAGCCCATTGTTTATTACAATGCGGCATTTAGTTACTAAAGAAGAGCTGACACTTATCTTTGCTAAAGGATAGACCAGAAATACCCTCAAAATCAATCAGAACTTTTAAGGTTTGTCTGATGGCAAGTTTAGATGCATTAGAAAAAACAATTATTTCATCAGCACATGCAAGATGAGTAACCTGATAGTGAGCTCTATTGTCATATTGTGTATATGGGTGTTGCGTTTGAAAATGATTCAACATTCTAGACAAATAATCAAAGGCAAGGATAAAGATTATAGGAGAAAGGGGATCACCTTGCTTGATACTCCGCTTAGCATTAAAGAAGCTATAAGAAGTGCCATTGACCAACACACTATAGAAATTGTTAGACAGCCCTCTCAAAATTAAGCTACAGAAATTATGCTCAAAACCTCTAGCAATAAGAACATTATGAATAAAATCCCAATTTATAGTATCAAAGGCTTTTTTAATGTCCAGTTTGATAATAAAATTACCTCCTCTGCATTTTCTGTCAAGATCCTCAAGAAGTTCTTGAGCAAGTAAAATATTATCTGTAATTTCTCTTCCTTTGATAAAAGCAGATTGTTGATAGGACATAATAGAATTGAGATGTGGTTGGATTCTAGCCACAAGGATCTTACTGATAACCTTGGATATGGTTGAGGTTAGAGAGATAGGTCTAAAATTATGCCAATGGGATTTATCTCTTCCTTTAGGGATAAGCACTATCAAAGCAGCAGAGAAGTACTTACAAATATCATCACCGTGAAAAAACTTTGAATAGCCAGAATAACCTCCTTCTTAATGATATCCCAACAAGTGACATAGAAAGCAGATGTAAAACCATCAGGGCCAGGAGCTTTATTAGAGTTGATCTATTTAAAAGCATTAAAAATTTTCTCCTCAGAAGGGACACCTGAAAGATAGAGGGAGGCCACAAATTGTTTCTCAGGGGCAAAAAGAGCATTATTGATGGGAGACACCTGCATATCATTGGAAAACAAGTCAGTAAAATAATGAACTGCATTTAAACCAGTCTCATCATCAGTAATGATTTTGATAATAGAGTTATGATTGATCATGTTTTTAATGGATGCATGGAAATATTTAGTATTTCTGTCTCCATTAACGAAATGAAGATCATGAGCTTTTTTCTTTAACAGGTCTTCCTCCAGAGAGATGTCAGCAAGAAGTGTGATATGGGCTCGGGTAAGCTCATTTGAAATTTCGTGACTAGGCTTTCTCTAGCTTCCAAAGCAATAACCAGTTGTTGGGACTTGTGGACCCTAGTGTGTATGTTGCCAAAAACCTCGTAATTCCATTTCTTCAAACCAACAGCCACTCTCTTGTGTAATTGCCATAAAATAAACTAAGGGGAGCCACAGCTAACGGGCTTCCACAAAGCCTTGATCAGCTCAACAAAAGTGGGATGAGATGTCCAAATATTTAAGAATTTAAAATATGAAATAGCAGATTTTGGATGGAAAGCTAAAGTTAGTAAAAGGGGGTTATAATCAGAAGAGGCATCGCTCAAGTGTTGAACTCGAGAAGTGTGGTAATAGTTAAGGAACTTGGAATTGCCAAAAAATCTATCAAGCCTCTGAAAGAGCAAACCACGTCTCCAAGTATAAGGAGACCCAGTGAAACCCAAATCAAACAAGTCAACTTGTGAAATATTATCACAGAAACGCTGCATTAGAGCAAAATCAGGTCGGGCACCACCTTTCTTTCAGCAGGTGACATTATCATGTTAAAATTGCCTCCAACACTCCAATTATCCTGTATAGTGTAACCCATGGCAATTAACTTGTTCCAAAGAAGGTATTTTTCATGAAGCAGAGAGCTAGCATAAACAAACGTGATCCAACCAGTGAAGACATCAGCAGTGTAATGAGCAAGTATAAACTGTTTATCATCTTCAATAATTTGCAATTGAAGATTTTTTTTCCAAAATAACCAAATTTTGTTATTGGTATTACAGTAGTGGGAGTAAAGAGGAAAAGAAGATAGAATTTTATCCTTATGGTTAGAAACCAAAGGCTCCAAAATAGCAAAAATGCTCAAATGATGGATCCTACAAAGGTGTTTAAGACGTTTAAGGGAGGAAGGATCAGCCACTCCCCTAACATTCCACACAAGTAAATTAAGCATGATGTCTTCCACCCCTTCTAGTGGATCTAGTAGAAGGGGGCAAGAATTCTCCCTCAGATAGATTTGAATCAATGGGGTCTCCAATATGTTGCAAAGTGTCAGTTTGTTTTTTGTTCTTATATTTATAAATAATTAACTATACTTAAAATATTTAAAATAAAAAAAATAATATTATATAAATATATACATATATATATTTATTTATTTATAATTTTTTTAACTATTCAATTTTTTTATATTTAAATTATATACTATACTTAAAATATTTAAAATAAAAATTAATATTATATATATATATATATATATATATATATATATATATATATATATATATATATATATATATATTAGGGAAAAAAGCGACTCGTGGCTCCCTACGTGTTAATATCAAAAAATTAGTGCAAAAGAGGGAGGGGAGGTGGATCCCGAAAGGAACCAAAAATACAATTAAACGCACTCGTAGAGGTTCCACCTCACACAGTACAACTCGACGCAACCTAGAAAGCGAAAAATACGCCAAAGCGGATATAGTCGAAGACAAAAGCACCCAAAAAGGAGATGAACCCCGTGTAGTAATCCTCAAACCAAATCAACCAATTTTCAGACATCGTTCGAGCAGCTCGTATCTTTTGTAGCAATGAATGGTCCGAAGAGTTCCCAGCGTGCTTTAACCAAAGATCTATAAACCTCAAACACCAAAATGCGAAAAATGAAAGCCAATGTAGCTCGAACTTGCTCCAAAACAAACTCAATAAAATGTGTCGTGCTTCCGTAGGCAGCCTCAAAACCTGCAGAAAAATACTAGAACAAACCCAAAACAACAAGGAAACAGCTCATATGGGAGGATAGTCATCTCAAGTAGATTTCACATCTGATGGAAAGCCTAAGCAGGCATCATCCATATAAATATATGCAAATAAATATTAAATAGGGACAAAAAGTAGAAGCAAAAAACCGAAATAGTAATACTAAAAATTGCCCCACATAAAATCTCCAAACAAAAACTGCCAACCCCCACATATAAACCTGCCTTCCCCCACCAAATTAAGCAGGTCCCAGTTGGAAGAAAATCACAGATTAAAAATGCAGCAGAATACTAGAGAAGAATTAAAGTAATCCCAAACCATACATCATTCCCAACCAAGGCAAAGCTGCTATGAGTTCTGTAAATCGGCAATACTAAGGAAAGAGCAAATATGGAGCATAAACTTTTATAAATAAAGCTATATATATTTATTTATATATATAGCTGCAATAGAATCTTCAAATTGCTGCACGTCATTTTATAAATAAAGCTAGAACAAAACAATCCTGTAGCATAGCCGAAAATCGAAATGAAATCATGGAACCCAGCCAAAAAGAAGCATTAAATCCTTCTAGAACAAAACATCTAATGATATGAGGGTATACCCCATGCTCAAAAAGGAAACCTGCAGAAGAATGCTGGGCCAAGAATAAAAATTCCATCCATAAAAACAGTAAAATAAGCGCATATCCTGGAAAATGTAGGCCTAAATAAGTGCAACAAACGTAAAGCTCTACCCGCGAAACCAAAACCTCAATAACGAACATCTAAAAAATGGAACGAAGGTAGGGGCGTCTAAACTGTCACCATTAAGCAAAATAGAGAAATCAGGGAGTTTTTTTTTTTTACATAAATATATATATATAAATGTATAGCTAGATATATATATATATATATATGTATATATAAATATACATATATAGATATAACTATGTAAATATATATGTATGTATGTATAATTGGATACATATTTAAAGAGGATAAAAGAGCCACCTCCGCGAAACAGAGTTACACACGAACGTAAGGAACATCCAAATTATCGCCGGTAATTAAATGATGCAAAATACGATTGGGCAATCGTACCGATATAAAGATTTTGAGTATTGGCAACAAGCGAGCCAACCGGTTGGCCGGCCGATTGCCCTCTCTATGAATAAAATTCCACTTGATGACTAAGTGAGAGGACAATAACTTAATTTTCTTAATATAAAAAATAAGGTCCCAAGTAGGCTCCCTACCACAATTGAGAGTGTCAACAAGAAGCATAGCATCAGTCTCAATAACCAAGAATTTCCAACCAACGGCAACAACAATAGAAACGACCATTAAAACCGCTCTAGCTTCAGTCTCCATAGGACTATCAGTATAACAAGGAGAGGAGAAATACAAAATGCATTTACCGTAGGCATTACGGACAATGGCGCCAAACCCAGCAGACATAGAACTCCAGCTACCATCAGTATTAACCTTAATCCAGTTGACGGGAGGGGGCAGCCATCTCACCAAAACTGGGAGTTGGCGTGCCCTACCACCAACACCATCATGAGGAGGGGAATGAAACATGTCAAAATAAGGTAAAGCAAAAAAACTACGCTTCTTAGCACCAAGTTTCCCAACTCGTTGACATAGGCTAAGATATGCGCAAAGATAATGGAGCTAGTGACAATTTTACCACGAGTGCTTCGACATCATTACGAGCCATCCAAATGAACCAACACACAATATAAGGATATATTTGTAAAAAATGATTGGTCCTACCATGAGGGTTAAAAGTGTTGCAAGTGTCAGCCAAATTGCGAGAGGGGGTGAGGCTGAGACCGAACCTATGCCCGACGTCTCTCCACACCGTAGAGGAAAGAGAACAGGAGAAAAACAAGTGCTCTATAGATTCTTCATTACATTTACAGAGCGGGCATTGGGAAGCAAATTGCAGCCCTTTAAGCTTAAGGATGTCATCACAAGGAAGCACAGAATGAAAGAGTCTCCAAGCCATAAATAACATAGATGGGGTTAAAGCCCAATTCCACATACTGTCCCCCCAAGGAATGGTAGGGAAAGGATGTAGGGAGGTGTATAAATTTTTAGTAATGGACCCAGTGGTACCCATCTTAAGAAAAGGAGTGTCCTTCATATTGTGATAAAAAGGGATAGAATAAATCAGTTGAGCATCTTCATAGCCCACAAGCCTAATAAGTAAGGGGACGTTCCAACCCTCTTGAGTCCAAGTATGAGAGACGAGGGTATCAGAGTATTCAGGATCAACCATATCTAAGGTAATAGGGGACCAACTATCGAGCCAGAAGGAGATGTGGTCGTTACCCAACTCCCAGAAAATATAATCCTTAGCCCAACCTCTAACCTGCAGAAGATGTTTCCACACTCTGGAGTCTCCAATCCTCATAGACACAAATGCAGGGTTAGAGGTGTGGCAGTACTTTCCATCCATAAAGACCGCCCACAGAGAATCACCTTTTCTGAAATTGAGCCACGACTTAAAATAATTAATATCTGCGTTGTGATGTAAACGTTTAAAACTTAACCCCCCCCCCCGCACTAAGGGGTTTACAAACCTCTTTCCAGGGGAGCCACCTCCTAGAAGAATGAGAACCCGCCTAAAGAAATTTATTAAAACACCTCTCCAATGAAGACCGTGTGCTCTTCTTCAAATTAAGAACTTGCAAAGCATACAGAGACAAACTTTGCAGGATACTCTTAAGCACAGTGATTCTGCCCCCAAATGAAAGAGAATTGTTTTTCCAATCCTCAATTCTCTTCCGAACTTTCTCTACCGCATCATCCATTTGAGTCTGTTTAGTTCGGCCTTTAACAAGATTAACCCCTAAATATTTTAGAGGAAGGCAGGAAATAGCAAACCCCGTGAAGTCAGCTACCCAATTAGCATTGCTCCTAGAGACAGTTTTACCCAAGCAAATATTACATTTGTCAGAATTGAAAGCTAGGCCCGAGACACTCTGGAATTGCTTAAGCAAAGCAAAAATCTTCTTAATAGTAGTTTTACTAACATTAGAGAAGAGAACGACATCATCAGCATAAGCCAAATGAGAGACAATAACCTTAGATTTATGGGCAAAGTGCAAGTGAGAGTAATTGTTAAAAAGTGTATTAAGCAAACGGGAAAAATAATCAAAGACCAAAATAAAAAGCGTAGGTGATAAGGGGTCCCCCAGCTTGATCCCCCGCCAAGACCTGAATAAACCAAATGAGCTACCATTAATAAGAATGTTATATTTATCAGACCGGAGCCAACTCGAGAATGAGCTTGCGAAATGCACGTAAAAGCCTCCGGTATGAAGAATCTTAACAATAAAATCCCGACTAAGGGAGTCATAAGCTTTCCTTATATCCAGTTTAGTGACCATATTGCCACCACGACACTTTTTGTCAAGATCATAGACTAATTCCTGAGCCAACATAATATTATCAGTGATTCCCCTGCCTTTGATAAAGGCGGATTGGTTATGAGAAATCAGATGATGCAGTTGGGGTTGGAGTCGTTTAACTAAGATTTTGCTGATAATCTTAGAGATAACAGAGGTAAGAGAGATAGGTCTAAAGTGCTCCCAATGG
>CM040431.1:90871049-90878549 GCA_022702705.1 Papilionanthe hookeriana x Papilionanthe teres
GTGCAGCGACCATTATAATTTAGTTTGAGGAAAGGGGAATAGGGGGGTTGCCATTTTATCAGTGTGATTCTATGGGAGGGTGCCTCATGTGTGGTCTCTAGCCCACAGATATTTGAGAAATTATTATATCTGATGAGTTTTTGGATGTAGGAAAGGCAATTTTGTGCAACTTTTTGTTCACTGGGTAATATGTCATCAAAAGTGGCCTTGTTCCTAGCCATCCAAAGGAACCAGGCACAAATAAGAGGGACTGCGCCAATCCCTTGCTTGTTCCAATCTGACCAGCAAGAGTAGAGGCAATCCCAAGAAAGACTTAGTGTGTTGAGTTGGCAGTGCTGAAAGATTAACCTCCAAACAAGCTGAGAAAATCTGCATTTAAAAAACAGGTGCTTGATAGATTCTTCCTCCCTCATGCAAAGTCTACGACGAAGAAGGGCCTCTCGGTCCTTTTAATTCGAGGATGTCATCGGTAGGAAGGATCTTCGGGAAAGTTCTCCAAGTAAAGAAAGTCATAGATGGTGATAAAGATTTGTTCCGGGGACACTCACTCCAAGGGATGAGCTCCCACCGGTAAAGTTTGGAGTAGATGGCTTTAGACAAACTATGCTCGGGCACAGGAATGCCGAGTGATGGAGTCTTGTTTCTGCTCGTCAAAATTAGTGGTGGCCACCTGTCTGCGCGATTCAGGAGTAAGCACAGTCTGAAGATCCTCCAAAGACCAAACAGCCCCATCCCAGCACTCAGATACTTTGAGTTTAAGGTTGGGGATATTAGTACCAGGGTTGAGCCATTCAGTTGGACACCAGTTATCCAACCAGAAGGTGAGATCACCCTTACCCAAGTGCCAGCTAAACAAACTTTCAGCTTGAAACCTGATTCTGAGCATAGCTTTCCATAGCTTAGAGTCTCCCATTTCTGTCGCTAACCGGGGTCGGGTGGAGCGACTTGCGATATTCGCCCATCGAAATTTGGCCGAGAGAGTTCGGGATCTAAATTTGATCCAAAGCTTACATAGGTTCACTTGAATTATCTGCTGTATGGTTTTAAACCCCAATCCACCAGCCTCAAGTAGGCTTAGCCACTTTGGTCCAGGAGGTCCAAGTGATCACTCGTTTTCTTTGGCCAGCCCAAAGAAAATTGTTAAAAGCCTTTTCAAAGAGAGTTTGGATTCCTTTGTTCATAGTGGTCATCCGGAGAACATAAGCGAGCAATGTTGTGAGAATACTTTTCAAAATAGGTATCCTACCTCCACCGGAAAGGTACTTATGAGTCCAATTTGCCAAATAAGAGTTGATTTTCTGTAGAATGCCTTCAAAGTGCCTTTGCTTAGTTCTGCCCATATCAAGCTGTACCCCTAAATACTTAAGAGGCAGTTGAGTGCTAGTAAAGCCAGTGAAGTTAATAACCCAGTTTCTGACCTCCACAGGAGTATTTGATGGAAATATGAGATGGCTTTTGGTCTTGTTGAACACCATACCAGAGGATTGCTGGAAGGAGTTCAGGCATTTGACAATCATTTTGACAGCATTCTTGGAAGCATTGGAGAAAACCATGACATCATCTCGCATAAACTAAGTGAGATACTAAAATATTAGACTTATGGTGATACCTGTTGGAGGGGTGTGTTATGCTAGCATGGTTCGGCAATTTGGAGAAGTAGTCCATAGCCAAGATGAAGAGGGTGGGAGAGAGTGGGTCTCCTTGCTTAAGCCCCTGTAGGCGAGAAATAGCCCCGAGTAGACCCATTTAGCAGAATCAGAGTGGGCATTAGCCCCCAGCCATCTTTTGATTAGATTACGTAAAGAATTCGGAATCCCCTCGTCGTAAGAGTGTTTATAAGAAAGTCCCGATTGAATGGTATCATATGCCTTTTTAATATCAAGCTTGTAAATTAAATTGCCACTTCGCACTTAGTGTTCAAATTCAATGAAGTTCCCGTGCTAACAAGATATTATCAGCAATAGACCCGCCTTCGACAAAAGCTCGCTTGGTTTGGACCGATAACTTTCTCCAAAATAGGTTGGAGTCCGTTGACTAACACTTTGCTAATAGTTTTGCTTGATCACGGATGTGAGGCTAATGGGTCCGAAATGATCCCAACTTGTTTCAGTGCAGTGTCTTTGGGAATTAAAACAAAGTTGGAAGCATGGAAGTATCGAGGAATGTCTTCACCCGTAAAGAAACCGGTGATGGCAGCAATCACCTCGACTTTAATAATCTCCCAAGCCTTAATGTAAAAATCGAAGTGTACCCATCGTGGTCTGCAGTCTTAGAGCTATCAATAGATTTAATGGCCCGCCGGATCTCCTCTTCGGATTGGGGAGCAAGTGAGATTAAGCCGACTAATATAATCATAATGATCGGTGAAAAGGGCAAGTGTTTATGCCGGCTCTCTCAAATGGGTGTTGTTGTAGTAGGGACCGAAAGTAGTGGGTAAGCATCTCCGCCAATCTCCAAGTGGTTGGAGATCCAATCCCCATTCTCCTTTTTGATGCCGTGTATGAAATTACATTTCCTCTTATATTCGAGGTAGGCATGATAGTAGGCAGTATTTCGATCTCCCTCCATAAAATGATTAATGGAGGCCTTTTGTCGAAGAAATTTATCCCGAATATCAATCGAGTGCATCGGCTTAGCTTCAACGAGCAAGAAGTTGGGATTGGAGGGCACTATTATTTTGGCATTGTTCTTCCAATTCTAAGACATCCCTTTCAACTCGCTCAACTACTTTAAATACATTGCCAAATTGAATCCAGCTCCCGCTTAGCTAATTTCCTACTTAGCCTATGATGAAGAAGACACGGCTTGTGCCATGGGTCCAACTGTGATAGAATCTTGCCGCTTATCTTCGACCACTCGCAGGAAGGAGGGATGAGTAGACTCGGATATTCCGATATCCGAAAGGTTTAAAGGAGGGGGTTCTGGGGAGCGATAATAGATACGAGGAGAGGCCTATGATCGAGCAAATAAGAGCAAGATGAGTGATCCGGGTATGCAGGAAGTGACCGTGCCGCAGCTCATTAGCTGAAATCTATCCAGCCTTTCTTTAGTAGAATTCCTTTTCCAAGTGAAACTAGGACCCCTAAACCCCGCGATCATAAAGCCCAACTGCAAGAATATTATCATCGAAGGTGTTCATTATTGTTACATTGGGTCCGTGGCCACCCAGACTTTTCAGCTAGGAGTAGTGATGCAATTGAAATCACCCCCAATGATCCAGGGCGCTTAATGACCTTACTTAGATTGTGGATATGATCCCGCAGCGCATTTCTATCAGCTTTTCTCGCATCCAAGCATAAACAAAGGTGGCATTAGCGACTTGTCCAAAGCAAAGGAGATAGAGATATGAACCATCCGCCGAAGATCCAAGCAAGACGATCCAATTAAGTTCTTTCCTGAGAAGACCCATATCTTATTGTTGGAATTAGCAAAATGAGTAAATCCATGGAAAGAGTTGATAATTCTATTGGAGTGCTGGTGCACAAGAGGCTCAAGTAAAGCAAAGCACCAAAGGGAGTGTTTTTTAGTAAGGTAGTGAATCCTTTTTAGTGAGGGTGGGTGAGCCACACCTCTTATATTCCAAGATAGAAAATTTATCATGAAATAAAGTAGGTAGGTGGGGTGGGGGAAGGTGGGTGGGATTTTGACTCGGTTCTCCCCCTTAATGGGAGTGAGGAGGAGGGTTCGACTTGGTAAAGTATGAGAGGTAGTAGAACTAGAAATGATATCTATTTTATTTCTTTTTTTCTTTTTAGCATTTTGGACTTCCCAATTATTATCCAAATTGCTCTGAATAAGTTGAGTGGGGGGAGGCTGGGGAATATCTGTAGAAGGGGCTAATTCAGGAGAACCAGGGGTTTAGAGGGGGTATTATAGGATTAGAAGGAGAGGAGGGAGGGTCAGGCTGAGGGGGTTTACTGGGGGAGGTGGAGATGGAGGGGACTGTCAAAGGCTGAGGCAAAACCACAGTGGTAGGAGATTGAATTGGGGTAGAAATAAGAGAAGGGCTGCTAACCAAAGGGTCAGCCCTAGGAGTCTTTTTGGGAGGTGGGTGGAGTCTATAACACTTCTCTATGGTATGACCAAACATCTTACAATTAGTGCAATAGTAAGGTTTCTGTTGCATGATAACTTCCGCCAAAATCCCTCAGCAAGCAAGTGCTCACCCGCATTCTTTTGATTTCGAGTAAAGAGATGTCTCTTTCAATTTGGATCCTAGTCGCCTCGTGTAGGCCTCTATTACAAGTGGTCGCATCCATTCCGAGGGGGTTCCAATAGCTCTAGCAATCTGGAAGAGGGCATTATGGTTGAAATATCTCGTATGGGAGATTAGGAAATTTAAACCAAATCGGGATGATGGGTGGTTCCTTGCTAGGATCAAATCCCGGTGTCCATTTTAGAAGTTTCATATCCATACCAAGCAATAGTTACACTCGTTTTGCAAAGAGCTTAAGCATAGTCTTCCTCATCGGAGAAGTGGATTAGAAGGTGCCTTCCATCAAGAAGACCCATTCTCCAATTACCAAGAAAGGCAAGTGACTCAAAAAAGCTCCGACAAGCTCCATCTTTGGATGTCCCGTGGTGAATTTCCCTATAAGTGTTAATCCGACTTCTTCATTAAGGGTATTAATCTCCTCATCGGAAAAGTAGACACCAGGTGCACCATCCTCGACTTCAATGGGATGAATGAAAGGGCAGGATACTTTCCCTGCAGCAGCATCATGAAAAATCTGGGGGAAGAACAGATTGGAAGGCTGGTTCAGACTAGGACCTTGACCCAGCACACCTGCATAAGAAGCCTTAATCCAGTCACTTCTGGTAGCAGAATCCACAGGATTTGCCATTAATAAATGGCCAAGAGCAATCCAGAGAAAAGATCAGAAGCAAAGGGACAAAGAAACAAAATCTCAACGAGAATCCAGAATTAGCTCGCAGAAGTAAACCGAACTATCCCGTCAAAGCAAAGAAATCCAAGAACCAATGGAACAAGAGAGAATTTGAATTAAAAGAGCTCCGGAGAGCAAAACCCAGACAAAGAGTTCACCAACACCACTGGCAGACCAGGGAGGACCGCACACCCGTACAACTCTTCAAACCTAACACCACCAAGCAGGTCACCAGCCGGCGAACTCATGGCCGAAACCCTAGCAGAGCTCCACATCCAACTCGCCAAAACCATCCTATATGATATATATATATATATATATATATATATATATATATATATATATATATATATATATATATATATATATATGTACCTCTATATATATTTTTTTATTTATAATTTTTTTAATTATTAAATATTTTTATAATTAAATTATTTTTAGAATAATATACTATACTTAAAATATTTAAATTAAAAAAAATAATATTAAATATATATATATATATATATATATATATATATATATATATATATTTATTTATTTATAATTTTTTTAACAATAAATGATCTTTATAATTAAATTAAATTTAAAAATAATATACTATGCTTAAAATATTTAAAATAAATAAATAATTATATAAATTTATATATAATTATATATAAATATATCTATACATATATATGTATATATATATATATATGTATAATTTTTTTAATTATTAAATATTTTTATAATTAAATTATATTTAAAAATAATATACTATACTTAAAATATTTAAAATAAAAAAATAATATTAAATAAATTTTTTTATATATATAAATATATATATTTATGTACCTCTATATATATATTTTTATTTATAATTTTCTTAATTATTAAATATTTTTATAAGTAAACTATATTTATAAATAATATACTATACTTAAAGTATTTAAAATAAAAAAATAATATTATATATATATATATATATATATATATATATATATATATATATATATATATATATATATATATATATATATATATATATATAAATTTATTTATTTATAATTTATTTAACTATTAAATATTTTTATGATTATATTATATTTTTGAAAAATATACTATACTTAAAATATTAAACAACAACAACAACAACAACAAAGCCTTAATCCCACTAAGTGGGGTCGGCTACATGAATCCTTTTTCTCCATTGCGTCCTATTTAGTGTCAAATTTTCGTTTAATTCTAATAGATTAAGATCATTTTTTATGCAATAAGCCCAAGTTTTCCTAGGTCTCGCCTCTCGCCTTTCTTAACATAAGTTGTATTTAAAACATCTACTCTCCTAATCGGATCATCGGGTGGTCGACGTTTAATGTGACCAAACCATCTAAGGCGACTCTCTCTAATTTTATCCGACACCTGGTGCAACTCCAACCCTATTACGGATATATTCATTTCGCATTTTGTCTCTAAGTGTAAAGCCACTCATCCATCTAATCATTCTCATCTCGCAACACTTAACTTAACATTATGCTTCTCTTTTAAAGGCCAACATTCAGCACCATAGTGCATCGAAGGTCTCACCACCATCTTATAAAATTTTCCTTTCAGTCTAAGCGGTACTTTTCTATCACACAATAGGTCGGACGCATTCCTCCACTTCAACCAACCAACCTCGAATTCTACTATTAACATCCCCATCTATATCACCATCGCTTTGAACAATGGACCCAAGATATCTAAATCGTTCACACCTTTTAATAATTTGATCACCCAAAGTTACACTTCGTCACTAGACCTACTATTACTAAAATTACATTCCATGTATTCAGCTTTAGTTCTACTCAAACGAAGACCTTTAGACTCCAATGTAGACCTCCATAATTCAAGTTTTTCCTGGACTTTTTCTCTTGTCTTATCCACCAGGAGGATATCATCAAGAAAAGCATACACCAAGGTACATCCTCTTGTAAATGGCCGATAAGACCATCCATAAATAAAGCAAAAGATATGGGCTTAAAGCCGATCCTTGATGTAAACCAACGAAATAGTAAAATACTTGGTCAATCCTCCTTCGGTTCGAACACATGTAACGACTCTAAGCATACATATCTTTAATGACTTGAATATAAGTCAAATCAACACCTTTCTTCTCGAGGACTCTCCAAAGAACATCTCTAGGAACCTTATCGTAAGCTTTTTCTAAATCAATAAAAATCAAATGTAGATCCTCCTTATTATCTCTGTACCTCTCCATCAAACCTCTTAATAAATGTATAGCTTCCATGGTAGACACACTCGGCATAAATCCAAATTGATTATGAGAAATCTTTGTAATACGTCTTAACCTATGTTCAATTACCCTCTCCCATAACTTTAAAGTATGACACATCAATTTAATTCCTCTATAATTTGCACACTCTTGTGCATCTCCTTTATTCTTAAAAATGGGGACCAAAATGCTCTTTCTCCACTCCTCGGGCATCTTTTTTGTTTTTAAAATAATATTAAAAAGTTTAGTAAGCCAGGAAACCCCCAAATCACCTAAACATTTCCACACTTCAATTGGGATATCATCAGGTCCTACAGACTTTCCCCCCTTGGTTTTCTTTAAAGCCTCATCAAC
>CM040431.1:90883549-90913549 GCA_022702705.1 Papilionanthe hookeriana x Papilionanthe teres
TCTACTTCCTTTTACTGCCCCGAGAAAGTGGTTAAAAGCCCTTTCTAATTGCACTTGGGTGCTCTTTTCATGGTGGTCATCTGCATAAGATAGTTAGGGAGGGTAGTAAGGATGCTTTTAAGTAAGGTAAGTATCCCCTCAGATGATAAATAAATGTTGGTCCAGTTAGAGAGATAAGTGCAGATCTTGTTATGTGTAACATCAAATGGGTCTGCTTTGTTCTGCCAATGTTGAGCTGAACCCCCAAATATTTGATAGGTAAGGTTGTGCTGACACTTAGCTCTATTAAAACTAAGGCCAGACTGTTCCTGAAAAATCTGAAGGCACTTATAAATGTAGGTCACAGCCCTTTTAGAAGAATTGGAGAAAATCATGACATCATCTGCATATATTGGATGAGAAATAGGAATGTTGGATCTGTGATGATATCTAACCTGCTAATGATTATTTTGCAAATGATTAAGCATTAAGGAGAAGTGGTCCATGGCAAGAATAAAGAGAGTGGGGGAAAGGGGTGCCCTCGCTAAGGCCCCCGGTAGCAGAAAAAGGCCCCCACTGGAACCATTTATCGATGGGAGTGGGAATTTTGTTGAGCCATCTATGAATCAAATTACAAAAACTTTCATTGAAACCCCTAGTCGACAAGCACCTCTAAAATGAAATCCCAACTCGATAAGTATCATAAGCCTTCCTGATGTCCAATTCGTAGATTAGATTACCCCTCTACACTCGCTTGTTTAGGTCCAAGAGCAATTCTTGGGCTAACAGCACATTATCGAAATGGACTCGCCTTTAATGAATGCCGATTGATTCGCATTAATAATTTTATTTAAATGAGGCCGAATCCTTATGACAAGGATTTTACTAATTATCTCGCTTATAACCGAGGTAAGATCGATGGGTCCGAATCGATCCCAACTACTCGCTCGGTGTTCTTAGGAATAAGGACAATATTGGAAGAGCTAAAGAAATAAGACATATCCTTCCCATGGAAAAAACTTATAATCGCAGCAATAACCTCGCCTATAATAACAAGTCAGAGCTTTTTATAGAAATCAGCAGTGAAACCATTAGGTCTAGCCGATTTAGAGCTGTCAATGCTGCAGAGGGCTTGCCAGATTTCAGCTTCAGTGGGAGGTTCAGTGAGGGATAAAAAATTGATATAATGGAAATGGTCCTGTAAGCTTGTGGGGGTGTGTTGACCTCATTTTTGATGAGGTCTTCTCTTCTTCTTTTTTCTTTTTAGTACTTAGGATCTAGCCTTAGGCTTTTCCTTTGACTATACTAGAGGATTAGAATTGGGACCCACCACCTAGAAATTCAAACCACTTCTTAACTCCCTGCAAACTCCACAAACTCGATTATAGACCCCTAATCATCTGGAGGGTCGAAATCAAATGCGGAAGTTTAAAGGATGAGTTCCTATGTGACTCTTTGGCCTTAGGATCTGCCCACAGGTGGCCCGGTCCGGTGAGGGTTGACTTACACACACTACACTTATACACTACACTTTCACACACCTCCTAAAACCACACCTATACCCAACTTGACCTCCTCGACTCATGAAGGTGATTCACATGGATGGTCCTTAACCCCTAAGCCCTCAGCTAAGAGGTTAGGAACAACATAGATGAATGCCTCAAATGAGTCCCTTCATGGCTCATGTGGGCTTGATATGGCTTCATGGCTCAACCAAAATGATTTCATTCCACTTACATTCACCCAATCTTCAATTTTCCAAATTTTCAATTTTTGACCCCGGGACCTTACACCCGCCTAGCCTACCCAAAACCCTTGAAATTACCCAAATTTTCCAAAATTCTCTAAAATCACCCAAATTCCTCAAAATCAATCTCAAATATTCTCCCACCACTCAAATTGACCCTTTTTACCCAAAATACTCAAAATTCCAAAAAATACCCCCAATACCATCCAAATTACCAAAGTGCCCCTCTTGACCCAAAAATCCAAAAATTCAGAAAATTCCCAGAAAATTCCAAAAAATCCCAAATATTCCCAATTTCATTTTGTCCAACTACACCATGGGCTAAACTTGTCAATTTACCCCACTTTTGTCAAAATCCCCAATTTGACCCATTTTAACCCAAAATGAACCCAATGTCAAACCAAACCTACCCAATTGACCCAAATTCTGGTCCAATTCAATTCTAAACTTCAATTCAACATCCCCAACACCAATCTAGATCAAATCCAAGTCCAATTTGATTGGAATTTGAATCCAATTTCACTTTTGACCTTAAAGCCCAATTTGGACCCATGATCCAAACTTAGCCCAAACTAACCCAATTCAACTCCAATTAACCCCAAACCTTTTCTAAACCTTGCTTAACATCCCCACAAACAAAAAAAATAACATGATTTACCCAAAATTTAGACCCAAACCCCACTCAAATTCAACCCAAAGCTAAAAGGCCCAATTTTGACCTAAACCCAAACCTAACCCAAATAAGCCCAAACCCCAAAATCAAAACCCAACCAAAGCCAAAACCCCTTTGAAACACTCCCATAAACATTTCCCAACATTAATTTTACATCAATTTCAACCCTAGCCCAACATTGGCCCAAGTTAGCCCAATTTGACCTACATTGGCCCATTTACCAAAGAGGTCCAAATCCAACCCCATTCAAACCCAAATCACTCCAAACTCATTTCAAATCATTCATGACATACCCCTAAACCAAACCCAACAATTATTTGGCCCAAGCCTTTACCAAACTTTCATCCTAAAATCCATTTTAAAATCTAAAAGCCCACTTCCCTAAACCATTTTAAAAGCCCATCTTCACTAAATTTCAAAGGCCCAAACTTCATGCTAAAGCCCATATGACATTCTTTTCATCACCCCATTAATTGATATCATCCCTTAAGTCCTAAATCAATCATCAAATGATTCCAAATCAAGCCTCATGCCAAATCACCCCTAAATACCAAAATTCACAAAATCCTTCTCCATGAAAGTTGACTTAACTTTTCCCAAGCCAAATGGAGCCATGAAGCCATGCATGAGCCCCATGGGAGCCATGAGAGCCATGGAATCTACTTTCCACCTCACCAAACCATTAATGGCAAGAGAGGGATCCCTTTCTTAAACCCTCTTAAACACTTTTTTACCTTAAGCATGTCACACACTAAACCATGCTTAGCCGCCTCACCATGGATGGAGACCACACCATTTTCTCTTGGGCGACCCAAGTGACTCTTTTCAGCCCAAAACCGGGCCTTGGGTGGTGAACCTAGCCCAAAACCATGGGTTGACTCATTTGAACCCAAAATAGCCTTCCCCCATTCCATTTCAATTCAACTCCTTTACACATGTCCATGGCCGATTGATCGCACTAAGCCCCGACCCCGACCTCCCCGACCAAGATGGTGACCGATGCTCGGCCGGCCAGCCACCGAGCCGCCGGAAAACACCATGGCCGAAAGCTCACATGTGAGCCAACATTGAAATTCCCCCTCGTCGAGCTGCTTCAAGCCCAATGGCCACCATGGCCGTTCTTCCCTTGACCTAAGCAGTCGATCCCGAGCCTTAAACCCCCACGGGAGGCCCTCCACCCTCTCCTATTTAAACCTCACCTCCTCTTGGCCATGGGAGGTCTTCGAACAAGACCTTACCGAAACCCCGCCAAAATTGCTCCGGACCACTCTCCACACTTAGAGCGGTTGATCCCCGGTGACAATTTGCCCTAATCCCCACCAACGGAGCCCAATTTCTCAGCCAAAATTCCACCCAAAAAAGGACATCTCCCAACTCCCCACCAAATTCAAATTAAACTCACCCACACCTGCACAAGGTCAAGAGAAGGAGTTCCCTAGTGAAAGCCCCCTCTCCAGGCCACCCATCTGTTCCAGACTCCAAGCTTTGTAATCGGCTGTGGTCGAAATCATACCTGGACAATTCACCAGGCCAAGGGACTTCATCTGGAGCTTGCTTGGACCCAATCGAAGGTGACACAACCCTCAGATTGAAGCCACACTTCTCTGAGCAAAGGTATGGACTCACTCTTCTTCCCGAGCTTACAGAGATTCTCTATTTAATTTGAGTTAATTTCAATACATGTTTACCGTATGGATGTGTTCGTCTCCTCAAGACGAATCCATAGAGCATAAGAACACCAAAATCCGTTGAGAATCGAGTGAGAAATTAGGGTTAGAAGGTTGACGGTCACGGGTGCACACCAGTCGTAGACGATGACTGGGAGCCGTCGGATCGAGCGTGTATCGAGCGGAAGGCCTGGATTGAGGTGGACAGCGCGATGGTACGTGAACCGCGGGGCCCTGGAGCTCTGAGTCGGATGGCGGCGCCGAATCAGAAGACGACGCGTGTGCGTTCGGAGCTGCCGAGGTTGAGCTGGCGCCGCGTCACTTAAGTAGAAAAATAGGATTTTTATTATTTATTTAATTCCCTAAACTTCAAAAATGCATAACTCTATGAAGGAAAATCAGAAAAATAAAATAAAAATACCCTCTTGCTCAGTGAACAGAGGAGAATAATGTGGAAAAGAAATCATTTAATTTCATCAAGTATTTTATTTTTAATTATTTATTTACTCTCTGCACTATTTCAATTCTCCATGCATGTATACAATTCACCATGGCATGAGACCATCGGGCTTTTGAAGCCTCGATTTGGGAACATTCCCGAATTTTCCAAAGTCGAGGCCACCCCTATGAAGAGTTATTGATTTTTCAATTCTAGGTCACTATTCTAAGTATTTTAATTCTAATAATTAGCATGTTGTGAAATAAATTCTAGGAAAATTTGGTGATGTTTCTTATGACTAGAGGACCATAGGGAAAATGGTTTTTGAGTTAACTCACTTGTAATAACCCTAATTGGCTTAAACACCCAAAATGGAACTTTAATTAATTAGAGCTAATCATAAATCAAATTGACTTGAAATCAATTCTCCACTGACCTTTAGGATCATAGGAACCCACCATAAAAGTTTGAAGTCAATTGGACTTGGTTAACCCTATCAAATGGGTTGATTAAGCCATTTAGCCAAATTCAAACTTAAAAAATTCATAACTTTCAAAATACTTTTCAAAAATTCACCAAATTGGTTTTGGAGCCTCTCTTATATTATAGGAATTTAAGAAAAATAAAATTGCAATTTTCCAAAAAAGTTGATTTTTACATTATTTTAATATTTTTAATAATTAAAAAATAATAAAAATCACAAAAATAATAAAATTCACCAAAATGTCACATTTTGAATTTTAATCATTTAGGAACAAACCCCATATTTTTATTAAGTCTCTATGGTGAGATATTAAATTTTAAAGCCCTAAGGTAATTTTAAAATTAAAAAAATGTATTTTCTAGCATTTCCACTAAAATAATTCTAATAAATCAAAGAAAAATCAAAAAATTATGAAAATTGGTTTTCTGGTTTCCTTGATATCAGAGAGATTTTTTAAAAATATAAAATTCATTTTTCAACCTTTATTTTATTTTTAAATTAATTAATACTCCAAAACTCAAAATAATTATAATAAAAATAATATAATTCAAAAAATAACCAAAATTGGTCCAAGTGGTCCTCTAGTCATTAGTAATGTCCCATAATTTTCTTAAGGACAGAAACTTTCCCTTGGTCATCTTATTAAATTTTCCTTGAAAATTCTTATTTTCCACCAAAAATAATTACATAAATAAATTAAATGCAGAAAAATCACATTTTCTCCTCTAATGTCTTGATTGACATATGAGTGAAGTCACATAAAAATTTCAAGTTCACTTAAGCTCAATTTAGTGAGTTATGGAATTATTAAGCTTGAAGGGTAAAATGGTAATTAAAATTTTAACCCTTAATTAAAACTTTAGGCTTAATAAAATGAAATAGTGAAATATTTGATCCTAATCTGATTTGGATGATTGAAATTTAAGTAATTAAGGGTAGAAACCCATCAATCATTTTTAGGAATAAACCTTAATCAATTAATTAATTAAACTTAGAAGAATAATAAAAAAATTGGAATTATTAAAATAGGGATATTATTAGGAAGAGATTTATTCTTTGATCTAAAAAAAAATCCCTAAATTAATCACCTCAATAATATTTAATTCCTAATTAAAATGATAATCCAAATTTAAGATTTAAAATACTAAAAGACTTAATCATTGAATTAAATTAAAAATTAAAAATTAAAACATTTAAATTAAATCCTTCCAAAATTTCAATTAAATTAATACTTTAATAATTAAATTAAACCATCTTTAAAATATATAAAAAAAGAGATATAAAATATTAAATTAAAATTAAAAATTTAAATTAAATTAAAATTAAATTAAAGCATATTAAATAAAATAAAATTAAATTAAATTAAAACATATTAAATTAAATTAAATTAAATTAAAATGTATTAAACTAAATTAAATTAAAAAAAATTAAATTGAAAATAAAACTAAACCAAATTAAATTAAACTAAAATTAAATTGAATTGAATTAAATATAACATTACCTAAGATATAAAGAATTCAAAATAAATCTAAAACAACTTGAACACTATTCCAAACTTAAACCCATTAATTGAAATTAAATTAAATCACAAATCACTTGAACATTAACTTGCCCTCAAAAGCTCATGTTGTCATAACTCCTAAATGGAGTGTTAAGTGAAATGTTACTTCACTCATAGGATATTCAAATGTCCTAGTTCACTGAGCAAGTTAACAAAACTTGAACTCCTGGATGATTAATTCATTTTGTATAATTAAATCCTCTTGGACTTAAAACAATCCTAGAAGTATTGAAAAGATGTTTAAGATTCGTCTCAAGCACTTCTTCAATATGATAGGATGTTTATAAGAACAATTGAACTTAATTGTTCTTTGATGAAGAAAATCGTCCTCAAACCAAAACACAAGAACCTAGACGTCATTGGAGATGATTAGCTATAGGAGTAGGATCTTGGTAGAAAACCATAACCCTTCCTTTAGCTTTACCTAGGAACTTGCTTTAAATTCTTAAATATTATAAATTGTGTTTAAGTGCAGCTTGGGATGACGGGAAGATCCTCCAGGTACGCTTTTATTTTATTGCAATTTACCTCCTTGCAATTTACTTTATTGCAAATGCACTTTACTTTTCTTGCATGATAAACAACTGTTGCATGAAAACCCACACCTCTAGGATAGTCCCTAAAACTGAAACCAAAACTAAATTAAAAGTCATTACAAGATAAAATTCACCGTCACAACATTTCAAAATATAAAACAACTCAAAATTTAATCACAAACAGAACAACAAAACTACAACAACAACTAAATAAAAACGTCTTGTTGGATGATCGGGAATACCTCTGATGATGTAACCTACGTGTTGCTAACGAGATTTCCCACGGTCTAAATGAAAGTGTGGAACTCATTTAGTTGAGTTTAGCAAATTCATCTGGACTAAGTGAATCCTATAAAAATAACGATGCCGGAAGGATAGAACCGTGGGATCTTAACCAGTGTTGTTATAATCAACTTTAAGATTTGTTTTAATTAAAACATAAAAAACACTTGGAAATTAAGACCTTCTCTAAACCAGAACACTTCTCTCATCTCCTGATTTATGACTTCTAAAAATAAACCTCTGCAACAACAAAGAGCTCGGAGCATGGTGGGCAGCACGGCCATCGTCATCAACAAAACCTGAGTCTACTTCAGTAAAACTTTCTTAGAATTAAATAACCAAACCATAGGACTTCGAGGTAGTTTGCTTAGTGCAACATAAATCCTCAACTCTTCGTTAGGCATTTGCATGATCATGTCATGTAAATTAAGCCCTAACTGGTCTTAGGACTCCGAGGTAGTCGTTTGGTACGACATAAACCCTCACATCTTCAAGGCTATTTGTATGATTTTATCATACAAATATAAGTCCAAATTAATTAAAATTGGCAAGATTGAAATATCAGATAATATTAGGATTTTCTTAAACTCGAAGCCAAACAATAGGATAGTTTGGGAAGTTGCCAAGATTCTTCTTGGATCCTCAGTTTCTCCTATTTCTCTTCATTTTGGACTTCTGAAAATAAATGTTCCAAATTTGAGCTAATCCCTTTTGAAATTTCAAAAATCCAATCCTTTGAAAACTTAAACTTTGAAATTTTTGAGAGCAGAACTACTGATTATTATCGAGAGTTTTCTTAGGTGATTCCTGTCACTTAAGATGTAATTAACTATAGGGGCTTGCCCTTATAGGGAACTTTAAGAACCCAGGTAATATAAACCCTGCTTAATTCATTTATATTAAGCAGGGGAACTTGTCGGCTTATAAAATTGGTTCGCAGACCAAACGGATGTCACAAATCTCCTAGTTTATTTAATCGAGCCCCATCATCGAGCGATGGTGTCTATTCTTCGGGATAGATACACGGTTTGTGGTGCGGTGCTCGTTTATATAAACTATTTGTGATGTGAGATCGGTTTGATTTCATATCATAAAACTTTTAAACTTAAAATTACTTTCAAAATCAAATGTTATCTTTTTAAACTATATATTTAAATTAAATTTAAAATATAAAAAATTCGCCGACAATTTCTGTAGGCGACCCTCTTTCAAAATAAAACACATAACCTAAAAATATGCGAGCAAACTTCAGGCGACTCCGTCTGAGGAAAATTCCTCTCTCCATTTTAATCGAGATAGTTCTGCTTTAAAAAATCGGTAGTGTATCCATGTCCCTAGTGGATCAAACTACCCTTCTTCCCGTTGGAATACTATGTTCATTTCTACCTTGAACAAATATAACCAACATTCTCTCGGATTTAGGAGCCACTGTTTAGACACCCCTAAACAGAGAGGTTCCGAGATCCTTTTACCTCATTTCGGAGGTAGGGTGGACCCCCAATGGGTATTAGTTTAGGAGCGGTCTTGCGGTCGAGAATTTTCTACAAGACTTCCTCTTCCAGTTCCTAATCAATTCCTTTACCATTCCTACAACTCTCCTTCTTTTAATAATTCTCTGTCCTAACGAACAAATCTTTTCGAAAAGAACAATTATCTAAATAAATTTTCTTTTAATACCACAAATACGTTAAGACAAACGGAAATGTGTTCGGACTCTTTCTTTTTCGTCATAAGTTTTACGACAAGAAGAAGCACGATTTGGGGACTAACACTTGGAATCTGCCTTGCAGAAATGGAAGCCCCAAAACTGATCTTCTCCTTCGTCAACGGACTGGACCTGGCTGTGTTCAAGGACGAACTGCCTAATAATGGAATCATTTGATTCGGACAAGGATTCGGGGACACCGACATCAAAATCCCCGACGTCACTCTCTTTTCACTCGCAAGCAAAGTACCAGAAACTGAGAAGCCGTTGATTGAGTTTAACCTCAAGTCAACTCATGAATTCCCTCCTCTGCAAAAGATTCCAGCTGAGAGGAGTACCGTTGTTCGCGAAGAACTGTTGTTGCTACCCCCACCTGGTCTAGTTGTCTCTGCACCTACCCCGGCTGCTGCCAGACTAAAGGGGAAGGAAATTCAGAACTGTGATGAACCTTGTGGAGGGTACAGATCTTCCTGTGAGACCTTCCGTTTTTGAAATCGGGTCCAGCTCGAGAATTCCATCACTGACACGGACTCAGAGGAGGAACAGAAGTAGAAAGATTGCTAGAGAAGCCAGAGCTGCTGAAGTTGCTTTCCTGGAGGAAATCCCAGAACTGCCTGAGTATACACCGCTGCCTGAATACATACCACTTTTAGGAGGAAGTAAGTTCCATCCCCGTTCCGCCGCAGAGGATGAGGAAAATATCCGCAAGATTGCTTCCGCATTGCCTCAGCCCGCATATTACAACGACAGCCGTAAGAAAAGGGCTAGAATTACGCCATTTGCTCGTACCGCAAACCACGATAGAAAAGTTAGCAAGAAAAGAAAAATGCCACGTGTCGGAAATTTTAAGAAGGATGGGGCGGGTGCCGACCAAGTCCCGTCTTGGGCCGCGAGTAGAACCTCGCTATCGCTGCGGAAAAGCCAAATAAGAGAATGAAAGCTAATCCACCTGTCGTTGTTTCAGGACTACAAATTAGGGAGGATACCACCTTCCAGCATTTGGCTGACAGACCATCCGGTCCTGGACCTTCTGCTGCTAGAAGGATGGTATGGCGTCCCACTACCGGACAATTAAGATTAAAACAACAACCTGAAAAGGAAAGTCTCGTCAGGAGACTTGAGTCCGAAGAAAGTGCTACCGCAGTGAAGGGGACTCATGAGAAGGAAACCCGACGAGTTATCGCATGACAAGCGCAAGGATGTACGAGAAAAGACCACTAGAAGATGCTATGGAAAAGCTAAGAGCTGATATTCAACGATTAGCAAGAGAAAGAGAAGAAAAATTCGGAGATGAAGTCGACTCGTCGAGTTCATGGATAATGAATATGCGAGAAATTAACATGGTTGAAACACGAGCTTCATCGGCTTCACGAGGTGCTCCTGCGGCCGCGAGAAGAGAGGAGCCGGAAGTGATGAGGATGCGGCTTCAAGAGAAAGATGATACGATCGCCCGAATGGCAAAAAGGATGGAAGAGATGGGCTGCAGCCACTAGCCACTCTCCGAGTTAGGTTCAACCCCGAAGAGAAACACCCCGAAGTTATTCACATTGTAGACGGAGGAAAGGAGATTACATCCGTCAACGGGGATGATCGATTAAAAAGGATGCAACACAAAGCATGATTCCGGAAAAGGATATCAAGAGCATGGTGGAACGAGCGAGTTCGAGAAGCCTTGGCACAATCGAAGAGCGGGACATCCATTCGGACGGGTAGACCTTACCGAAGAATTCGACGCTGTCCAATATCCGAAAGGCTTCGTACCACCTCCGTTCAAGACCTTTGACGGAGCCGGAAACCCTCGAGCGGCATGTTGCACATTTTCGTGCCGATTGTTGCAATGCCGGCGGAAGTGATGCTTTACTCTTCCGACAATTTGTCAGCAGCCTGTCAGGGATCACCTTTGATTGGTATGCGGAACTACCGAACGGTTCGGTGAAGACATTTTCAGAATTAGAGAACCTCTTCATCAAACGATTTGCCGGAGCTCAGTACCACATCACTATAGGTGATTTAGTGGTAGAGAAGCAGAAGTCGAACGAAACTTTGGTGGACTACATACTTCGATGGAGGAATCTAAGTATGAAGTGTGAGCCATAGCTACGAGAACGAGCATGCGATCGGCATTTTACTGAAGAGCATTCATGGCCCGATAGCACTTCTCCTCGAGGGATTTACTATTAAAACTTTCGAGAAGTTGTTAAGCAAGGCGGAAGCTTGCAAGAGGAGGCGAAGCAATTAAGTTTCACCGACAAAACGGAAAAACGAAGCCCGTGAAAACTTTTGAAAAGAAGTCCGGGATTGTCGCGGCGATCGATAAAGGCAAGTAGCCGATACAAATACCGTCGAACGGCACGCGGCAAATTCAACGGAATCACCGGCAACCCCGACCCAGCTATCGGTCATCTCAACGAGTATGAACAACCACCTCGTCCACAACGTACGTTAAGGGAGCTTCGAGCGAGGAGTATCCGTTCGAGAATGAGGCGATGCCGAAAATGTTCCGCGGTCGATGAAGACTCCGGATTTCCAAACTGCCAGAACCTAAGAGACCAGAAGAAGTTGACAAGAAGGTTGATCCCAACTTTTGCCCTTACCACCGGATGCTTGGACACAAGATAGAAGATTGTATTACCTTCAAAAGTTGGCTCAACGACAATCTTCGAAAGGGAATATAACGATCCCGAAGGAATACATGAAGGAACCCCAGAAAGGAGGTTCCGTCAATGTTATCTCGATGGATCTCATTGTTCCAATAGATCCCTATGCGGCCGATGATGGATGGACTACCGCTTGGACAAAGTCTTCGAAGAAGATTTTGGATCGCATCCAAACCACTTCGGTGCGAGCCTCGATTCGGAGTTCGAAACACTGTCGAGTCGGCACTTATCACTTGCGATAGAAGAACCACCTCGACGAGAGACGATTGAAGAAAAGAAGAAAATTGATCAAGAAGAAAAGACCGAGGCTCTTAAAGCTGAGCTAGGGGCTGCTTATCCTAGGATGGTTGTTTCCGATTCGGGGGAGAAATCCCTCGAACCTCTGACTCTGTATGAATATATGCTCACTCCGGTGGGATCTTATAATGATAGGGGTTATGGCGTTGGCTACGTTTTGACTGTTTCTAACGATTACGTAACTAGCGACAACCAACCTAATCCGGACATCGATTCCGATACAAGTAACAATTCTCAAATCATACACAATCTCGATGATCACAATGACAATAAAGACATCCACCAAGGAGGCTACGAGAGTTCAACAAGCAATGAATCTATTTGCGAGTTTCGAGGAGCTCCAGTCACAATAGAGTTAGATCCTTCAGACTCCGAAGCTAATCCAGAAGAACCTGTCATTCCGATTCTGGATTCAGAAGAAATTACAGAAGTCAACTTAAGAAGTGGAAGAGTTCTACCTCCGAGAATGGGTCCAAAGGACAAAGGAAAGCAGGCGGTTGTTCAGGAAGAACCAACCCCGGCAGAAGAAATACCCATTTGGGAAGAAATCGAGACACATGAAAATAAAGTGAACTACAACGTGCTAGCCCATCTTAGGAAACTACCGACCAAGGCGAGCTTCTACGACGCTCTCATCTTATCAAAGGAGATGAGAAAAGCTCGATCGAGGCCTTACTTGATCCGGAAATTTGCTTAGCTCGAATGAACGGAGATTCCTTAGATGAGGTTTACTCGTTAAAGGAACGAGCGAGGTGTTACCTTCACGAGACGATGACCTACTTACTTGGGACGCGAGACCACAACCAGGCCGTTGTACATTTCGATTACAATTGGGAAGTTTACACTCTCTAGAGTATTGGTGGATCCGGGAGCATCGATCGATATAATGAATCTTCGAACGCTAGCATACTTGGAAATTGATGCTCGCGAGCTCGAAGCGGACAAAATGTTATTAAGAGGATTCGACCGAGAAGGAGAAAAAGCCCTCGGATCAATAACACTCGCTAATGAAGACCGATGACTTAGCGAAGACAACCGCGAAATTTCACATAATTGATTCAGAAACGTCATTCAACGCTCTACTGGGCCGACCATGGATACATGAAAATCGGATGGTACCATCCCTACATCCGTGCATCAAATACTACGATGGAGGGGAACAGTGCATCGAAGGCGACTTACAACCATTCTCCGTACATGAAATTGGAATCCATGAAGATGCAGCTTATTACGCACCTCCGAAGAAAACAATCTTCTCCAGAGATACCATAACGAATGAAGCGAAGGAAGTTCGGGACGACGAAGAACACCGAAATTCTAGTCCAACGAGTCACTCGCCACTCCCTTACGGCGAGATGGTGAAGGTTTCTCCACAACTCGCATCCGAGGTCGAGGCGGGGACGAGGTCGTGGCGAGAGACGTTAGGACGGTTGGACGAGAGGAAACCAGCCATCGATGTTGATTGGGAAGATAGTTACGAAGAAGAAAAAGAGATCGAGCGAAGCGGCGACAATAAGTCGGAAGAAGCCGCGATTCGAGGATCTCTCTCGAAGATGAAAAGAACGAGGAATATAAATCGATGTACGAGAAGATTAACCACTATGTACATACTATGACCCTGACCCCGATCCATTCTAATAAGATCGAGGGTATGGTGGTGTTGACCTCATTTTTGATGAGGTCTTCTCTTCTCTCTTTAGTACTTAGGATCTAGCCTTAGGCTTTTCCTTTGACTATCTTAGAGGACTAGAGATGGAACCTACACCTTTTAGAAATTCAAACCACTTCTAAACTCCCTGCAAACTCCACAAACTTGACTGTAGACCCCTAATCACCTAGAGGGTTGAAATCAAATGTGGAAGTTTAAAGGATAAGTTCCTATAGGACTCTTTGGCCTTAGGAGCGCCACAGGTGGCTCAGTGCGGTGAAGGGTTGACTTGCACACACACTACACCTACACACTACACTTTCTACACCTCCTAAAACACACCCATATCCGACTTGACCTCGCGACTCATGTAGGTGATTCACATGGATGGTCCGTAACCCCTAAGCCCTTGGTAAGGGTTAGGAACAACATAGTGAATGCCTCGAAATAAGTCCCTTCATGGCTCATGTGGGCTTGATATGGCTTCATGGCTCAACAAAATGATTTTATTCCACTTACATCCACCCAATCTTCAATTTTCCAAATTTTCGATTTTTGACCCCAGGGACCTACACGCGTTAACTACTTGAAGCCTCGAATAGCCAAATTTCTCGAAAATTTCCAAATCACCCAAAATTCTCCAAAATCATTCCCAAACATTTCCACATCACTCAAATTGATCATCCATACCCAAAAATATCAAAAATTACAAAAATACCTCCCGATACCCTCCGAATACCCAAAATACCCCTCTTAGCCAAAAAATCCAAAAATTCAGAAAATTCCCAGAAAATTCCAGAAAATCCCAAATATTCCCAATTTCATTTTGTTCAACTACACCATGGGCCAATTTTGTCAATTTACCTACTTTTATCAAAACCCCCAATTTGACCCATTTTAACCAAAGTAAACCCGATGTCAAACCTAACCTACCCAATTGACCTAAATTCTGGTCCAATTCAATTCTAAACTTCAATTCAACATCCCCAACACCAATCTAGACCAAATCCAAGCTTAATTTGATTGACATTTGGATCGATTTCACTTTTGGCCTTAAAGCCCGATTTGGACCCATGACCCGAACTTAACCCAAACTCACCCAATTCAACTCCAATTAACCCCAAATCTTTTCTAAACCTTCCTTAACATCCCCATAAACAAAACACTAACATGATTTGCCCAAGATTTTTATCCAAACCCCACTCAAATTCAACCCAAAGCTAAAAGGCCCATTTTTGACCTAAACGCAAACCTAGCCCAAATGAGCCCAAATCCCAAAATCAAAACTAACCAAAGCCAAAACCTCTTTTAAACATTTCCCAACATTAATTTTACATCAATTTCAACTCTAGCCCAACATTAGCCCAAGTTAGCCCAATTTGACCTACATAGGCCCACTTACGATTAAACCCGAATTCGAACCAATTCAAGTCCAAATCACACCAAATTGACTCCAAACCACTCATGACACATCCCTAAACCAAACTCAACAATTATTTGGCCCAACCTCTTTACAAAATTTCTATCCATAAATTCATTTTCAAACCTAAAAGCCCACTTCCCTAAACCTTCCTAAAAGCCGATTTCCACAAAATACAAAAGCCCGAAATTGGCCACTAAAGCCCACATGACATTTCCATTTGCCATCCATTTAATCAAAGCCATTCCCTAAGTTCTAATCACATCATCAAATAATTCCAAATTAAGCCTCATGCCAAATTACCCCCTAAATGTCAAATATTTCTAAAACCCTTTTTCATGAAACAAGTCGACTTTTTTCGAGACGAATGCGAGCCATGCAAGCCATAGACAAGCCACATGAAGCCATGGGGGGTTTGACTTGTCACCATGCCCAAAATGGCAAGAAGAGGGGACCCTTTAATGATTCTCTTAAGAATGATTAACCACTCCCATGTCTCCCTAACTCTTGCTTAAGCTTAATTGTACTTGGATTGTGACTTGACCCCACTAATCAGTGATCCAGTGACTTTCCCTTCGACCCAAATTGGCCTTGGAGGGTGAACCTAACCCGAAAACCGAGAGTTGACCCATTTAGACCCAAAACTAGCCCTTTTCCCATTCCACTTTGATTCGAACCCTTTACACATGGCGAGGCCCGATTGCTTGCACAAACCTCGGCCACGACCACTGGACACGAGAGTGACCCATACTGCTCGGCCGGCCGCACAGGTCGCCGGGAAACACCATGGCCGAGACCTTGGGAGGAGCCGAATTTTGGAATTCCACCTTCTTCGAGCTGCCTCACTCCGAATGGCCATTGCGAGTGTTCTTCTCCTCACTGGAGCGAGTGATCCCGACCATTAAACCCCACAGGAGAGCCTCGACCATGCTTATTTAAACACCACCCCTCTCGGCCATGGGAGGTGCTTGAAACAAACCTTAAGGAAACTACTGCCAAAATTGTTCCAGGCTCACTCCCCATACACGAGCACTTGATCCCAGCTGAAATCCCCTGCCATTTCTTCTCTGTGAGCTCGATTTCGAGTTGAAATCCGAGCCGAAACCGGGACACTTCTCCGCGGTGGATCGATCCTCGAATTGATTGGTCCTACACCTTCACCGGACCAAGAGAAGGTGTCCACGCAGCAAAAGCCCCATCTCCGGGCCACCCGGTTGTTCCGGACTCCGAAGGTTGTGATCGGCCTTGGTGGAAATCACACCTAGGCGATTCACCGCATCCCGGGGCTTCATCCACTAGCCTCCTGCGGCTCAACGAACGTGCGGAGCATCTCGATTGAGGCTTCACCTCTCAGAGCTAAGGTATGGCCTCACTCTTCCTCCAGAGCTTCGAACATTCTCCATTTTTATTGTGTAAATTTCATCCCACATAAGCCGTATGGATGTGTTCGTCTTCTCGAGACGAATCCGTAGAGCATAAGAACATGAAAATCCATTGAGTATCGAGTGAGATATTAGGGATTTAGTGTGGACGGCTCTCGGGTGAGGACACTTGGAGACGATGAACGGATGCGGTTCATTTAATACACGCGCGGACGGACGGCGGGGATCGCGTCGGATCGAAAGACGGAGCGATACGGCGGGTCCGGGAGCGGCGACGCGGATGGCGGCGTCGAATGGGATCGCGACGCGTGTGCCTTCGGAGATGTTAAGGATGACGCGGCGCCGCGTGGATAAATAGAAAATTAGGGGTATTTTCTATTTATTTAATTCCACTAAACTTGAAAATTCATAACTTTGTGTAGGAAAATCATAAAAATAAAATAAAAATACCCTCTTGCTCGGTGAACGGAGGAGAATAATGTGGAAAAGAAATTAATTAATTTTGTCAAGTATTTTATTTTTAATTAATTATTTACTCCCTGCATTGTTTTAATTCTCCATGCATGTATACAATTCACCATGGCATGAGACCATAGGGACTTTTGAAGCCTCTGAATTTGGGAACATTCACTGAATTTTCCAAAGTCGAGAGGCCATCCTATGAAGAGTTATTGATTTTTCAAATCCATGTCATCTGTTTTGAGTATTTTAATTCCAATAAATAGCATGTTGTGAAATAAATTCTAGGAAAATTTGGTGATGCTCCTTATGACCGAGAGAACCTTAGGAAAAATAGGTTTTGAGTTAGTTCGTTTTAGACAACCCTAATTGGCTTAAACACTCGAAAATAGGTCTCTAATTAATTAGAGTTAACCATAGATCAAATTGACTTGAAATCAATTCTCCACTGACCTTTAGGATCGAGAGGAACCCACCATAAAAGTTTGAAGTCAATTGGACTTGGTTAGCCTCATTAATTGGGTTGATTAAGCCAATTTAGTCATTTTAAACTTTAAAAATTCATAACTTTCAAAATACCTTTCAAAAATTCACCAAATTGGTTTTGGAGCCTCTCTGATATCAGGGGAATTTAAGAAAATTAAAATTTCAATTTTCTAAAAAAGTTGATTTTTAATATTATTTTAATATTTTTAATAATTAAAAAATAATAAAAATCATAAAAATAATAAAATTCACCAAAATGTCACATTTTGAATTTTAATCACTTAGGAACAAACCCCATATTTTTCTTAGGCCTATTTGGTGAGATATTAATTTTTAAAGCCCTAGGGTAATTTTAAAATTAAAAAAATGTATTTTCTAGCATTTTCACTAAAATAATTGTAATAAATCATAGAAAAATCAGAAAATTGTAAAATTTGCTTCTCTGGTTTCCTTGATATTAGAGAGATTTTTGAAAAACATAAAATTTATTTTTCAACATTTATTTTATTTTTAATTTAATTAATACTCCAGAACTTAAAGTAATTCTAATAAATAAAATATAATTCAAAAAATTACAAAATTTGGTCCAAGTGGTCCTCTGGTCATTAGGAATGTCCCATAATTTTCTTAAGGACAGAAACTTTTCCTTGGTCATGTTATTAAATTTTCCTTGGAAATCTCTATTTTCTACCAAAAATAATTATATAAATAAATTAAATACAGAAAAATCACATTTTCTCCTCTCATGTCTTTATTGACATATGAGTGAAGTCACATAAAAATTTCAAGTTCATTTGAGTTCAATTTAGTGAGTTATGAAATTATTAGGCTTGAAGGGCAAAATGGTAATTAAAATTTTAACCCTTAATTAAAACTTTAGGTTTAATAAAAATTAACAAGTAAAATATTTGATCCTAATCTGATTTGGATGATTGAAATTTAATAATTGAAGGGTAGAAACCCATTAAGCAATTTAAAATGATTAAACTTTAATTAAATAATTGATTAAATTTGGAAGAATAATAAAATTGGAATTATTAAAATAGGGATATTATTAGGAAGAGATTCATTCTTTAATTTAAAAATCCCTAAATTAATCATTTCATTAATGTTGACTCCAATGACCAATCCATCACCTTCGAAGTAGGTCAATCTTTAACAAAAAAGTCATCTTGGCCTAAAATGGTTAATTCTTGATCCAATGACCACCCCATTGACCCAATGGGTTAATGTTTGACAAAAATATTCAATTTTGGTCAAAATAGCCAATTTTTGACCAAATGACCAATAATTGACCCACTGTCAATACCAAAGGAACTTTGGTCAAAATGGTCAATCTTTGACCCAATGACAAACCCATTGACCCAATAGGTGAACTTTTGACCAAAAAAGTTAACTTTGCTAAAATGGTCAATTTTCGACCCAATGACCAACTCATCGACTCAATAGGTTAACTTTGACCAAAAAGTCAATTGTCAAAATGGTCAAATCTTCACCCAATAACCAACCCATTGACCCAATATGTGAACTTTGACCAAAAAGTCATTTTTGGTCAAAATAGTCAAATTTTTACCTAATGACCCACCATTAACCAAATATGTCAACTTTTGACCAAAAAGTCAACTTTGGTTAAAATGGTCAATTTTTCGACCCAATGACCAACCCGCCGGCCAAATTGGTTAAATTTTGACTAAAAAATTAACTTTATAATTAAATTCATTAATAAATAATATAATTTACTTAAAATAATTTAAATAAAAAATAATATTATATAAATATATATATATATACACGCACGTTCTTGCTTCCACAAATTTTCTTAAGTAGCAACCGTCCGTCTTTTAACAATGATTGAATGAAGTGATACCTGATCTGAATGTGTTTAGTCCTGGGATTAAAATGTTGGATTCTAAAGGAATATGACGATTTAACCATCACCGTGAGTGCCATTTTGATTATTTTTACCCAATTCCTCCAATAAGTCTTGTAGTCATATCATCTCCTTTGCAACCTATGACACTATAATATGCCTAATTTTTGTGGTAGAAAAAGAAACTTTTTTTCTGTAGATTAGAGCCCCATAACACTGTAGTGCCACCGAAAGTATAGACATACCTGGTAGTACTCCTTCTGTTATCAATATCTCCGTTAGATCAACATCAACGTAGCCTGTTGCCTCTAAACGTTTTTCGAGAAACACAAGGTGTTTCTGTAAAGCCCTTTAGATATCTCAAGATCCACTTCATAGTTTTTCAATGTTACTTCTCTGGGTTACTTATGTATCTGCGCACAACTCACCGCATTGGGCAATATCTCGGTCTTGTGCAAACCATAACATATATAATTTAACCTATAACTGAGACGTAAGGAACCTCACTCATGTGGTCTCGTTTGTCCTCTAACTTGGGTAACTTTTTCTTGTTGAGTCTGAAGTGAATGCCCATAGGTGTGCCAACTTGTTTGGCCATGTCTATATCAAACATGTTGAGTACCTTTTTCACATACTCAACTTGTAAAAGTCTCAACGTGTCTCTCGACTCTTTCTCTCGACAATCCTCATTCCAAGACTTTGCTTTTGTAGCTCTCAAATCTTTACTGCAAAGTACTTTGACATCTGCTTTTTCAAATTATTGATCTTATCAATACTGGCCCCTCCAATAAGCATGTCATCCACATACGACAAGAAATTAATATACTAATTGTCAAAATTTCTCGGTATAGTAACAACATCTGTCTGACATCCGTCGTACCCCGCATTTCAAAAATAATTTACTATACTTATAATATTTAAAATAAAAATAATATTATATTTTTTTTTAAAAAAAGGAGCAACGCAGAGGGCTCCCTACATGTTACTAATAAAAGGAGAGTACAAAATCATTGATGGAAATGCTCCCCAACTAACAAAAAACCTAATGGAGACCATTCCCTAAAGACCACAAAACAAGAAAACTAAAAGATTGGGTGAGTGAATATATATGTATACATATGTAAATATGTATAAATATAAAGTAAGTTTAAAAGTGTTTGGTGCAAACCCCACAACACCCAAGAAATTCCATCAACACAAAGGGGTGTCTCCAATCCGATACGCTGAGCTTTTGTGCTTATCTCCATTAATTAAAACTTTGAGATCAAAAGGGGGGTTGAGGCACCAAAACCTGCTGGGATCCGGCTCCCCCTAATCGCTAACCAATGAGCCACTTTGTTACCCTCCCTAAGAATTGAAGAAGAGGTAAAATGGGTGGGTTTAGCCTCGATTAATTTGTTTTCTCCAATAGTCTTCACATCCAGGTTGTAGACCAGTTTTGCTGAAGAATGTTAAGTAGAACAGTGGAATCAACTTCTAGCCAAATATTCGACCAGTTAGTAATTTTGGCAATATGCATAGCATACTCAATAAAGAATAAATCCAAGCCTCCAAAGGCATCTCTAAATTTTCACAGTGCATAAAAGAAAAGTAGGCAAGCATTGAAGAGTTTCGAAAATTCCTCCCACTCCCGCATTATCCTTAGAGAAACTGCCATCAAGATAATTTGATGGTTGGGTTAGAAGGGGGAAGCCATCTAACCAGCTTAACTTTTTACCAACAAGTAGGTAGGAGCTCAGCAGTAAATGACAGGAAACCCTTGTGTTTAATGATTTTGTGTAGATATGTTTTACAGCTATTGGCTACTTTGTCCGTCGTATGTGCCTATCCCATCAATTTGGCACTGCTTTCTGCCATCCAGAAACCACATCACAATGCAGGTAGAGTATTAACCTTCTGATTTTCCTTATTCATCCAAAGTGTATGAAGATCTTCCCCAAAGAATAAGTTTGGTTCTTCCAGCCATTGGTTAGTTGCAGCCAAGGCTGCCCGGAAAAGGAGCAGTTAAAATATAGATGAGGGATGGATTCATCATGTTGATGGCAGAGAACACATTTAGAGGGCCCTCAAGACCTTCTTCAAACTTTGAAGAATATCGCCTGGGATGATGCCATGGAAGGTTCTCCAAACATTTAAAGGACATGGAAGGGGACAAAAATTTATTCCAAATGGAGTTTCCCTGTGGAAGGTATGTCAGCTTGAAAGACTTCGTAAATAGTTTTAGTTATATTTTGATTGTGGTGATTACTCCAACAAACTTTATCTCGACTATTTTTATCAAAATTGATGGTAGAAATCGCCTTGTTGAATGATCCGTAAAATGGTTTTTGAGCCGTGGAAGAGACCAATTACCCTATCCCAAAACTCACAAACCTTTGTAGTTGAATCAGTAAGATTATCTTTAGCAACTAACCAATCCTTGGGACACCAAATATCCAACCAAAATTCACTTCACCCTCCCTGCATTCCCGTATAAAAAGATTTTCAACAGAACTTCTCACCTTAAGTAGATTGACCTGCATTCTAGAGTCACCTAATTTCTGACCACTTGAGTGGGATGAGAACCTGCAGTATTTACCATCATAAATTTAGCCCACAAAGGAGTTTTGGGCTCTGAAGTTAATCCATGACTTGTACATATTAACCCTCGAATTCGAGGAAAGCTTTGAATCCAAGGCCACCAACAGCCACTGGTTTTGTGACCTTGCCAAGAAGTCCACGAAGCTTTTGGGTTCTCTGACCAGCCCATAAAAATCTATTAAAAGCCCTTTCCAACTGTAATTGGGTACTTTTCTTCATAGCAATCATTTGAAGAAGATGTGAGGGGAAGGTTGTGAGGATACTTTTAAGGAGTGTGATTCTACCACCATTTGAAGAAAGAATTAGTCCAAGAAGCCAATTGAGCTGACTTTGGTGAGAATCTCCTCAAATTGAATTTGTTTGGTTCTGCCCAAAGTGAGAAGGACACCTGCATATTTAAAAGGAGGGGTACTGCATTTAAATCCAGTGTACCTGCATCCATTGCTTGATCTGAATAGGTGTCAGCTTGGAGAATACCAATTGACACTTCTCAGGATTGAAAAGCATTCCAGATTGTTGTTGGAAGGAGTCTAAACAGTGTTTTAACTTTTTCACAGCAGTTTTGTGTGCACTCGGAGAGAAACCATGATGTCATCTGCATAAAGGAGGTGAGAATAACAATGTTTGATTTATGATGGTACCTCGGGCATATCTTTTATTCGCAATGGTCTGATTAACCATCCTTGAGAAATAATCAGCAGCTAATATGAAGATGAGAGGAGAAAGTGGATCTCCCCGTTTAATCCTCTCGGTGGCATGGAACTTGCCTTCCGGCGGGGCCCCATTCAATAAGATAGAGTGTTCATTTGAATGAAGTTACCCGGAGATGAGATTGCGTAACCGTTGGGTTGAAACCTCTAGCAATCAAAACATCTTCAATAAACTCCCAGCTAATGGTATCATAGGCTTTTTGTATATCCAACTTGTATATGAGATTACCTCCCCTATGAACTTTATCCAAATCAAGCAAAGTTCCTCGGGCAAGTAGCACATTATCGAGATCGACCGCCCTTCACAAAAGCCGATTGATTCATGCATATTAACCTATCAAGATGAGGTTGAAGTCTCCCCACAATTATTTTGTCGATAACCTTACCGATTACAACATGCCAAAGAGATGGGTCTAAAATGATCCCGCTATGCATAAGATTATTTGGAATCAACACAATGTTTGAAGCACAAAAATAACCGGGAAGATCATTTCCAAGGAAGAAACTTTTGATAGCTGCCACCACATCACCACCAACCAAATTCCACTCCTTCGATAAAAATCCGTGTAAATCCATCTTATCCCGCAGTTTTAGAACTATCAATTGATTTTTATAGCATTCCCGTATTTGCTCAAGCTTGGGATGGTAGTTAACTCAAGTACATTGGTGTAATGCAAGTTGTCCTGGAAAAGAGATCTAACAATAGGAAATCTCGGGTTCTCGTGAGGAGGATTAAGTAGCCCGTCAAAATGTGTAATAGCATCCAAACCAATCTCGTTGTCCTCCATGAGTTTCCTCGCCATCACCGGTGGATAGAGTGAATAGTATTATATTTCCTTCTATATTTTATACAGCATGGTAAAACCGAGTGTTCCTATCCCCATGAATAAAATGGTTCAAAGCAGCTTTTTGTTTTAGATATTGCTCCAAATTATCAAGAACAACAAGAAATTATTTTGTGCAAGAAGCAATGTTCATCTCAGAAAGGGGCACAAACTTTGGATTTTAGACTCAATTTGATTGAGCTCTTTCTACCCACTGACAAATTTTCCATGGAGGTTTCCTATAAAGTTCCTATTCCATTTCCTAAGAGCTTTACCGAGAGTTATCTCGTAGTCCGCTTAATCCGATGAGAGGGTCTCGGGTGATCAATACGTGCCGCCTTTCCTGAACAATCTTGTGGAACTCAACATAGGAGGACCAAACGTTCAGATATCCGAAAGGAGGGGAGTATTAGAGCAGGTGGGGGAGGTAATAGATATAAGGAGAGGTCTATGATCGTAACCAAGAAGACTCGTAGCAACATGTTTAAGAAGCCAATTAGGAGAGCCAAAGGTTGTTAACCAACATCCTATCAAGCCTCTCCTGCATAATCCCTCTCTTCCATGTAAAAGCAGGTCCTCTAAATCCAAGGTCATAAAGATTGGCCGCATGAATATTATCATTGAAAATGGTCATATCGCAGAGCTTGGGAGGTCTACCCAATTTTTTTTTCATTTGAAGACCCCACACCGTTAAAATCACCCCCAACAATCCAGGGTGAGTGTACTTAGACACTGATGTCCTGTAGCTGACTCCACAGGATAACTTTTATCTTCCTTTACATCCAAACATAAACAAAGGTTATTAAACCATCCTCGCCATTAATCCGAAAAGGAAGAATGTATAAATTGCTTGTTATTGTCAATAAGGATAGACCAGTCTACCTCTTTTCTACAAAAAATCCAAATTTTATTATTGCAGTTAGTATAGTGGTTGTAGCCTTGTAGCTTGCTGATGATTTTCTGAGGATATTTATTAACCAAAGGTTCCAGGATGGTAATGCACCATAATTTATATTTTTTGTTTAAATGTAGCAGTCTTTTAAAAGATAGGGGATTAGCAATACCCTAATATTCCAACAGAGGAAATTTATCATTAAATGGGGATGGGGATTAAAGAGGATTGAGATCTAGGATCTAGATCTCCCCGGTACGTAAATTCCGCCTAACTCCCCCACGTAAAGAGGGAGTTCCAAGTTTTTGTACTTCACTGAGATTATTCTTCTTTTTTCCTGGAGGTTTGGGTGTGCCATTTGCCTTCCATCTCTTCCGCATAACACTGATTCCAGCATTGGAGGAAACCGGGTATCCACTTGCCGTTCAATAGATTGAGTTGGTGACTATTCTCGACTTCCTCTTCCTCCCTTCTGTAACTATGTGGGATCTTCCCCCAAAAGCAGACTCGTAAACATCATCGTAAACATTTCTGATAACTCCAGAGTGAACTAGAGGGGGTGCAATTATCCACATTGACTCTGGTTCATTACCATCACCCCAACAAGGGGGATTTCCGATAACCGGTGTTCTCCCCACCTCACCAAGGGGTAAAGCAAGTTTGAGAGACCGAGTTCACAAAGTCTCTCCTTTCTCCCCCGAGCCCCCGTTGCACTAAAACAAAGATTGCCGATTGCTTGTGTTGAGTTTCCTTTGTTATGGATCTTCTAGATGGGGGATGAATTTCGTAGCATTTTCAATCGTATGTCCAAACATTTTGCAATGAGAGCAATAATAAGGTTTTTGCTGCGTTATAACTTCTCTTGCCATTGTCCTTCCTTAGCTGATCCAATCCAAATTTTTTTACCTCGGGGCAATGAAATATCCTCTCAATCTGGATCCTAGCCATTTCAGGTTTAGCTTTATTAATTGTAGCAGCATCCAGCCTTAAAGGAGTTCCAATAGACCTCCTAATTTGGAAAAGAGCATCCTGATTAAAAAATCTGTATGGAAGATTGGGTAGTTTAAACCAGATTGGCACAATTGGAGGGTCCTGCTAGGATCAAAATCTCGCTGTCCATTCGATTATTTTCATCTCCACTCCAAAGAATAGTCACCAAATGTTTAGCAAATAACATAGCATAATCCTCTTTCAACAGTGAAGTTGATAAGAAGGTGTCTTCCATCCAGCAGTCCTAGCTTCCTACCCCTTGAAAATTCAGTGATTCAAAGTATTTCCTCACTAGCTCCATCTTGGGATGTCCCAAACTAAATTTCTCAATCAAAGTGAGTTTCATCATCATCAAGCACAGCCAATTCCTGATCAGTGAAAATCACAGCAGGATGGCCATCCTTTTCCAGAGGTCTGATAAATGGGCAAGAAATTCTTCCAAATTATTGCATCATGCAATCTCTGTGGGAAAAATAACTGAAATATCCGTGATGGAAGGGGCAGATCCTACAACACCAGCATAGGTGGCTTTTGCCCACTCAATGTTGGTGGTAAGATCAATGGGGTGAGCCATCAGACCACCCAACAACACCAACAGGCCACCAATGGAACAGTGTACCAAAACAGATGGGAAAAGGAAGAAATGGCCACGTACCAAGAGCAAGGAGCCGTAATCAACCAAAAGTGAGCACAACCCCGAGTGGGTACACCCAATGTACCAAAGAGCAAGAAAAACCACCCCAAAAAGAGCACAATAGAACAGTAAAAATTTGAAAAACAAAGAACCCGGGGAACAACAAAAAGCTGCCAAGAGCAACCAAGGAGCCCGAGAACACTTCACCTCCGTACCAGCACACACCAAGCTTTCCGCACCACCACCCTCCAAGCCGCCGCCGGGCAGGGTCATGCTAGAAACCCTAGCAGAGCACACTTTGCTGCCAACATTCTGTGTGTAAAAAAAAAAAAAAAAAAATATTATATATATATATATATATATATATATATATATATATATATATATGGGTGTAAACGAATCAAACATGAACAAACAAAGCTAGTGTTCGTGTTTGAAATGTTAGAACACATCACTATTCGTGTTTGGTTTGTTTAACAAACTGAATGAAAAAAGTTGTTTGAGTTCGTCTAATTTGCTTATCGAACGAATGGAACACGAACTTCCTAGCGAACCGAACACGAATGGTTTGCGAACAACGAGTTTTTTTGACAGTCCTAGCTTTGATAGCATACTTCCTCGAAATGAAGCAAACTGATAAGGTATTCCGTACACATCAGATAATCCATACTTCCTCAAAATGAAGAAAACTGAATAAAGCGTTTAGGGTTTTATTTTAATATATAGTATATACACTATAATATTATAATATTTATATTAATAAAATTCATACTATAATATTATTATTGTTATTAATAATTTATCATATATTATAATTTATAGAAGTTTATTTATTTAAAATATGATAAATTTTTATAATATATAATTATTTTTAAAATATCATAAATTTTTTATATATAATGTTTTAAATTATTTTATATTTCGAACAATAATCTAACCGAACACGAACGAACACATCACTATTCGTGTTTAGTTCATTTAACAAACCAAATGAAAAAAATTGTTGGTGTTCATCTCATTTGCTTATCGAACGAATCGAACACGAACTTTTTGGCGAACCGAACACGAACCGTTCACGAACAACGAGCTTTTTTGACAACCCTATATATATATATATATATATATATATATATATATATATATATATATATATATATATATATGCTTATTTATCATTTTTTAACTATTAAATAATTTTATAAATAAATTATATTTATAAATAATATATTATACTTAAATATTTAAAATAAAAAAAATATTATATGTATATATATATATATATATATATATATATATATATATAAATTTATATATTTATATATTTATATATACCTATATATATTTTTATTTATAATTTACTTAACTATTAAATATTTTTATAATTAAATTATATTTATAAATAATATGCTATACTTAAAATATTTAAAATAAAAAATAATATTAAATAAATTTATATATATATATATATATACATATATATATTTATTTATACATACCTATATATATGTATTTTTATTTATAAATTATTTTATTACTAAATATTTTTATAATTAAATTTTATTTAAAAATAATATACTATAGTTAAAATATTTAAAAATAAAGGAAATAATATTAAATAAATTTATATATATATATATTTATATATACCTATTTATATATTTTTATTTATAATTTTTTTCATTATTAAAAAATTTTATAATTAAATTATATTTTTAAATAATATGCTATACTTATAATATTTAAAATAAAAATAATATTATATATGTATATATATATATATATATATATATATATATATATATATATATATATATATATATATATATATATATATATATATATATATATATAATTATTGTGAGACGGTTGCAACCTCACCTACACCTTCTTATATCTCCTAATCGCCGGCGTTTATCCAAGGCAAAGGGATCACCGATAATATGATGTCAGCTCAGAGATGATCTTACGACTGATAAAAAATGTAGGGGGGAAATATGGTGACTAAATTGGATATCCGTAAAGCTTATGATTCTATGAGTTGGAATTTATTTTGGGTATTCTCAGGCTAGGGGTTTTCCCTACCCCCTTTTGTTTTCTTATTTCCAACCGGCTTCATTCCAATCTTTATAGCATCCTTACACGGTTAGGTTCATGGCTATCATGCGGGTCATGGGATTAAGCTGGGCGACCCTCTTTCTCCCACTATTTTCATTTTGGTTTTTGATTATTTTTTTCTGTCTCTTAATGATCTCTTCAAAAGGCTCAATCTCCATTTTGCTTCTAAATCTAGCGTGTTGGTTTCCCATTTAGCTTATGCGGATGATGTCGTCCTTTCTCTAACGCTTCCAAGGTTTCTATTAAGAAAACTTTCCAATTTTTATGGACTTTCAAGCTTTTTCTCGAGTTACATTTCAACGCAACCAAGTTTCATTTATATTTTGGGAACTCGTCGATGGTAGGAAATCCTCCTGGGCTACTCACTACACTCGGTTTGCTATTTCCACCCCTTCCCTTAAAGTATTTGGGAGTTCATTTGCTTAAGGGTAGGATGAGACAACCCAATTTAATAAGGTTGTTAAAAAAATTGGGAACTGCATTCTTGATTGGAAAAATAAGTTCTTATCCTGGTGGTCGTATTACCGTTCTTAAGAGTATCCTTCAGAGCCTGGTGTTGTATGGTTTACAAGTCCTGCCCGTTAAGATTACCACTCAAAAATTATCACAGATGCTTTAATAAATTTCTTTTGGGCGGGATGTACTCTGGTAAAAAGTGGTGCTCTTAGAAGAAAGTATGTCAACCTACCACTGCCGGTGGTTTGAGATTCAAACAACTTCACCACATTGTTGAGATTAATTTATTCAAACATTGGCTCAATTTTCGTAAGCATGATTCTTTATGGTCTTCCTTTGTGCATGATAAATATTGCAGGAATCGTCACCCTTCTCTCGTTGTTTGGAGGAAGGGTAATTCTAGAATGTGGAAGCGAATCTTATTTTGCAGGGATTAGGCTAAACACCTTATTTGCTGGGACTTGGGCAATGGTAACATATAGTTTTTAGCATGATACTTGGTTCCTAAGCCCATTTTATTCCTAGACCGGATGCTAACGACGATCTTCTTGTGTCCAATGTTTGGCGGGATCACACTTGGAATATCCCGCTTTTGCATCAACTTGTTGGGGTCGATAATGCTAGCTTTATATCTACCATCTCTTTTGACTCGACTAAGACTATCCCATAACCAAATTTGCATCAAATAGGCTCCATATCGCAAAGACGATTTACTACCATTTACATCATTTTCAGCGAACCTCTTGGGGTAAGAGCATTTGGTCACATGCTTTAACCCCTTCGATGTCTTTTTTAGCCTGGAGAATTTTTCATAAGGCTTTGCCTTGCGATGATATTCTTAAGTTGAAAGGAATTCGGTTAGCTTCTAGATGTTGTTTTGTAAGATGGAGGAAGAGTCTTTACATCACATTTTTATTACTTGTCCTTTCTCTCATTCTATTTGGATGAAAGGGGGTCATTGGTTTGGCACTTATGTCCGTCCAGGTGAGGATTTTAATGACTTATGGGCTTTCGATCGCCGGCCTAATCATTTTTTTACCATATATCCCTTTATTATTTCCTGGTTTTTATGGATGGCACTAAATGCCATTCATCACAAATGCACTTCGGTTTCTTCCAATACTATTTTCCAACATTTGGCCTATGTTAACAAGGTTTATAAGCTAATTCATATGAAGGCTAGTTTCTTCTCTGGGCATTGCACATTTTGACCATAGTGTTCATGAGACAGCTTACTCCTCCTAACTCCCTATTTTGGTGCGACATGGCGGCCGCCCAATACTGGTTGGGTTAAATTTAATGTCGATGGGAGTTGGAGACCGTCCCGTGTGGGGGTTGGTGGAGTTGCTCGTAATTCAGAAAAAAAAATGCATGCTCTTCTTTTCTTCCCTTTGTATTGCGGACACTCCATTGCAGTCTGAAGCTCATGCCATAATGTTGGCGGTCTCTATTGCGGTGCGTTTCAATTGGCATTGCGTTATTTTTGAGGTGGATTCGTCCAATTTAT
>CM040431.1:90916049-90971049 GCA_022702705.1 Papilionanthe hookeriana x Papilionanthe teres
TATTTAAATTATATATATATATAATATAAATCTATTTATTTATATATACCTAAATATATATTTATTTATAATTTATTTAATTATTAAATATTTTTATAATAAAATTATATTTATAAATAATAAAATATACTTAAAATATTTAAAATAAAATATATATATATATATATATTTGTTTATTTATTTGTCTATTTATATTTATATATTTGTTTATATATATTTATTTACAAATATATATATAAATATTAATATTTATTTATTTATTAATTATTTGTTTATTTATTTAGTTATTTATAATTTTTTTAACTTTTAAATATTTTTATAATTAAATTAAATTTAAAAAAAAATATAACATACTTAAAATATTTAAAATAAAAAATAAATATTATATAAATTTATATATAAATATATATATATATATATATATATATATATATATGTATTTATCTTTTTTTAAATATTAAATAATTTTAGAATTAAATTTTAATTATTAATAATATATTATACTTAAAATATTTAAAATAAAAATAATATTATCTAAATATATATATATATATATATATATATATATATACCTATATATATTTTTATTTACAATTTATCTAATTATTAAATATTTTTATTATTAAATTATATTTATAAATAATATACTATACTTAAAACATTTAAAATAAAAATATTATATATATATATATATATATATATATATATTTATATATATATGATATATTTATATTTATATATACCTATACTTAAATTATTAAATATTTTATTAAATTATATTTATAAATAATATTTTATATTTAAAATATTTAAAATAACAAAGTAATTTTAAATAAATCTATATATATATATATATATACACATATATATTTGTTTATTTAAAATTTATTTTACTATTAAATATTTTTATAATTAAATTAGTTTTAAAATAATATACTATATTTAAAATAGTTAAAATTAAAAATAATATTAAATAAATTTGTATATATATATATTTATTTATTTATTTCTATATATACCTAAATATATATTTATTTATAATTTATTTGATTATTAAATATTTTTGTAATTAAATTATATTTATAAATAATATACTATGCTTAAAATATTTAAAGTAAGAAAATAACAAGATTATATAAATTTATATATATATATATATATATATATATAAAAGATTTATATAAACCTATATATATTTTAATTTTTAATTTATTTAATTATTAAATATTTTTATAATTAAATTATATTTATAAATAATACACTATACTTAAAGTATTTAAAATAAACAAAATAATATAATAATAAAAATTTTTATATATATATATATATATATATTATTTATTTATAAATTTTTTAATTTATATAACTATTAAATATTTTTATAATTAAATTATATTTATAAATAGGTTACTATAGTTAAAATATTTAAAATAAAAAAATAATATATATATATATATATATATATATATATATATATATATATATATATAATTTTTTAACTATTCAATTTTTTTATATTTAAATTATATTCAAAAATAATATACCATTTTTGGTCAAAATAGTTAAATTTTGACCTAATGACCATCCTTTGATCTAATAGGTCAACTTTTGACCAAAAAGTCAACTTTGGTCAAAATAGTCAATTTTTGACACGATGACCAACTCATCGACTCAATACCAACTTTTCGACAAAAAGTCATCTTCGTCAAAATGGTTAATTCTTGTCCCAATTACCAACTCATTGACCAAATGTCAACTTTTGACCAAAAAGTCAACTTTGGTTAAAATGGTCAATTTTTAACCCAATGACCAACCCATTGACCCAATATACTACTTTCGACCAAAAAGTCATATTTAATCAAAATGGTCAATTCTTCGTCTAATTACCAACTCATTGACCAAATAGGTCAACTTGACCAAAAGTCAACTTCTTCGTCAAAATAGTCAATATCTGACCCAATGACTAAGTGCCGTTGACCCAATAGGTTAACTTTTGAGCAAAATTCAATTTTGGTCAAAATAGATCAACATTCGACCAAAATGTAATCTTCGTCAAAATGGACAATTTCTCAATCTAATGACCTAAAGACCAACCCATTAACCCAATAGTCGGTTTTTGACCAAAAAGTAAATTTTGGTCAAAATAGTTTATTTTTGATCCAATGACCAATTATTCACTCAATATGTTAATCTTTGACCAAAAAGTCAACTTTGGTCAAAATATTCAATCCTTAAACCAATAACAAACTCATTGACCCAATAGGTCAACTTTTGACCAAATAGTTAATTTTTGCCTGAATGACCACCATTGACCCAATAAGTCAACTTTTGACCAAAAAGTCAATTTTGGTCAAATGATAAGTTAACTTTTGACCAAAATAGGTCAACTTTTAAACAAAAAAGTTAATTTTAGTCAAAATGGTCAACTTGACATAATGACCTCCTCCCAGTTGACCCAATGGCTCAACTTTTGACCAAAAATTTAATTTTGGTCAAAATAATTAATTTTTTACTAATGACCAAAATAGTCACCTTTTGTATTAATGACCAATTATCGACCCAATAAGTCAATCACTGACCAAAAAGTCAACTTTGGACAAAATAGTCAATGATTGACACAATGACAAACCCATTGCCCAATAAGTCAAATTTTGACCGAAAGGGTCAATTTTGGTCAAAATAGTCAATTTTGGACCTAATGACCACCCTTTGACAAAATAGGTCAACTTTTGATAAAAAAGTCAACTTTCATCAAAATGGTCAATTTTTGACCCAATGATCAACCCATTGACTAAATTGGTCAAATTTTGACCGAAAATTCAACTTTGTAGGTCAAAATAGACAATTTTTGACCTAATGACCAATTATTGACCCAATAAGTAAATCTCTAACCAAAAAGTCAACTTTGGTCATAATTATCAACTTTCGACCCAATGATAAACCCTTCAGCCAACATATCAACCTTTGAACAAAAAGATAACTTTGGTCAAAATGGTAAACTTTGATCCAATAACCAACCCACCGACCGAATAAATCGACTTTGTCCAAAAGTTAATTTTGGTCAAAAATAAGAATTTTTACATAATTGCCAATTATTGACCCAATAAGTCAACTTTTGAACAAAAAAGTCAATTTTGGTCAAAATTGGCAATTTTTGACTTAATGACCACCTCATTGACACAAAATGACAACTTTTGACCAAAAAGTCAACGGTCAAATGACACCGACACAACGACCTAAATGTCAACTTTCTCGCGAAATCTCATTGAATCTTTCATCCAATGACCAACCCATCGACCTAATTTGTTACCTTTTGACTAAAAAAGTCAACTTTGGCCAAAATAGTTAATCCTCGACCCAATGACCAATCTATTGACCGAATAGATCAACTTCGACCAAAAGTCAATTTCCTTTCATTTCAAATCACAATTTTTGACCATCAATTGCCTCATTGACCTAAATAGGTCAAATTTTGAACAAAAGATAACTTTGGTCAAAATTGTCAATCCTTAACCCAATGACCAACACATTGACCCAATATGTCAACTTTGACCAATATGTCAACTTTGACCAAAATGTCACATTGACCCAATAGGACATTATTTGACCAAAAAGTCAACTTTGGTCAAAATGATCAATCCTTGACCCAATGAAACCCATTGGCCTAATAGGTCAACATTTGACTGTTGACCTCATTTTTAATGAGGAATTCTCTTCCCACTTTAGTGTTTAGGATCTAGCCTTAGGCTTTTCCTTTGACTATCTTAGAGGACTATAATTGGGACCCATCCCTTAGAAATTTAAACCACGTCTGTCTCCCTACAAACTCCCACAAGCTTGATTGTAGACCCCCCTAATCACCTAGAGGGTTGAGATCAAATGGAGGTTTAAAGGATGAGTTCCCTATAGGACTCTTGGCCTTTGTGACTACCCCGGCGGGCCCGTGTCCTGGAGGGCCGACTCTACACACTCACTACACTCACACACTACACTCTCACACACACAATCCAAATCCTAAAACCACACCCATACTCAACTAGACTCCCCGACTCATGTAATTCATATGGATGGACCTTAACCCCCTAAGCCCCCGGTTAAGAGGGTTAAAGGACAACATACAATGCCTCCAATGAGTCCTCTCATGGCTCATATGGGCTTAATATGGCTTCATGGCTCAACCAAAATGATTCCATCTCACTCACACTGGCTCAATTTGCATTTTTTCAAAATTTCAATTTTTGACCCCTAGGGCCCCGGACCCACCAAACCTACTAAAAGCCCTTGAAATTGTCCAAATTTTCCAAAATCTCCAAATAACCCAAAATTCCTCAAAACCAATCCCAAACATTTCCACATCACTCAAATTGATCATCCAAAGCCAAATATACCAAAATTTCCAAAAATACACTCCAAATACACTAAAAATACACTTTTGGCCAAACTTTTATAAATTCCAAAAATTCCCTAAAATTCCGGAAAAATCCTAAATATTCTCAATTTCATTTTTTCCAACTACACCATGGGCCAATTTTGCCAATTTACCCCACTTTTACCAAAAGCCCCAATTTGACCCATTTTTAACCTAAAGTGAAACCAATATCAAACCAAACAACCAAATTGACCCCAATTTTAGTCCAATACAATTCTAAACTTCAATTAAACATCACTAATATCAATCTAGACCAAATCCTAGCCCAATTTGATTGACATTTGAATCCAATTTCACTTTTGACCTTAAAGCCCAATTTGAACCCATGACCCAAATTTAGCCCAAACTAACCCAATTTAACTCCAATTGACCCCAAACCATTTCTAAACTTTCCCTAACATCCCCACAAACAAAACACTAACATGATTTGCCCAAAATTTGAACATAAACTCCACCCAAATCCAACCCAAAGCCAAAATTCCCACTTTTGACCTAAACCCAAACCTAATCCAAATGGGCCCAAATCCCAAAATTAAAGCCCAACCAAAGTTGAAAACTCTTTGTAGTATCCCCATAAACATTTTCCAACATCTTTTTTACATCATTTTCAACCCTAGCCCAACATTGGCCCAAATTAGCCCAATTTGACCTATATTGGCCCCTTTACCAAAGAAGCCCAAACTCAACCCAATTCAAACCCAAACGACCTCAAATCATTTCAAATTACTCATGACACATCTCTAAACCAAACCCAACAATTATTTGCAGCCCAACCTTTTACAAAATTCCCATCCATAAATTTATTTTAAAACCTAAGGCCCACTTCCTTAGGCCTTCCTAAAAACCACTCCAAAATGATTCCAAAAGCCCAAACTTCATGCTAAAGCCCATATGACAAATTCTTCTCATCATACCCTTAATTGAAATCATCCCTAAGTTCTAATTGAGAAATCAAATTTTTCAAATTAAGCCATATGCCAAATCCTATCAAATCACCCCTAAATTACCAAAATTCCTAAAAACCTCTTCTTCATGAAAGTTGACTTAGCTTCTGCCAAATGTGAGCCATGAAGCCATGCATGAGCCACATGGGAGCAATGAGGGCTTTGGGCACCTCACCATACCCAATATAGGAAAGGAGGGAGGCTCTTTCCATAATTCCTAAAAGTCATTAGCCTTAATCATGTCTCCCTTAAACCCAAATTTAATTTAAATATTCTTAGAAAGGGACACCACCACCTTTGACCTGCTAACCCAACTCATTCCCCCAGCCTAAAACCAAGTCATGGGAAGGTGAACCCAACCCAAATGCATGAGTTGACCAAATTGAGCCAAAATTATCCATGCCCCCATTCCATTTTGATCCAACCACTTTACACTTGGCAACTGCCAATTGAATACACAAAACCCCAACCCTGACTCACCTGAACTTGAGGGTGACCCATGCCTGTCGGCCAGCCGCCTGGATCACCGGAAAACACCACACCCGAAAGCACCATGTGAGCCTAACATTAAAATTCTCCCCCGCCGAGCCGCCCCATGCCCAATGGCCACCATGGTCGTTCTTCTCTTCCCCCGAGCAAACATCCAAGCCTTCAAACCCCCTCGGGAGGCCCTCCAGCCTCTCCTATTTAAAACCCACCTCTCTCAGCCATGAAAGAGGCTTAAAACAAAAACCTTGAGGAAACTCGCCAAAATCAATTCGTACCTCCCCCACACCTAGAGCAATTTGATCCCCATCAAATCCCCGGCCATTTCCTCTCGTGAGCCCACCTCAGTAGTTGAAATTCAAGCCCAAAACCAGGACACTTCACCACATGCTGAGTCAATCCTCAAATTGATTGACTATACACCTTCACTGCATCAAGAGGAGAAGTTTCCTAGTAAAAGCCCCTTCACTCGGGGGCCAGCCATTACCGCCTCCAAGCTATGGATCTATCAGGTCACTTTGTACCTAAGCAATTCACCAGGCCAAGGGACTTTATCTGGAGGTTGCTTGGACCCAATCAAATGTGACACAACTCTCAGATCGAAGCCACTTCTGAGCAAAGGTATGAACTCTCTCTTCTTCCCCGAGCTTCTCGGAGATTCTCCTTACTTGACATGATTCGATTTCAATGCATGTTTACCATATGGATGTGTTCGTCTCTTCAAGATGAATCCATAGAGCATAAGAACACAAAAATCCGTTGAGAATCGAGTGAGTTCTTAGGGTTTTAGTGTGGACGGTCACGGCTGCACACCTCGCCCGGTAGACGATGACCAGGAGCCGTCAAATCGAGCGCTGTATCGAGCTGACGGTCGAGATCGAGCCGAACAGAGCAATGGTACATGAACCGCGGGCCCTGGAGCGCAGAGCCGCGTCAAATAGGAATGCACCGTGTGGACGTTCGGAGCTGCCGAGGATTGCGTGGCGCCGCGTGGATAAGTAGATAACAGGATTTTTCTTATTTATTAAATACTCATAACTTTGTGTAGAAAAATCACAAAAATAAATTAAAAATACTCTCTTGCTCAGTGAACAGAGGAGAATAATGTGGAAAAGAAATCAAGTAATTTCATTGAGTATTTTATTTTTAATGATTTATTTACTCCATGCATTGTTTTAATTCTCCATTTGCATAGCCAATTCACCATGGCATGAGACCATAGGGCTTTTGAAGCCTCTAAAATTCGGAATATTCCCTGAATTTTCCAAGGTCAGAGGCCATCCCTATGAGAAGTTATTGTTTTTTCAATTGCATGTTACTGTTTTGAATATTTTAATTCCAATAATTAGCATATATAGAAAACAAATTCTAGAAAAAATTTGGTGATGTTTTACGACTCAGAGGAACCTAGAAAAAATAAGTTTTGAGTTAATTCACTTGGAATAACCCTAATTGGTCTAAATACCCAAAATTGAATTTTAATTAATTAGGTTAACTACATATCAAATTAATTTAAAAATAATTCTCCACCGATATCTCTGGACAGAGGAACATCTCATAAAAATTCAAATTAATCGGACTCGATTTTACTCCCACCAAATGGGTTAATTAAATCTATTAAGCAAAATGGGTAAAATTAAACTTTAAAATTCATAACTCACAAAATACTTTTCAAAAATTCACAAAAATGGTTTTGCAAAATTTTCCGATATCAAGAGGAACTTAGAAAAATAAAAATTGTAATTTTCTAAAAAAGTTGATTTTTATCATTATTTTAATATTTTTAATTATTAAAAAAATAATAAAATCATAAAAATATCAAAAATCACAAAATTTTCACATTTTGAATTCTAATTACTTAGGAATAAACCAAATATTTTTCTTAACTCCCTAGAATAAGATATTGAATTTTAAATGCTTAATGTAATTTTTAATATTAAAAAATGTATTTTCCAACCTTTTCACTAAAATAATTCTATTAAATCTAAGAAAAATCAGAAAACATAAAATTTATTTCTGTGAACTCCTTGAGCTCAGAGAGATTTAAGAAAATATAAAATCCATTTTTCAACTTTAATTTTATTTTAAAATTAATTAATACTCCAAAACTCAAAATAATTCTAATAAATAAAATATAATTAAAAAATCACCAAAATTGGTCCAAATGGTCCTCTGGTCATTAGGAACATCTCAAAATTTTCTTAAGGACAAACATTTTTGGTCATGTTATTGAATTTTCCTTGAAAACCCCTATTTTTCATTAAAAATAATTTGATTAATAAATTAAATACGTAAAAATCACATTTTCTCCTCTAATGTCTTTATCACATGTGAGTGAGGTTACATAAAATTTCAAGTTCATTTGAGCTTTATTTAGTTAGTTATAGAATTATTGCTTGGAAGGGCAAATGGTAATTAAAATTTTTAACATTTAATTAAAATTTTAGGATTAATTAAAAAGGGAGGGTAAAATGTTTGATTTTAAACTGATTTTAGATGATCGAAACTTAAATGTTTGCGGGTAGAAACCTACTAACCATTTCAAAAAATAATTAAAATAAACTTCAATTAATTAATTAATTGAAATTTTGGAAAAATAATAGAAATTGGAATTATTAAAGTAGGGATATTATTAAGAGGATATTTATTTTTTTAATTTAAAAATCCCTAAATAAATCACTAATAATACTTAATTCTTAATTAAAAAAAATTAAAATAATAATTCAAATTAAAAATTTAATTAAATTAAATCAAATTAAAAATTAAATTAAAACTAAAATTAAAATTAACTTAAAATTAAAAATTAAATTAAAGTTAAATTGAAATTAAATTAAAATTAAATTAAATTAAATTAAATTAAATTAAATTAAAATTAAATCAAACTAACTAAATTAAAATTAAATTAAATTGAATTAAAATTGAATTAAATTAAATTAAATCATTTAACAACAAACCTAAATTAAATAATTAAGAATTAAATCTAAAATAAATTGAACACTATTCCAAACTTAAACTAACTTTTATAATTAAGTCAAAAATTGAAATTAAATCATTAAGTTTAAATCATTAAAATACTTAATAATTTGATTTGCCCTTTGTAAAGCTTATTATTATAACTCTTAAATGAGGCATCAAGTGAAGTGTTACTTCACTTATAGGATATTCAAATGTCCTATTCAACGAGCAAGAGAACAAAATTTAAACTCTGGATGATTAATTCACTTGTATAATTAAATTATCTTGGACTTAAAACAATCCTAGAGGCATTGAAAAGATGTTTAAGACTCGTCTTAAGCACTTCCTCAATATGATAGGATGTTTATAAGAACAACTGAATTTAATTGTTCTTGGGAGAAGAAAGTCATCCGTAAACCAAAACACAAGAACCTAGACGCTATAGGAGATGATTACCATAGATTAGACTTCGCAGACAACCAAAACCTTTCCCTTAGCTTTATCTAGGTACTTGTTGAAATATTTAAATGCCTTAACATGTGTTTTAAGTGCAGCTTGGGATGACGGGAAGACCCTCCAGGTACGCTTTTATTTATTGCAATTTACTTTATTGCAATTTACTTATATGCACGCACTTTACTTTTCTTGCATGATAAACAACTGCTGCATGAAAACCAAAACCTTTAGGATAGTCCCCGAACTGAAACCAAAACTAAATTAAAAAGTCATTACAAGATAAAAAATCAACGTCATAACATTTCAAAATATAGAACAACTCAAAATTTAATCACAAAATGTACAACAACAAAAAACTACAATTACAACTAAATTAAAACGTCTCGTCGAATGATCGGGAATACCGCATGATGTAACCCACGTGTTGCTAACGGGATTTCCCACGGTCTAGATGAAAGTGTGGAACTCATTCAGTTGAGTTTAGCAAATTCATCTGGACTAAGTGAATTGGATGAAAAATAAAGGTGTCGGGATGACGGAACCGTGGATCTTAACTTCCGTTCAGTTTAAACAACTTTAAGATTTGTTTTAATTAAAACATTAAAAAAAAACACTTGGATTTTAAGATTTTCTTAAACCAAGCAAAAACACTTTTCTCATCTCTTGATTTTCACCTTCTACAACTAAACCTCTGCAACAACAAGGAGCTCGGAGCTTGGTGGGCAGCACGGCCATCATCATCGCCAAAACCCGAGTCTACTTCGCAAAACTTTCCTTAGAATTAAATAACCAAGCCATAGATTTCGAGGTAGTTTTCTTAGTGCAATATAAATCCTCAACCTTTCGTTAGGCATTTGCATTATCATGTCATGTATATTAAGCCCTAACCGGTCTTAGGACTCCGAGGTAGTTGTTTGGTACGGCATAAAACCCTCACATTCGAGGCTATTTGTATGATTTTATCATACAAATATAAGTCCAAATTAATTAAAATTGCAAAGATTACAACATTATGAAATTCTCAAATTGAAGCCAAACAATAGGATAGTTTGGGTTCTACAAGATTCCTCTTGAATCCTCGCCTTCTCCTACTCCTCTTCCATTGACTCCTCTGAAAATTAACCGTTCCAAATTTGATCCATTCCTCATTTGAAATTCCAAAAATTCAATCCTTTTGAAACCTTAAACTTTGAAATTATCGAGAGCAAAATCAATTGACTATTATTTAGAGTTTTCTAAATGATTTCGTCATTTAAGATGTAATTAACTATAGGGGCTTGCCCTTTGCTGTGGAACTTTAAGAACCCAGAAATATAAACCTTGCTTAATTCATTTATATTAAGTAGGGGAACTTGTGGGCTTATATAATTGGTTCTGCATCAAACGGATAAGAATAAGATTTCATAGTTTATTTAATCGAGCCCCATCAACAAGCAAGTGTGTCTATTCTTTGGGATAGATACACGGTTTGTGGTGCGGTGCTCGTTTATATAAACTATTTGGGACGTGAGATCGGTTTGATTTCATATCTAAAACGTTTTAACTTAAAATTACTTTCAAAATCAAATGCTATCTTTTAAACTATATATATATATATATATATATATATATATATATATATATATATTTAAATTAAATTAAAAATCTGCCGACAATTTCTGGCGACTCCACTGGGGATTAGTTCCTCTCTCCATTTTAATTAGATGGTTTTGCTTTCATAAATCGATAGTGGGTCCATATCCCTAGTGGATCAAAACTATCATTCTCCTGTTGACATACTACGTTCATTTCTGTCTTGAATGAGTATAGCCAACACCTCTCGGATTTAGGAGCCACTGTTTAGACACCCCTAAACAGAGAGGTTCCGAGATCCTCTTTTACCTCTTTCTAAGGTAGGGTGGACCCCCAATAGGTGTTAGCTATGAGCGGTCCTTCGAGTTGAGAAGTCTTGCATAAGACTTTCTTCCTTTCCAATTTAAATCGTGCCCTTTACCTTTTCTATAATCCTTTTCCTTAATCGTCTTGTTTCTAACAAACGAACTATCTAATAAACAACCTCTTTTTATAAATCACAAATGCACTAACATAAACGCAGAAAATGTGTTCGGACTCTTTTTTTCGTCCTAAACTTTACGATGACAAGCAAAGTGTATAACTGACCGAGACAGGAAATCGCCGCGTAAAATGGATGCCCCAAAGTTAATCTTCTCCTTCACCAATGGACTGGACTTCGCTGTTTACAAGGATGAGCTGCCCGACAAAGGATCATCCGTTTTGGACAAGGATTTGGCAACACAGATGTCAAGATCGTCACGTCACCTCTTCACACTAATGGACAAAATGTCGAAACTCGAAGAGCCCGTGATTGGACTCAACCTGAAGTCAGCTCAAGAGTTCCCTCCCCTGCGAAGGGTCTCCAGGGCTGAGAGGAATACTGTTGTTCGTAGGAGGACTAGTGTCTCTACCCCCACCGCCCAGTCGTCTCCTCGCACCTACCCCCGGCTCCCGCTAAAACTAAAGGGGAAGGAAGTCAAAGTTTGTAATGGAGCCCGTTACAGCGGAGGGTACAACATTCCTCATGAGACCTTCTCGTTTTTGAAATTGGGTCCAAATTTCAAGGGTTCCACTCCTAACACGGACTCGCAGGAGAAAATGTAAGTAGAAAGATTGCCGTAAAGGCGAGCTGTCAAGTCGCTTTCTTAAGAGATCCCCGAGTACACACCATTGCCTGAGTACATACCATTGCTTGAGTATACACCGCTTTTGGGAGGAAGTAGATTCCATCCCCTCTCCGCCGCAGCTGACGAGGAAAATGTCCGCAAGATTGCTTCCACATTACCTCAACCTGCATATTATAGCAACAAGCCGAAAGAAAAGGGCTAGGATTACACCATTTGCTCGACTCAGATCGTGATAGTAGAAGTTAGCAAAGAAAGAGAAATGTCCCGTATCAGAGATTTTAAGAAGGATAGGGCGGATGCCAACAAAGTTCCGTCTTGGGCCGCGAGTAGAACCCGTTAGCGCCATTGCAAAGCCGAATAAGAAGAAAGCGTCCAGCACTGCTATTGCTCGTGCTTGCTGTATCGTGAGGATACCACCTTCCAAACATTCGACCGACAAAGACCATTCGGTCCTAGGCCTTCGCTGCTAGAAGGATGGTATGGCGTCCTACTACTGGCCAATTAAGACCGAAAAAACGACCTGAAAAGGAAAGTCTCGTTAGGAGACTCGAGTCCGAAGAGAGCGCCACTACGATGAAGGGAACTCCCAAGAAGGAAAAATCCAACAGCCATCGCATGAGAAAGCTATGGAAAAGCTAAGAACCGACATTCAACGATTAGCAAGAGAAAGAGAAGAAAAGTTTGGAGATGAAGTCGATTCGTCGGAATTCATGGATGACGAATATATGGAGATCAACATGGTTGAGACATGAGCATCGTCACTTCGCAAGGTGCCCCGTGTCGCTGAAAGAGATGAACTCTGGAATGTTAAGAGCACAACTTCGAGAAAAAGATGATATAATCTCTCAAATGGCGAAAAGGATGGAAGGAGATGGTTGCAGCCCTAGCTACTCTTCAGAGTCAGGTTCAAACCCCTAAGAGAAACGCCTCCAGAAGTTATTCATATTACGTACGGAGGAAAAGAGATTACATCCATTAACGGAGACGATCGCCGAAGAAAGATTCTACCCAAATTATGATTCCGTAGAAAGACATCAAGAGCATGGTAGAACAGCAGGTGCGAGAAGCCTTAGCATTACCAAGAGCGGAGCATCTATTCAGATGGGTAGACCTTACCCTGAAGAATTTGATGCAGTATAATACCCAAAAGGCTTTGTACCAATTCTCCTCGTTCAAGACTTTGATGGCACCGGAAATCCCTCGACAAGATTTTGCACATTTTCACGCTAGTTGTTGCAATGCTTGCGGGGGTAGCATCGCTCACTTCTTCGGGCGAGTTCGGTCAGCAGCCTGTCGTGATCGCCTTCGATTGGTAAGGAGTTACCTAACGGTCGGTAAAGACATTTTCTAATTAGAGAACCTCTTCGTGAAACGGTTTGCCGGAAATTAACACCATCACCATCGGTGATCTAATGGTGGAGAAACAGAAACCGAACGAAACTTTAGTGGGACTATATACTTACGGAGGAATTTAAGCATGAAGCAGAGCTGCGCCTACAAGAGCAGCATGCTGTCGGTATCTTGCTTAAAAGCATTCACGGCCCGATAGTACCCCTCCTTAAGGGATTTACGATTAAGACTTTCGAGAAGTTGTTAAGAAAGGCCGGTAGCTTGCAAGAGGAAGTGAAGCAACTAAGTTTCATCGATAAGATGTACAAAACAAAGCCTGTGAAGACATTTGAAAAGAAATCAGATCGCCGCGGTAGTTGATATGACAAGCAGCCAAATGCAAATACAGCTTCGGAGCAGCCCGCAGCCCACCATCACCCACCGCAATGCATGTATCGCAACTCCAAGAACTACTAACAACTCGACCCGGTTATCAGCCAAACTGCTAACAGTATGAGTAACCACCTCACGCAGCGCACATTAAAGGAGCTTATAAATAGAGAGTATCCATTCAAGAATACTAAAGATAAATTCCAGAAGGATACACCTTTTCATGATTTTCAACCGCGTAACCTGCTAGCTGCTGCATGAAGTCAATAAGAAAGACCATCCCATCTATTGCCCTTACCACCGGATGCCGTGGCACAAGATAGAGGGATTGTAATATCTTCAAGACTTGGCTCTACGACAATCCTCCTAAAAGGGAACATAACGATTCCGAAGGAATACATGAAGGAACACCGTAAAGGCGGTTCCGTCAATGTTATTTCAACTAGACCTATTATTCCTAGATCCCTACACGATGAATGATGGATGGAGTACCGTTTGGACGAAGTCACGAAGAAAATTTTGGATCACATCCAAACCACTCGATGCGTGCTTCATTCAAAGTTCAAAACCTGTCAAGCCGGCTCATCGCTGCGATTGGAAGAATCACCTGTGAAGAAAAGATCATAGAAAAGAAGGAGATCGTAGAAGAAGAAAAGACCGAGGCTCTTAAGGCTAGACTAGAGGCTGCTTATCCTAGTATGGTTATTGTTTCTGATTAGGGGGAAAATTCCTTCTAACCTGACTCGTATGATTATTTGCTCGCTCCGGTGGATCTTAATGATAAGAGTTGGTGGCGCTGACTGTGCTTGACCGTTCCTAACGTCACGCAACTAACGATAACCAACTCAATCCGGATCTCGATTCCGACATGGAAGCAATTCTCAAATCATACACAACCTCGACAATCACGATGACAAAGAAGACATTCACCAAGAAGGCTACGAAAGTTCAACGAGCACAATCTATTTGTGAATTTCGAGAGCCTGAATCACAATAGAGTTAGAGCTTTCGAATTCGAAGCGACTCTAGAAGAACTCCGTCATGCCGATTCAAAAGGAGACACCAGTAAACTCAGTACTGCATTCAGAAGAAATCACGAAGTCAACTTAAGGAGCGGAAGGGTTCTACCTCCTAGAATGGGTCCAAAAGACAAGAGCAGGTGGTTGTTCAGGAAGAATCAACCCCAACAGAAGAATTTCCCATTCGAGAAGAAGCTAAAACACATGGTAACAAAGTGGACTATAACGTGCTATCCCATCTTAGGAAACTACCAGCCAAACTGAGTATCTACGACACTCTCATCTTATCAAAAGAGATGAGGGAAGCTTCCGATCAAGGCTTTACTTGATCCAGAGATTTGTTTAGCTCGTATATTGTGAGATTCCTTAGACGAGTTTTGCTCGTTAAAGGAACAAGCCGAGGTGTTACCTTCATAGACATGATCTACTACTGGGGATACCGATCACAACCGACCGTTGTACATTTCAAATACAATCGGAAAGTTTACTCTCTCCGCAGTATTGGTGGATCCTGGAGCGTCATTCAACATAATGAATCTTCTGACGTTAGCATACTTGGAAATTAATGCTCGCGAGCTTGAAGCGACAAGATAAAGACATAAGAGGATTCCACCGTAAAGGAGAAAGAGCTCCTCGATCAATAACGCTGTTGATGAAGACTCGGTGATTTAGCAAAGACAACCGGCAAAATTCCATATAATTTATTCTGAAACATCGTTTTAACGCACTATCAAGCCGACCGTTGATACATGAGAATCGGATGGTACCGTCGTCTCTGCATCAGTACATAAAATACTACGATGGAGTAGAATAGTGCATTAAAGGTGACGTGCAACCTTTCTCCATACATAAAAATTGGAATTCATTAAGATGCAACCTACTACTGCTACTCAAAGAAAACAATCTTCTCCTTAAATACCATGCCAAATGAAGCAAAGAAGTCTAAGATGACGAAGAACCTGAAGTTCTAGTCCAATAGTCACTCACCACTCCCTTACGGCGAGATGGTGAAGGTTTCTTCACAACTCGTACCCGAGGTCGAGGCCGTGGACGAGGGTCAAGTGGGTAAACGCTAGACAGTTGGACGTAAAAGCCGGTAATCAACGTGAAATGAGAACAGCTCGAAGAAGAAGAAGAAATCAAGAAAGAAGCAGCTACAATAATCCAAAAGAAACCACAATTCAAGATCTCCTCGAAGATGAAAAGAATGAAGAATATAAATCAATGTACGAGAAGATTAACTACCATGTACACACTATGGCCCTGACTCCGATCCAGTCTAATAAGATCGAGGGTATGGTGGTCAATGAAGTGCATGGTGGTGGTGCTAAACCAATCAAATTTTACTGTGGTACTTATTCTTCCAATAATGGAAAAGATGTACACTCAAGATGTCACTTCTTCCGAATTAATGGAATTACCTTTTGGAGTGGTACTCTCCCCGTGTTTAAAATTTAATTCAACTAGGTATCTTACCTCGACAATGGACAAAGGGTCAATCACAACATTTTGAAAGACTATGGAACAATGCCGGTCGGCCTCCCAATTCAAAATATGGTCTCGGATCTCGCACGCAGTTCAAATTTCGACGATACGAAATTTTGTTTGGTTGTCACTTGCAAACCTAATAAAGACTAAAGCTTCGTAGACCCTCGAAGATCTACCAATCGGAGATGCTCCACCAGAATTCGAAGAAGAAATCAAATCTACAATAGACGAGTTAATGGAAGTTAACTTAGGTGCTAAATAAAAGCCTAGGACCAACCTTTTGTTAGCTCACTAATAAAGAAGATTTCGGGGGAATGATCAAGCTATTAATGGAATTCAAGGATCGTTTTGCTTGGAGTTACGACGAAATGCCGTGATTAGTCTAAGTCGCAGTTCACAAGTTAGGAGTAGATCCTACTTCTGTCCTTACCAGACAAGCCTCCAAGAAGAATGCGTCTAGAAATTGAACAACAAGTAATAGCCGGTTAAGAAGCTAATCGACGCTAAATTTGTCCGTGAAGAACAATACCCTACTTGGTTAGCCAACGTGGTACCAGTTAGAAAGAAAAATGGTCAAATCAGAATCTGCGTAGACTTCAAGGATTTAAATAAAGCATGTCGACATTGCTTCAACACATGAAATATTTTCATTCGTGGATGGATCATCAGGATACAACTAGATAAAGATGGCACCAGAAGACGAAGAGCTCACAAGCCTTTCGAATGCCGATCGGAGTGTATTGCTACACAAAGAATGCCATTCACAATATTTGATGACCCGATCGACACTTTCCGCACGGTTGTGTGGTCGATGATACTATTGCACTCGACAACTTTCATTTCTCTTCGCACCGTAAAGGGACAAGTACTAGCTGACTTCCTTGCAGCACATCCTTTACCGGCAAATTCGCCTCTCGATGATGACTTTCCAGATGAACAAGTAATAAGTTTAGAAGACACCGATGATCGACGTTGGGAACTATACTTTGGCGGAGCGTCCTCAGCACAGAAAGATAAAGAATCGCAAATGATAGTGCCCGGTAAGGCAGGATCGACTAATCTTTTATAACACCGCAGCGGGGAATGTTAAGATACTCCTACCACTTACCGCAGCCGTGCACAAACAACGGCGTACGAAGCTCTCATGGGCAGACTAGAACTAACCATTCAAATGGGAATAACGGATATCGACATCTACGGAGATTCTCGCTGATCATTCAACAAGTCACGGACAATACAAAATTTTAAAGCCAAGACTCGGAGCAATACTTTCGCATGCCATGAAACCGTTGGAACAAATTCCGAATGTAACAATCTACAAGATCCCGAAGAGAAAAAATGCTCTCGTGGATGCGCTAGCTCTCCTTGCAAAAGAATTTGGCTCGCTTACAAGCGAGCCGCTAAAGTGTCACTCAAGGACGCACAGTCCTATCACGCCGACATGGATATGATACGTAACCGTAAAAAGCAGAGAATCCGCTGTAGCAAAGTATGAAAAAATGAGACGGGCGGCCAACCGCTACTCGACTACCCGCAAACAAAAATTTACTGTGACGATAAGTCATTAGCCCATCAAATCAAGAAAAGAACTCTGTCTTACGCATTAATAAACAATACATTATATAGAAGGAATTTTGATCAGATGTGGTTAAGATGCCTAAACGGGTCCGAAGCTCGTGAAATTGTCAAAGAGGTACACTCAGGACTTTGTGGCGCTCATCAAGCGGGGTCCGAATGAAAATGAAAATTAAAAGACTAGGTACTACCGGCCCTCAATGATGATCGATCGTATGAAAGTCGCCAAGAACCGTCACCATGCCAAAGTGCACGGAGTGGTTCTACACCAACCTCCAAATGTGGTACATCCGACAATTGCGTCGTGGCCATTCTCGAGTGTTGGGGCAATGCATATAGTGGGTCCGATAGAACCACCTTCTTCAAGAGGACATCGCTTCATCCTTTGTACTACAAACTACTTTTCTAAATGCGTGCATGTGCCCACTCAGAGAAGTAAAGGCACACCACGTGCGCTTTTTTAAAAATCAAGTCAGACACTGCTTCGGAGTACCACACGTAATCATTTTGACAATGGGTCCGCATTCAAAAGTACAAAGATCAACAATTTTGTCGAAGACGCGGGATCGATTGGCGATACTCAACAATCTACTACCCAAGAGCAAACGGCTTGGCCTAGGCTTTTAATAAAACTCTCACTCGGATTTTAAAGAAAACTCGACAACAAGAGAAATTGGCATGAGAAGTTGTTAGAAGCCTTATGAGCCCACAGGACAACTTTCGGTGACTCCTACCGCCCATGCCTTACGCTAGTATACTAGTCCGAGGGCAAGCAGCCACGACTGAAGTCCAGCTTCCATCACTCGAATCGTTGTGCTTGCAAATAAAAGTACTGCTGCATGAAAATGCAAGATTACGATTGGAAGAACTGGAAAGCTTGGAAGGGAAAAGACTTCCAACACAGCAGCTGAAAATTTGGAAATGTACCAAGCTAAGATGATCCGTGCCCATGATAAAACTAGTCCGCCCAAGAACTTTCAAAGTTGGTGACTTAGTTCTTGTTCTCAAAGACCTATTCTTGCACACTGCAAGATAAGAGGCAAATTTGAACCGACTTGGGAAGGGCCGTTTGTGGTCTAGGCAAGCCTATCAAGGAGGCTCCTACCAACTTGTGAATTGCCAAGGAGAACGACAAATGCTTCCAATCAATGGACGGTATTTGAAGGCGACAAGTGCAACCCGATGTTACGAAGGGTGGCCTCTAAATAGAGTCTTATCCCCTAGAAACACGGGTGAAGCAATCACTTTGTGACTCGGTCCGAACCCAAAAACATAAAAATGGATAAAAAGAATCATTAAAAAAAATATGTGCTAAAAACGAAATATGTGAAATTATAATGTTAAAGTTTTACCCTTCCTTTCAAATTAAATCTTGTTCCTGATCTTTCTTCATCTTTTCCTACTTTCCTTAAAAGTTAAAATTAAAATAAGAGAATAAGAATCTTCAGTGATAAATATTTTCTTAATGTTCTTGCTCTAAGATGTACCCCTAATCCTTTCCTTGTCTTCTTCATGTGGAAATGTCGAACGGCGGTTGGTCCTAAACTTTAAAAATGGCGTGAGTCTCGCACTCGATGAAAAGAGGGTGAAGGATGGAGTACAGTTGATAGAAATTGACTCGACTTCACACCAGCCAGCCTACAAGATTTAAGAAAATGATTGGGTCCCAATGGACCGAGAAGAGCTCATATAGCCGTACAAGACAATGAAGATGGGTGGCCCAAGCCACCAATCCAACAACAAGAAAAGAAAGACAAACACCGAGGAAAGCAAGAAAATCAAGTCAAGAGGTTGCCACGGCAGAGGGCAAGCCATTACCGCCGCGCCCCGCGTAAATTCAAGGGGGTAAGGAAAAAGCTACTCTCACTGCTACTCAAAGAAGAAATAAAAATAGTCGTATCCGCAAGATATTGACTAAACTAGAAGCAGATCAATACGAGGAAACGACCACCTTCGACGACACACACATTTCAAAGATACTCGGTTCATCAAAGAACTCGAGAAGAGGGAACAAGCTCCGAGAACAATGTAAAAGATATGGGGAACTCGAGAAGATCGTAATAGAATCGCGTCTCGACGCCGGACAAAGATACCATATCTAAAGAACCTGTTGCGGAAGCAACCCCGAGGATGTCCCGACGGAGAAAATCCCCGAGGAGCCAAGGTATGCAGAGAACGTGACGGGATTGAGCCATACATCCCGCAATACGTTACTAGGCCCTCGTCACTTGCAGATCATCCCGTAATATGAACTAGAAATAATGCAAAATGTTGAGAAGAAGACTTTTGAATACTTTGAAAAGATTGTAGGCAAAATCAACATTTTGGAAGGCCTCGAGTTACACACAGTGTATTCTCGCAGTACGAGCAACAAAGCATTGTGGATTGCATCTTAGAACTTCGTAAATGGGTCGAGCAGCTCGGCTCCGAGAGAAAAGTCTTATTCGGAACCCCGGAAATGGTTACTGTGGAAAGGAAGAGTCACAATACAATGTGGATGTTGCTATAACCCCCGTAGAGGTCGAAAAGGAAATTCACCTTGGTGGATACTCCTTCACGGTGAGGTGGATCCAATGTCGAGGATAATTAAAAGTATGGTGAAAAGAATGCATACGTGGAGGGTACTGCCAGCAGATCGCATACCCAAATGCTTGCATCATCAACATTTAATGTAAAGGCGACCGCATACCTCCACACATAGACCACCATGACTTTGTCGACCTTCGCATAGTTTCGTTCGTCAACCAATGCAATATCATGTTCGGATCTGACCTCCGGATAGTGTGCCCGGGTAAGTTCCGAGGGCCGGTGGAGATACAACTTCCGGTAGGTTCCGTCATGATATTACAAGGAAATGGAGCGTACATCGCAAAACATCGTATACCGGAGTGCTCGCTGGAGCGATCTCCGTCACTTTTAGAAGGATGGACGATGAAAGGCGCCTTACCACTTCAAGCCGCATCCGACTGAGAGTCTCTCCGGCTCCTACCGAGCGGGGAGCGCACGGAAATAGCACACCTCCAATGCACATCCATGCGGCATTCCCGCCAAGGATGGCTTGGAAGGTGATGTTATCGACCGTGTATCTCATTATTCGTACATGGATTTTTACCGCATACTTTTTGGATGGATCAACAAGAATCATACATAATCCTTTTCGAGTCATGGATTGTATGAGAAATATTTCGATCGAGTTGTATGATGTATCTTCAATAAGATTGAATGAAAGTGACCATGTCACATTTGCCTTCACCTCTTTTTGTGCAAATTGACTGGGAAACACCATTAGAGTTAAATGAACTTTGAACAAAGAACAGATAAGAAAAGAGAAATAAATAAGAACCTTTCTTAGAAATCCAAATATTCAAATGTACTTCAAATCCACATGAACACCAACTAAAATTCACGTGAACATCAAATAAACAACAAAAATAAAATTGGATCATTAAAAAACAAACAAAATGAAAACTAAATCTCAAATGGAATTACAATCTCAATCTATCTCTTTCAAATCCTTCAATTCTTCCTCATATCAAAATCTACTTCAAATTACTTTGAAACCCTCTTTCGGGATGGTTCTTCCTCACCGAAAACTCACACTTCAAATTTCAAATATCCTACACCTTTTCGCTCACATCGAGATCCTTTGATTTTCTATGATCCCCTTTCCTCTTGTGTTGAGATTGACTAGGTCTATTGACACGGAGCCACGAACTTGGTTCAGCTTTGTTCCGATGGCATGAGACCGGTCCTTCTTCATACATTAAAATCCGAGACCGGTACCTAAATTTTAGTTCTCATTTCGAGGTCGGTACCTAAATTCCAACTCTCCTTCGAGATCGATGCCTAAATTCGATTCTTTCGAATTGATACCTAAATTTCAATTCTAAACTCGAGACCGGTACCTAAATTTGGGCTTCTCATTTCTGAGGCCGCACTAAATTCTGACTCTCCTTTCGAGATCGATACCTAAATTTCGATTCTCTTTCAAATTGATACCTAAATTTCAATTTAAACTTCCGAAACTGCACGAAATTCCAGCTCATTTCGAGGTCGGTACCTAAATTTCGACTTTCAGAGATCATATTCACTTCGATTCTCTTTTGAATTGATACCTAAATTTCAATTCTAAACTTCCCGAGACTGGTACCTAAATTCCAGTTCTCATTTCAAGGTCGGTACCAAAATTCCGACTTTTTGAGATTGATACCTAAATTCGATTCTCTAATCTCTCTCTCTTCACGAAATTTCACTTAAACTTCCGAGATCGGTACTCTAAATTCCAGCTTCTCATTTCGAGGCTCGTACCTAAATTCCGACTCTCTTTGAGATTGATACCTAAATTTCGATTCTCTTTTCGAATTGATACCTAAATTTCAATTTTAAACTCTGAGACCGGTACCTAAATTCCAAGCCTCCTCATTTCGAGGCTCCGTACCCATCTCCTTCGAGATCGATACCTAAATTTCAATTCTCTTTCGAATTGATACCTACCCCACTCCTAAACTTCCGAGACTGGTACCTAAATTCCAGTTCTCATTTCAAGGTCGGTACCTAAATTCCGACTTCCTTTCGAGATCGACACCTAAATTTCGACTCTCTTCCGAGATTGATACCTAAATTTCAATTCTCATTCCGAGATCTGTACCTAAATTCTGATTCCTCATCCTTTTCGAGATCAATACCTAAATTTCTGATTCTTCAGGTTTGATACTTAAATTTCAAAACTCACCTCTCGATATCGCACTTCAAATTCGATTCTCATCCTTTTTCCGTCGATACTTAAACTCGATTCTACTCTCCGAGGCCGTACCTAAATTCCAGCTTCTCTTTGTAATCCCAAGGTTGAAACCTAGGTTTCGATTCTCATTTCAAATCCAAATTTCAAATTCAACATTTCCTCAAATTGATTTTAAACCAAACTTCAATCTAAATTAAAACTCAAGCTAAAATCTAAACTCACACATCAAAGCTTGAACATGAAGTAAAATGAAATCTAAATCGAATTCCCCATATCATATGATTTGGAGTTCATCTCCTTTTCCATTCCCCAGCGAGAGTTTAGGAACCTCCAGTCTTGGAGATATACCCGATACTCCCTGCCGGAAGTTCTTCTACTCCTCGTCCCAAGTTTATCATTTGGAAATCATTTCCTGGTTTTGTTGATCTCTTCGTCAACGTCAATACGCGCGGTGTGCTCCGTCAAAGACACCACACCTATTGGGGTCCATTTGTTGACCCCATTTTTGATGAGGTCTTCTCTTCCCTCTTTAGTGTTTAGGATCTAGCCTTAGGCTTTTCCTTCACTCATCTTAGACGACTAGAATCGGGACCCATCCCTTAGAAATTTAAACCACTTCTTGTCTCCCTACAAACCCCACAAGCTTGATTGTAGACCCCTAATCACCTAGAGGGTTGAGATCAAATGTGGAGTTTTAAAGGATGAGTTCCCTATAGGACTCCTTTTCGGCTCTGTGGACTACCCCGGGGTGGCCCGGTCCGGTGAGGGTTGACTTACACACTCACTACAATCACACACTACACTCACACACACACAATCCTAATCCTAAACCACACCTATACCCAACTTCGACTCCCCGACTCATGTTGGTAATTCATATGGACGACCTTAACCCCCAAGTTCTCGGCTAAGAGGGTTAGGAACAACATAGTGAATGCCTCCAATGAGTCCTCTCGATGGCTCATAAGGGCTTAATATGGCTTCATGGCTCAACCAAAATGATTCCATCTCACTCACACCGGCTCAATTTGCATTTTTTCTCAAAATTTCAATTTTTTGACCCCTGTGGCCCCCGACCTACCAAACCTACTAAAAGCTCTTCAAATTGTCCAATTCTTCCAAAATCTCCAAATCACCCAAAATTCCTCAAACCAATCCCAAACATTTCCACATCACTCAAATTGATCTTCCAAAGCGAAATATATCAAAATTTCCAAAAATACACTCCAAATACACTAAAAATACACTTTTGGCCAAACTTTTATAAATTCCAAAAATTCCCAGAAAATTCCATAAAATCCCAAATATTCTCAATTTCATTTTGTCCAACTACACCATGGGCCAATTTTGTCAATTTACCCCACTTTAACCAAAACCCCCAATTTAACTCATTTTTAACCTAAAGTGAACCCAATGTCAAACCAAATCAACCCAATTGACCCCAATTTTGGTCCAATACAATTCTAAACTTCAATTAAACATCCATAATGTCAATCTAGATCAAATCCAAGCCCAATTTGATTGGCATTTGAATCCAATTTCACTTTTGATCTTAAAGCCCAATTTGGACCCATGACCCAAACATAGCCCAAACACTAACTCAATTTAACTCCAATTAACCCCAAACCTTTTCTAAACTTTCCCTAACATCTGTACAATCAAAACACTAACATGATTTGCCCAAAATTTGAACTCAAACTCCACTCCAAATCCAACCCAAAGCCAAAATTCCCACTTTTTGACCTAAACCCAAACCTAACCCAAATGGGCCCAAATCCCAAAATTAAAGCCCAACCAAAGTTGAAAACTTTCAGAATTTTACAAACATTTCCCAACATTAATTTTACATCAATTTCAACCCTAGCCCAACATTGGCCCAAATTAGCCTAATTTGACCTATATTGGCCCCTTTACCAAAAGAAGCCCAAACTCAACCCAATTCAAACCCAAACGACCTCAAATTTATTTCAAATTACTCATGACACATCTCTAAAACCAAACCCAACAATTATTTGGCCTAACCTTTTACAAATTCCCATCCATAAATTTATTTTAAAACCTAAGGCCCACTTCCTTAGGCCTTCCCAAAAGCCCACTCCAAAAATGATTCCAAAAGCCCAAACTTCATGCTAAAGCCCATATAACAAATTCTTCTCATCATACCCTTAATTGAAATCATCCCTAAGTTCTAATTGAGCCATCAAATTTTTCTAAATTAAGTCATATGCCAAATCCTATCAAATCACCCCTAAATTACCAAAATTCCTAAAAAAACCTCTTTCATGAAAGTTGACTTAGCTTCTTCCAAGCCAAAGGTGAGCCATGAAGCCATGCATGAGCCACATGGGAGCCATGAGGGTTTTGGTCGCCTCACCATAAACAAGATAGGAAAGGAGGGGAGGCCTTTCCATAATTCCTAAAAGTCACCACTTTAATCATGTCTCCCTTAAACCCAAATTTAATTTAAATATTCTTAGAAAGGGACTTCACCACCTTTACCCGCTAACCCAACTCATTCCCCCAGCCTAAAACTAAGTCATGGGAAGGTGAACCCAACCCAAATGCATGAGTTGACCAAATTGAGCCAAAATTAGCCATGCCCCCATTCCATTTTGATCCAACCACTTTACACTCGCAACCGCCAATCAATACATAAAACCCCAGCCCTGACTCACCTGAACTCGAGGGTGACCCATGCTCACGGGCCTACCTGCCCTCGGATCGCCATGGAAAACACCACACCCGAAAGCACCATGTGAGCCTAACATTGAAATTCTCCCCGCCGAGTCGCCCCGTGCCCACGGCCACCATGGCCGTTCTTCTTCCCCCGAGCAAACTCGATCCAAGCCTTCAAACTTCGGAGGCCCTCCAAACCTCTCCTATTTAAACCCCACCTCTCTCGGCCATGAAAGAGGCTGAATAAAAACCTTGAGAAAACTCTCACAAAATCACTCCAAACTCTCCCCTCACACCTACACTCGATTCCCACCGAAATCCCCCGTCATTTCCTCTCTCGTGAGCTCAATTTCGCAGTTTAAATTCTAGCTCAAAACCAGGACACTTCACTCACGTTGAGTCAATCCTTAAATTGATCGACTCTACACCTTTACGTACCAAGAGGAGAAGCTTCCCGTAAAAGCCTTCACTAAAGCGCCCATTGCTTCCAAATGCCTCCAAGCTTTCGTGATCGGTCGTGGTCACTTTTGTACCTAGCAATTCACTGTGCCAAGGGACTTTCATCTCGAGCTTGCTTGGACCCAATCGAATGTGACACAACTCTCGCATCAAAGCTTCACTTCGAGCAAAGGTATGAACTCTCTTCTTCCCGAGCTTCGGAGATTCTCCATTTGATATGAATTAATTTCAATGCATGTTTACCTGCATTGATGTGTTCGTCTCTTCAGGTCGAATCCATAGAGCATAAGAACACAAAAATCGGCCGAGAATCGAGTGAGTTCTTAGGTTTTAGTGTGGATGGTCATGGGTGCACACCACTCGTAGACGATGACCAGGAGTCAGCTTGACCGAGCGTGTATCGAGCTGGACGGCCGAGATCGAGCGTATAGCGCAATGGTACATGAACCGTGGGCCCCCGGAGCGCCGAGTTGGATGGCGCATCGAATAGGAATGCGCCGCGTGTGAGTTCTGAGTCGTCGAGGATTGCGTGGCGCCGCGTGATGGGCAGAGCAATGTGGATTTTTATTATTTATAAATACTCAGAACTTCAAAAATCCATAACTTGTGTAGACAAATCACAAAAATAAAATAAAATACCTCTTTTCTCAGTGAACATAGGAGAATAATGTGTAAAAGAAATCAAGTAATTTCATTGAGATTTTATTTTTAATGATTTATTTACTCCCCGCATTGTTTTAATTCTCCATTTGGTAGGCAATTCACTCATGACAGGAGACCATAGGGCTTTTTAAGCCTCTGAACTTTGGAAATACCCCTGAATTTTGCCAACGTCGCAGTGCCATCCCTAACAGGTAGTAAGATTGATTTTTCAATCGTACGTTAACAGCCAATATTTTAATTCTGCTAATTATCATATTGAAGAAATAAATTCTAGGAAAATTTGGTGATGTTTCTTATGACCAGAGTGAACCTAGAAAAATAAGTTTTGAGTTAATTCACTTTGAATAACCCTAATCGTCTAAATACCCAAAATCGAATTTAAATTTCAATTAGGGTTAACTACACATCAAATTAACTTAAAAACAATTCTCCACTGATCTTTGGGATTAGAGGAACATCTCATAAAAATTTGAAATCAATTGACTTGATTAACCCCACCAAATGGGTTGATTAAGCCTCTTAAGCAAAATGAGTAAAATTAAACTTTAAAAATTCATAACTCACAAAATACTTTTCAAACATTCACAAAAATAGTTTTGGAGCTTCTTTGATATCAGAGGAACTTAGGAAAATTAAAATTCTAATTTTCTGAAAAAGTTGATTTTTATCATTATTTTAATATTTTAATAATTAAAAAATAATAAAAATTATAAAAATATTAAATATCACCAAAATGTCACATTTTGAATTCTAATTACTTAGGAACAAATCAAATATTTTTCTTAAGTCCCTAGGATAAGATATTGAATTTTAAAGGCTTAATGTAATTTTTAATATTAAAAAATGTATTTTACAACCTTTTCACTAAAATAATTCTAATAAATCAAATAAAAATTAAAAAAATACAAAATTTGTTTCTCTAAACTCCTTGAGGTTAGAGAGATTTAATAAAAATATAAAATCTATTTTTCAACTTTAATTTTATTTTAAAATTAATTAATACTCCAAAACTCAAAATAATTCTAATAAATAAAATATAATTCAAAAAATGACCAAAATTGGTCCAAATTGTCCTCTAGTCATTAGGAACATCCCATAATTTTCTTAAGGATAGAAACATTTCCTTGGTCATGTTATTGAATTTTCATTGAAAACCCCTATTTTCCATTAAAAATAATTACAAAAATAAATTAAATACAGAAAAATCACATTTTCTCCTCTAATGTCTTAATTGACATGTGAGTGAGGTTACATAAAATTTTTAAGTTTATTTGAGCTTAATTTAGTGAGTTATAGAATTATTAAGCTTGAAGGGCAAAATAGTAATTAAAAATTTTGAACCTTTAATTAAAATTTTAGGATTAATTAAAAAGGGGAGGGTAAAATGTTTGACTTTAAACTGATTTTGGATGATTGAAACTTAAATGATTGAGGGTAGAAACCTACTAACCATTTCAAAAATAATTAAAATAAACTTTAATTAATTAATTAATTGAAATTTTGGAAAAATAATAGAAATTAGAATTATTAAAGTAGGGATATTATTAAGAGGATATTTATTCTTTAATTTAAAAATCCCTAAATAAATCACTTCAATAATACTTAATTCTTAATTAAAAAAAAATTAAAATAATAATCCAAATTAAATTTAAATTAAATTAAATCAAGTTAAAATTAAATTAAAACTAAAATTAAATTAAATTAAACTTAAATTAAGACTAAATTAAATTAAAGTTAAATTGAAATTAAATTAAAATTAAATTAAATTAAATTAAAATTAAATCAAACTAAATTAAATTAAAATTAAATTAAATTGAATTAACTAATTAAATTAAATTAAAATCATTTAACAACAAACCTAAATGAAATAATTAAGAATTAAATCTAAAATAACTTGAACACTATTCCAAACTTAAACTAACTTTTTATAATTAAGTCAAAATTAAAATTAAATCATTAAGTTTAAATCATTAAATTATTAATAATTTGATCTCCGCCTTTAAAGCTTTTATTATTATAACTCTTAAATGAGGCATCAAGTGAAGTGTTACTTCACTTATAGGATATTCAAATGTCCTAGTTCACCGAGCAAGAGAACAAAACTTAAACTCCTCGGATGATTAATTCACTTGTATAATTAAATTCTTCGTACTTAAAACAATCCTAGAGGTATTGAAAGGATGTTTAAGACTCGTCTTAAGCACTTCCTCAATATGATAGGATGTTTATAAGAACAACTGAATTTAATTGTTCTTGGGTGAAGAAAGTCATCCGTAAACCAAAACACAAGAACCTAAACGTCATAAAAGATGATTAGCTATAGGATTAGGACTTTGGTAGACAACCAAAACCTTTCCCTTAGCTTTACCTAGGTACTTGTTGAAATATTTAAATACCTTAACATGTGTTTTAAGTGTAGCTTGGGATGACGGGAAGACCCTCCAGGTACACTTTTATTTTATTGCAATTTACTTTATTGCAATTTACTTACATGCACTGTACTTTACTTTTCTTGCATGATAAACAACTATTGCATGAAAACTAAAACCTTAGGATAGTCCCTGAACTGAAACCAAAACTAAATTAAAAGTCATTACAAGATAAAAAATCACTGCCACAACATTTCAAAATATAAAACAACTCAAAAATTTAATCACAAATAGAACAACAAAACTACAATTACAACTAAATTAAAATGTCTCGCTGAATGATCTGAATACCTCGATGATGTAACCCACGTGTAGCTAATGGATTTCCCACTCGTCAAGACTAAAGTGTGGAACTCATTCAGTTGAGTTTAGCAAATTTATCTGGACTAAGTGAATTCGATGAAAATAACAGTGCCGGGATGACGGAAACTGGGATCTTAATCGGTTCTGTTTAAATAACTTTAAGATTTGTTTTAATTAAAACATTAAAAAAAACACTTGATTTTAAGATTTTCTCTAAACCAAAACACTTTTCTCATCTCTTGATTTTCACCTTCTACAACTAAAACCTCTGCAACAACAAGGAGCTCGGAGCATGGTGGGCAGCACGGCCATCGTCATCGCCAAGAAACCTGAGTCTACTTCAGCAAAACTTTCCTTGCAATTAAATAACCAAGCCATAGGATTTTCGAGGTAGTTTGCTTAGTGCAATATAAATTCTCAACCTCTTCTTTAGGCATTTGCATGATCATGTCATGTATATTAAGCCCTAACCGGTCTTAGGACTCTGAGGTAGTCGTTTGGTACGACATAAACCCTCACATCTTCGAGGCTATTTGTATGATTTTATCACACAAATATAAGTCCAAATTAATTAAAATTGGCAAGATTACAACATTAAGTAAATTCTCAAATTGAAGCCAAATAATAGAATAGTTTGGGAATTTGCCAAGATTCCTCTTGGATCCTCAGCTTCTCCTACTCCTCTTCCTAATAATTCTGAAAATTAACTCGTTCCAAATTTGATCCATCTCTATCAAATTCCAAAATTCAATCCTTTGAAATCCTTAAACTTTAAAATTATTGAGAGCAACCACTAATCATTATCAAGAGTTTTCTTAAATGATTCTCGTCATTTAAGATGTAATTGGACTATAGGGCTTGCCCTTCTAGGGAACTTTAAGAACCCGTAATATAAACCTTGCTTAATTCATTTATATTGCCAGGAACTTGCTCATTTATATAATTGGTTTGCAGACTAAACTGTGATGGGCCACAGATCTCCTTGTTTATTTAATCGAGCCCTATCACCGCTGTGTCTATTCTTCGGGATAGATACACGGTTTGTGGCATGCTCGTTTATAGAAACTATTTGGGACGTGAGATCAGTTTGATTTCATATCTTAAAACTTTTTAACTTAAAATTACTTTCAAAAATCAAATGCTATCTTTTAAACTATATATATATATATATATAAATTAAATTAAAAATCCGCCGACATTGACCAAAAAGTCAATTTCAGTTAAAATAAAAATTTTTTGAATTAATGACCAATTATTGACCCAATAAGTCAACCGACCAAATAAATAACTTTAGTCAAAATGGTCAATCTCGATCCGATGACAAACCCATAGACCTAATAGGTCAACTTTTGACCAAAAGCCAATTTAGTCAAAATAGTCAATTTTTTATCAAATGACCACCTATTGACCCAATAGGCCAACTTTTGACTAAAAGTCAACTTTGGTCAAATGACAATTCTTGACTCAATGACCAACCCATTGACCCAATAGTTCATCTTTTGACCAAGAAAGTAATCTTTGGAAAAAATGGTCAACTTCTTAATCCAATTACCAACACATATGCCAAATATGTCAACTTTTGAGTAAAAAGTTAACTTTGGTCAAAATGGTCAATTTTTGACCCAATGACCTCCCCGTTGACCCAATGGGTTAACTTTTGACCAAAAATTCAATCTTGGTCAAAATAGTCAATTTTTTACCTAATGACCAATTAATGACCAAATAAGTTAATCTCTGACAAAAAAGTTAATTTTTGTCAAAGAAATCAATCCTTCACCCAATGACAAACACATTGACCAAACAGGATAACTTTTGAGCAAAAAGTCAATTTTGGTCAAAATAATCAATATTTGACCTAATGACCACCCATTAACTCAATAAGTCAACTTTTGACCAAAAAGTAAACTTTGGTCAAAATGGTCAATTTTTTTACTGAAAGACCTACCCGTTGACCCAATATATCAAATTTCGACCAAAAAGTTTTCTTCTGGCCAAAATGGTCAAATCAATCTAATTATCAACTCATCGACAACAGTCAACTATCGACCAAAAAGTCAACTTTGGTACATAATGACCTCCCCGTTGACCAAATGACTTAACTTTTGACCAAAAATTTAATTTTGGTCAAAATAATTAATTTTTGACCTAATGACTAAGATAGTCAATTTTTTGAATTAATGACCAATTATTGAGCCAATAAGTCAATTTCTGACTAAAAACTCAACTTTGGACAAAATGGTCAATGATTGACCCAATGACAAACCCATTGCCCAATAAGTTAAATTTTGACCAAAAAGTCAATTTTGGTCAAAATAGTCAAATTTTGACCTAATGATCACCCATTGACCAAATAGGTCAACTTTTGACCAAAAAGTCAACTTTGGTCAAAATGGTTAATTTTTGACCCACACCCATTGACTAAATTGGTCAAATTTTGACCGAAAAGTCAACTTTTTAGGTCAAAATAGACAATTTTTTATCTAATGACCAATTATTGACCCAATAAGTAAATCTCTACCAAAAAGTCAACTTTGGTCATAATTATCAATCGTTGACCCAATGACCAACCCATTGACCCAATAGGTTAACTTTTGACCAAAAAGTCAACTTTGGTCAAAATGGTCAAACCTTGACCCAATAACCAACCCATTGACCTGATATGTCAACCTTTAACCAAAAAGTCAATTTTGGACAAAATAGTCAAATTTTGACCTAATGAACCCCCATTAATCAAATAGGTCAACTTTTGACAAAAAGTCAACTTTGGTCAAAATGATCAATTTTTGACCCAATGACCAACCCGCTGGCCAAATTGGTCATATTTTGACCAAAAAGTCAACTTTTTGGTCAAAATAGATAATTTTTGATCTAATGACCAATTATTAACACAATAAGTAAATCTTTGACCAAAAAGTCTACTTTGGTCTTAATTGTCAATCCTTGACCCAATAACCAACCCACTGACCCAATAGATCGACTTTGACTAAAAAGTCTATTTTGGTCAAAATAGTAAATTTTTGACATAATTATCAATTATTGATCCATTAGGTCAACTTTTGAACGAAAAAGTTAATTTTGGTCAAAATTGTCAATTTTTGACCTAATGACCACCTCATTGACCCAAAAGGTCAACTTTTGACCAAAAGTCAAATTTGGTCAAAATGGTCAATTTCTTACACAATGACCTAAATGTCAACTTTGGTGAAAATGTCAATCCTTCATCCAATGACCAACCAATTTGTTAACTTTTGACTAAAAAGTCAACTTTGGCCAAAATGGTTAATCCTTGACCCAATAACCAACCTATTGACCCAATAGGTCAACTTTTGACCAAAAAGTCAATTTTGCTCAAATTTGTCAATTTTTGACCTACTGACGCCTCATTGACCTAAATAGGTCAAATTTTGACCAAAAGACAACTTTGGTCAAAATTTTTAATCCTTAACCCAATGACCAACTCATTGACCCAATATGTCAACTTTTGACCCAAAAGTCAATTTTAATTAAAATAGTCAATTTTTAACTTAATGACCAATTTTTGACCGAGTAAACCAATCTCTGACCAAAAAGTCAACTTTGGTCAAGATGGTTAATCTTTGACCTAATACCCAACCCATTGACCCAATAGGTCATCTTTTGACCAAACAGTCAAATTTGGTCAAAATGGTCAATCCTTGACCCAATGACCAACCCATTGGCCTAATAGGTCAACATTTGACCAAAAAGTAAAGTTTGGTCAAAATAAATAATTTTTTAATTAATAACCCAATAAGTCAATCTCTGACCAAAAAGTTAACTTTGGTCAAAATGATCAATCCTTAATCCAATGACAAACCCATTGACCCAATAGGTCCACTTTTGACCAAAAAGCCAATTTTGGTCAAAATAGTAAATTTTTGAATTAATGACCAATTATTGACGCAATAAGTTAATCTCTGACCAAAAAGTGAACTTTGGTCAAAATGGTCAATCCTTGACCCAATGACAAACCCATTGACCCAATATTTTTATTTATAATTTATTTAATTATTAAATATTTTTATAATTAAATTATATTTATAAATAATATACTTTACTTAAAACATTTAAAAAATATATTATATATATATATATATATATATATATATATATATATATATATATATATATATATATATATATATATGTTGACCTCATTTTTGATGAGGTCTTTTCTCTCCTCTCTCTTTAGTACTTAGGATCTAGCCTTAGGCATTCCCTTTGACTATCTTAGAGGACTAGAAATAGAACCCACCACTTAGAAATTCAAACACCTCTTAACTCCTTGCAAACCCCATAAGTTTGATTGTAAACCCCTAAGTCACTTGGAGGGTTAAGATCAAATGTGGAGGTTTGAAGGATGAGTTCCCTATAGGACTCTTTGGCCTTAGGACTACCCTGGGTGGCCTGGTCCGGTGAGGGTTGACCTGCACACATTACACTTTCACACACATTCCAAATCCTAAAACCATTCATACCTAGCTTGACTCCCTGACTCATGTAGGTAATTCATATGGATGGATCTTAACCCCTAGGCCCTTGACTAAGAGGGTTAGGAACAACATAATGAATGCCTCAAATGAGTCCTCTCATGGCTCTTATGGGCTTGATATGGCTTCATGGCTCAACCAAAGTGATTCCATTCTACTCAAACTTGATCAATTTTCATTTTCCCAAAATTTCAATTTTTGACTCCCGGGGCCCTACACCCACCAAACCTACCAAAATGCCCTTGAAAATACCCAAAATTTGCAAAATTACCCAAATTACCCAAAATTCCTCAAAACCAGTTCTGAAAATTTATCTCCCCTCAAATTAATCATCCTTAGCCAAATATACCAAAATTTCCAAAAGTACCCCCCAATACCCTCCAAATACCCAAAATGCCATTTTTAACCGAAAAATCCATAAATTCCAAAAATTCCCAGAAAATTCCAAAAAATCCCAAATATTCCCAATTTCATTTTGTTCAACTACACCATAGGCCAATATTTTCAATTTAACCCACTTTTACCAAAATCCCCAATTTGACCCATTCTTAACCCAAGTGGACCCAATGTCAAACCAAATCAGCCCAATTGACCTCAATTTTGATCCAATCTAATTCTAAATATCTATTCAATATCCCCAATATCAATTTAGACCAAATCCAAGTCCAATTTGATTAACATTTGGATCCAATTTCAATTTGAAGCCTAAAGCTCAATTTTGGCCCATGACCTAAACCTAGCCCAAACCAACCCAAATTCAACCCCAATTGGCCCCAAATCTTTTCTAAAACCTTCCAAATATCCCCACAAACAAAACACTAACAATATTTGTTCCAAATTTTAACCTAAAATCTACCCAAACCTAACCCAAAACCAAAATCCTCATTTTTGGCCTAAACCCAAACCTAACCCAAATGGGCCAAAATCTCAAAATCAAAGCCCAACCAAAGTTGAAAACTCTTTGTGTCACTCTCATAAACATTTCTCAACATTAATTTTACATCAAATCTGACATTAGCCCAACCTTAGCCCAAGTTAGCCCAATTTGACCCAATTTGGCCCCTTTACCAAAAAAGTCTAAATTAAATCCAATTCCACTCCAAATGACACCAAATCTTTTCTAAAATGTTCATGACACATCCCTAAACTAAACCCAACTTTTGTTTTGCCCAATCCTTCACAAAATTTCCATCCACCAATTTGTTTTCAAACCTAAAGACCTGCATTCTTAAACCATTCTAAAAGCCCATTTTCACCAAATCCAATGGCCCAATATCAATTCAAAGCCTACATGACACTTTCACCTCATCATCCCTTTGATTTAAATCACTCCCTAAGTTTCAAATTCATCATTAAACTTTTCTAAACTAAGCCATGTGCCAAATTACCCCTAAATATCCAAAATCCTTAAAACCCATTTCCATGAAATTGACTAAGCTTGGCCCTAAGCCAAATGGAGCCATGGAGCCATGCACAAGCCATATGCAAGCCATAAGGAGCGCTTTTCACCTCACCAACCCATTAATGGCAAAGGAGGGGATTACTTTCTTAAACCTTCACTAAACTTTTTTAACCCCATTCATGTTACACTTTAACCAAAATTAGCCACATCACCTTGGATGGGGACTTCACCACCCCTTCCTAGCTGACCCAACTGATCCCCTTCAGCCCAAATTAGGTCATGGGGGGTGAACCTAGCCCAAAAGCATGAGTTGAACCAAACCAAGCCAAAATGAGCCTTCTCCCATTCCATTTAAATCAAACTCTTTACACATGTCCACAGCCAATTGCTTGCACCAAATTCAAAGCCACGACCTCCACGACCACGAGGGTGACCCATGCCTGGCCGGCCAGCCACCACTGTTACCGGAAAACACCAGTCTGAGAGCACCCATTTGATTCAAAAATTCAATTCCTCCTTACTGAGTTGTCCCAACTCAATTAGACACCATGACTGTTCTTCCCTTGACCAGAGCAGCTGATCCCAAGCCTCAACTCCCCCTGGGAGGCCCTCCAGCCATGTCTATTTAAACCCACCACCCTCTCGGCCAAAGAAGGCGATGAACCAGACCTAAAAGAAACTCTGCCAAAATTGTTCCAGGGCCTTCTCCTAGCCTATAGCAATTGATCCCCACTGTTCTCCTGCCCTAAACCCCATTGATTGAGCTCAATTTTGGAGCTCAATTCTCAGCCCAGAACCGGGACATCTCTGAAACCTCCACCAAAATCAAATTAAACTCACCCACACTCGCACAGGACCAAGAGAAGGAGTTCCCCAGTGGAAGCCCCCTCACCAGGCCAGCCATTCTCTCTATCGGCCAAGCTTTGAAATCGGGCTTGGTGGAAGTTGTACCTAGGCAATTCCCCAGAGCCAGAGACTTCATCTGGAGCTTCCTTGGGTGCAATCGAAGGTGCCACAACTCTCTGATTGAAGCTTCACTTCTCAGAGCCAAGGTATAGACCTCTCCTTCCTCCCAAGCTTCCAGAGATTCTCCATTTTGATTTACTTAATCTCATAGCATGTAAACCGTATGGATGTGTTCGTCTCCTCAAGACGAATCCATAGAGCATAAGAACACAAAAATCCTTTGAGAAATGAGAGAGTTCTTAGGGTTTTAGTGTGGACGGTCACAGGTGCACACCAGTCGTAGACGATAACCAGGTGCCGTCTGATCGCGTGTGTATCGGTTGAATGGCTCAGATTGTGTCGGATTAGAGGAAGGAGCGGAACAGCGGGACGCGTGGCGGCTGACTTAGATGGCAGCGTCAAATAGGAGCTCGCCGCGTGGTCTTTCGATCCGTCGTAGGTTGACGCGGCGCTGAGTCGGATAAGTAGATAAATAGGATTTTTTTCTATTTATTTAAATACCCAGAACTTAGAAAATTCATATCTTTGCATAGAAAAATCATAAAAATAAACTAAAAAAACCCACTTGCTTAGTGAACAGAGGAAAATAATATGGAAAAGAAATCAAGTTATTTTGATGAGTATTTTATTTTTAATTAATTATTTACTCATTTCAGTATTTTGATTCTTCATTTGCATAGACAATTCACCATTGCATGAGACTATAGGGCTTTTGAAGCCTCTGATCTTGTGAACATTCCCTGAATTTTTCAAGGTCAGAGGCCATCTCTATGGAAAGTTATGAATTTTTCAAGTTTATGTCACTGTTTTTGGTATTTTAATTCCATTAATTAGCATAATGTTTAGAAAATCCTAGAAACATTTGGGGAAGTTTCTTAGGACCAGAGGACCCTAGGACAATTATATTTTGAGTTAATTCATTAAGAATAACCCTAATTGGCCTAATTACTCAAAACTGAACTTTAATTAATTAAGGTTAACCACACATCAAAAGAACTTGAAAACAATTCTCCACTGATCTTTAGGATCAGAGGGACCTCCCATAAAAATTTGGAATCAATTGGTAATGTTTAACCCCACTAAATAGATTAATTAAGTCACATAACCAAGATTAAATTTTAAAAATTCTTAACTCTAAAAATATACTTTAAAAATTCACCAAATTGGTTTTGGGGCCTCTCTGATATCAGAGGAGTCTAAGAAAATTAAAATTGGATTTTTTTCAAAAATCTTCACTTTCTACCTATTTTAATATTTTAAATAATTAAAAAATAATAAAAATCATAAAAATAATAAAAATCACAAAAATATCATATTTTGCCTTCTAATCACTTAAGAATAAACCAAATATTTTTCCCAAGTCTCAAACTAAAGATGTTGAATTTTAAATGCTTAAAACAACTTTTAATATTAAAAAATGAATTTTCCAACCTTTTCACTAAATTAATTCTAATAAATCAAAGAAAAATCAGAAAATTATAAAATTTATTTCTCTGAATTTTTTTAGCTCAGAGAAATTTAAGCAAAATATAAAACTTAATTTTTAACCTTTATTTTATTTTCTAATTAATTAACACTCTAAAACTCAAAATAATTATAATAAATAAAATATAATTAAAAAAATCACCAAAATTGGTCCAAGGGGTCCTCTAGTCATTAGGAACATCCCATAATTTTCTTAAGGATAGAAACCATTCCTTGGTCATGTTGTTGAATTTCCATTGAAATCCCCTATTTTTCATTAAAATAATTATATAAATTAAATTAAATTCAGAAAAATCACATTTTCTCCTCTAATGTCTTAATTGACATATGAGTGAGGTGACATAAAAATTTTAAGTTCATTTGAGCTTAATTTGATGAGTTATGAAATAAATAAGCCTAAAGGGGCATGAAGGTAATTAAAGGATTTTAACCCTAATTAATATTTAGGTTTAATCAAAGGGAGGGTAAAATATCTAATCTTAAAATTTTCATTAGAAGATTGAAACCTAGGGAATTAAGGGGTAGAAACCCATTAATCATCTTGAAAATATTTAAAGTAAACCTTAATTAATTAAACAATTTGAATTTTGGAAGAGTGAGTTAAAATTTGGATTATTAAAATGGGGATATAATTTAGAGAGACTATAATAACTTAAACTAAAATCCCTAAATGAATCACTCTAATAATATTTAACTTTTTAATTAAATTTAAAATGATAATTAAAATTAATAATTAAATAATTAAAAAGTGAACTTTAATTAAATTAAAACTTAAAACATTAAATAATTTGATAATTAAATTGAAATAAATTTAAAACAAATAAAAAAAATCATTAATTTCAAAAATCACTTGAAAGTAAATTTAAAACAAATTTGAAACATTAAAAATTAATTTCATAAAGACAAATTCTTAATTAAAAAAAATAATAATATAATAATCCAACCAATTAAAAGTTAATCCAGAAATTGCAATTAGATTAAAATTAAATCATTAAATTAAAATTAAATCATTAAAGTCTAAAGTAAATAATTTAAATTCCTCTTTTAATTCAAATGGTTTAAAACACTTAAGAGTAAAACAACTTGAACACTATTCTAAACTTAAATTTATTAAAACTTTATAACTAAATTAAATCACTTTAAATCACCAATTCCAATTTTAAATCATTAAAATCTTTAATAAATTAATCTGCCCTTAAAGGTTTTCATTATTATAACTCTTAAGTAAAGCATCGAGTGAAATGTCACTTCACTTATAAGATAATCAAACATCCTAATTCACTGAGCAAGAAACTAAACTAAATTTAGGATGATCAATTCACCAGTGCAATTAAACTCTTTTGGACTTAAAATAATCCCAAAAATATTGAAAAGATGTTCAGGACTTGTCCTAAACACTTCCTCAATATGATGTGATGTTTTAGAAGAACAATTGAATTTAATTGTTTTGATGAAGAAAATCATCCTTAAACAAAATACAAGAACCTAGACGTCATAGGAAATGACTAGCAATAGGATTAGGAATTTGGTAGACAACCAAAACCCTTCCCTTAGCTTTACCTAGGTACTTGTTATAATTATTTAAATGTCTTAACATGTGTTTTAAGGGTAGCTTGGAATGACGGGAAGACCTTCCAGGTACGCTTTTGTTTTATTGCAAGTTACTTACATGTACTGCACTTTACCTTTTTTGCTTGTTAAACAAGATTGTTGCATGAAAACTAAAACCTTTAGGATAGCCACAAAACTGAAACTCAAAACTAAATTAAAAGTCACAACAAGATAAAATTCACCGCCACAACATTTTAAAATATAAAACAACTCAAAATTAATCACAAACAGAACAACCAAACTATAACTAAATTAAAACGTCTTGTTGGATGATCGGGAATAACTCGGATGATGTAACCTACATGTTGCTAACGGGATTTCCCACGGTCTAAATAAAAGTGTGGAACTCATTCAGTTGAGTTTAGCAAATTCATCTGGACTAAGTGAATCCGATAAAAATAACGGTGCCAGAATGATGAAACCGTGGAATCTTAACCGGTGTTGTTATAATCAACTTTAAGATTCCCCTAATAAAACATTAAAGACATTTGAACCTTAAGACTTTTTCTAAACCAAAAAACTTCTCTCATCTCTTGATTATCATTTTCTAAAACTAAACCTCTGCAACAACAAGGAGATTGGAGCATAGAGGGCAGCACGACCATCTTCGTCAGCAAAACTGGAATCTACATCAACAAAACCTTTCCTTAGAATTAAATAACCAAGCCATAAGATTTCGAGGTAGTTTTCCTGGTGCAACATAAATCCTCAAACTTTTTGTTAGGCATTTGCATAATCATATTATGCAAATTAAGCCCTAACTCATCTTAAGACTCAGAGGTAGTCGTTTGGTACGACATAAACCCTCACATCTTCGAGGCTATTTGTATGATTGTGTCATACGAATATAAGTCCTAATTAACTAAAATTGGCAGGATTATAATATTAAATAAATTCTCTAATTCAAGCCAAACAAATAGGATAGTCGGGAAGTCATCAAGACTTGTCTCGAATTCGTGATATCCCCTACTTCTCCTCCATTGGATTCCTAAAATAACTGTTCCAAATTTGATCCATTCCCAATTGAAATTTTCAAAATTCAATTGTTTGAAAACCTTAAACTTTGAAATTCTTGAGAGCAAAACCACTGATCATTATCGAGAGTTTTCTTAAATGATTCCCGTCATTTAAGATGTAATTAACTATAAGGGCTTGCCCTTATAGGGAACTTTAAGAACCCAGGTAATATAAACCCCGCTTAATTCCTTTATATTAAGCAGGGGAACTTGTCGGCTTATAAAATTGGTTCGCAGACCAAACGGATGTCACAAATCTTCTAGTTTATTTAATCGAGCCCCATCATCAAGCAGTGTATCTATTCTTCGGGATAGATACACGTCTTGTGATGCGGTGCTCGTTTATATAAACTATTTGGGATGTGAGATCGGTTTGATTTCATATCTTAAAATTTTAAAACTTAAAATTATTTTCAAAATTAAATGCTACTTTCTAAATTATATATATATTTAAATTAAATTTTAAATTTTAAAAATTCGCCTAAAAATTCTGTAGGCGACCCCTTTTTAAAATTAAACTTACAAACCTAAAAATATGTCGACAACTTCTGGTGACTCCGCTGGGGACTAGTTCCTCTCTCCATTTTGATCAGATGGTTTTGCTTTCATAAATCGATAGTGAGTCCATATCCCTAGTGGACCAAAACTACCATTCTTTCCGTTGGCATACCTCGTTCATTTCTATCTTGAACGGGTATAACCAACTTCTCTTGGATTTAGGAGCCACTGTTTATACACCCCTAAAGAGAGAGGTTCTGAAATCCTTTTACCTCTTTTCTGAGGTGGGGTGGACCCCTAATAGGTATTAGCTTAGGAGCAGTCCCTCGGGTTGAGAAGTTTTACGAGACTTTCTCTTCCTTCCCAATTCTGAACCGGGGCCCTTTCTTTTCTATAAACCTCCGTTCTTTAAACATTTCGTTCCTAACAAATAAATCTTCTAATAAACAACCCTTTAATAAACAAACTCTTTTAAATCATAAATACATTAAGATAAACGAGAATGTGTTCGGACTCTTTCTTTTTCGTTCTAAGTTTTGTGACGAAGGGAAGCATAATTTGGGACTGACTTTCGGAATCTACACTACAGAAAATGACTACCCCAAAGTTAATCTTCTCCTTCACCAATGGAATGGACTTCGCCGTCTATAAGGATGAACTGTCCGATAATGGAATCATCCGTTTTAGACAAGGATTCGACAATACAGATATTAAGTTCGCTGACGTCACTCTCTTCGCACTAATGGACAAAGTGTCAGAAACTGAAGAGCCCGTAATTAAGTTCAACCTGAAGTCGACTGAAGAATTCCCTCCCCTGCAAAGGGTTCCAACTGAAAGAAGTACTGCTATTCGTAGGAGGACTGTTGTCTCTACCCCCACCGGTCTAGTCATCTCTGCACCTACCCCGGCTTCTACCAAACTGAAGGGGAAGGAAATTCAAGCCTGTGATGAGCCTGTCACCGTGGAGGGTGGGTACAGATTTTGCTACAATACCATCTGTTTTCGAGATTGGTTCTAGTTCAAGAGTTGCACCCCTAACTCGGACTCAAAGGAGAAATAGAAGCAGAAAGATCGCCAGGATCGAGAAAGCCAAAGCTGCTGAAGTTGCTTTTCTAGAAGAAATTCCTGAGGAAAGAGAAGAACTGTCTGAGTATATACCTCTGTTGGAAGGGAGTAGGTTTCACCCCCTCTCTGCTGCATCGGATGAAGAAGACGTCCGAAGGATTGCCGCTACATTACCCCGGCCTACATACTATAGTAACTGCAAAAGAAAAGGGTTAAGACTATGCCATTTGCTCGGCTACAAGCTGTGATAGAAAAATTGGCAAAGAAAGAAAGATGCCCCGTGTCAGAAATCCTAAGAAGAATGGGACGAGTGCCAGCTAGATCCCGCCTCAGACCGCGAGTAGAGCCTGTCACTGCTGTAGAGAAACTAAGGAAGAAAATGAGAGCTAGTTCACCTGTGGTTGTATCGGGTCATCATATTAGGGAGGACACCACCTACCAGCATATAGCCGACAGACCGTCCGGTCCTAGGCCTTCTGCTGCAAGAAGGATGGTGTGGCGATCTATTATTACCGTGCTGAGACCAACACAACGTCCTGAGAAGAAAAGCCTTGTCAAAGAGCCTGAATCTGAAGGAAGTGCTACTGCAATAAAAGAAACTCCCGAAAAAGAAGTTCAACAGCCATCACACGATAACCGCGAGACCGTCTGGAAGAGACCCCTCGAGGATGCTATAGGAAAGCTAAGGATGGATATCCGAAAGTTGGCAAATGAAAGAGGACAAAAGTTAGAAAATGAAGTTGATTCATCAGAGTTCATGGATAAGGAGTATGCCGAGATCAATATGGTTGAAACAAGAGCATCGTTAGCCTCGCAGGGTGCTCCGGCAGCTGCGGAAAGCGATGAACCGGAAGTGATGAGAGCACAGCTTCGGGAAAGAGATGACACAATTTCCCAAATGGCAAGGAGGATGGAAGAGATGGCTGCTGCTTTAGCTACTCTCCAAAGTCCGGTGCAACCTCAAAAAGAAACACCCCCCAGAAATCATCCATATTGCAGATGGAGGAAAAGAGATCACATTCGTCAATGGAGACGAGCAACCAAAGAAGGATTCTACACAGAGCATGATTCCCGAAAAGGACATTAAAACATGGTAGAACAGCAGGTGCAAGAAGTTTTAACATAATCCAAGAGTGGAGCATCTATTCAGACGGGTAGACCTTACCCTGAAGAGTTCGATACCGTCTAATACCCGAAAGGCTTCGTACCACCTCTGTTTAAAACTTTTGATGGAATTGGAAACCCCCGGCAGCATGTCGCACATTTTCGTGCTATTTGCTACAATACCGGTGGGAGTGACGCTTTACTCTTCCGACAGTTTGTCAGCAGCATGTCAGGGATCGCCTTTGGCTGGTACACAGAATTGCCAAATGGCTCAGTTAAGACCTTTGTAGAATTGGAAAACCTCTTCGTTAAGCGGTTTGCCGGGGCTCGGCACCACATCACTATCGGTGATCTAGTGGTGGAGCACCAGAAACCGAACGAAACTCTAGTGGATTACATACTTCGATGGAGAAACTTAAGTATGAAGTGTGAACCACAGCTTCAGGAACAGCATGCGATCGGTATTTTGCTAAAAAGCATCCATGGCCCGATAGCACTTCTCCTTAAAGAATTTACAATCAAAACTTTCGAGAAGCTGCTTAGCAAGCCCAGGAGCTTACAAGAGGAAGCAAAGCAGCTAAGTTTCTTGGACAAGAATGATAAGTAGAAGCCTGTAAAAACATTTGAAAAGAAGTCTGGAATCGTCGTAGAAGTAGATAAGGGCAAGCAGCCAGTACAGATACAGCCAGAGCGGCCACAGCCTAGCTATCAACCACTGCAATGGACATATCAACGACCGCAACGTACTTACCAACAACCTCAGCAGGGTTATCAACAGCCTCGACCGAGATATCAGTCGCCTCAGCATTATGAACAACCGCCTCGTCCACAGCATACCCTGAAAGATTTTCTGAATAAGGAATATCCGTTTAAAACTGAAGCAGTGGCGAAGATGTTCCACAGTTTAATGAAGACACCCGATTTTCAGTTACCAGAGCCCAAGAGACCGGAAGAAGTCAATAAGAAAGATCATCCAAACTATTGCCCTTACCACCGGATGCTCGGGCATAAGATAGAGGATTGCATCACTTTCAAGATTTGGCTTGATGATAATCTCCGAAAAGGGAACATAACGATTCTGAAGGAATACATGAAGGAACCCCAAAAGGGAGGTTCCGTCAATATTATCTCGACGGATCCTATTATTCTGATAAACTCATATACGACCAATGATGAATGGAGTACCGTCTGGACAAAGTCTTCAAAGAAAATTTTAGATCATATCCAGAACGCTTCGGTGCACGCTTCAACTCAAAGTTTGAAACCTGCCAAGCTGGTACTATCGCTTGCAATTGAAGAACCGCCCCAGAAGGAAGAGAAGATTGTAGAAGAAAAGAAGACTGAGGCTCCGAAGGGTAGACTAGGGGCTACTTATCCTAGGATGGTTGTTTCCGATTCGGGGGAGAAATACCTCCAACCTCTGGCTCTGTATGATTATTTGCTCGCCCCGGCGGGATCTTATAATGATAAGAGTTTTGGTGTTGGCTACGTTTTGACTGTTTCTAACGATTACGTAACTAACGAAAACCAAGCTAATCTGGATCTCGATTCCGATATAAATAAATATTCTCAAATCATACTAAACCTCAATGACCACGACGAAGGAGAAGACGTTCACAAGGATGCCTATGAAAGCTCAACAAGTAACGAGTCCATTTGTGAATTTCGAGGAGCTCCGATTGCGATAGAACTAGAGTCATCAGATTCTGAAGCAATGCCAGAAGAGCCAGTCGTTCCAATTCAAGGGGAGACACCGAAAAATTCAACACCAGATTCAGAAGAAATAACTGAAGTCAATTTAAGAAGTGGAAAAGTTCTACCTCCGAGAATAGGTCCAAAAGATAAAGGAAAGCAGGTGGTTGCTCAGGAGGAGCCAACCCCAGCAGAGGAATTGCCCATTCGGGAAGAAACCTAGAAACATAGTAATAAAGTAGACTAAAACGTGCTAGCCCATCTTAGGAAGCTACCAGCCAAACTAAGCATATACGACGCTCTGATCCTGTCAAAGAAAATAAGGGAAACTCTGATCAAGGCTTTACTTGATCCAGAAATTTGTTTAGCTCAAATGGCCGGTAATTCTTTAGACGAGGTTTGCTCGTTAAAAGAACAGCGAGGTTACCTTCACGGACAATGATCTACTACTCGGAACGGCTGATCACAATCGACCGTTGTACATTTCAGTCACTATTGGAAAGTTTACGCTCTCCAGAGTGTTGGTTGATCCAGGAGCATCAATCAACATAATAAGCCTTCGAACGTTAGCATATTTGGAAATTGATGCTCACGACCTCAAAGCAGACAAGATGTTATTAAGAGGGTTCAATCAGAAAGGAGAAAGAGCTCTTGAATTGATAACACTACTAATGAAGACCGGTGACTTAGCAAAGACAACCGCAAAATTCCATATAATTGATTCTGAGACATCATTCAACGCTCTACTGGGTCGGCCATGGATCCATGAAAGCCGGATGGTACCGTCGTCTCTGTAACAGTGCATAAAATATTACGAAGGAGGAGAACAGTGTATTAAAGGTGACTTGCAACCATTCTCCGTGCATGAAATCGGAATTCACGAAGATGCAGCCTACTACACGCCTCCGAAGAAAACAATCTTCTCCAAAAATGTCATACCAAATGAAGCAAAAGAAGTTCAAGACGATAAAGAGCCTGAAATTCTAGTCCAACAGTTACTCACCACTCCCTTAAGGCGAGATGGTGAAGGTTTCTCTAGAACTCGCACCCGAGGTCGAGGCTGGGGACGAGGTCGTGGAAGAGACATTAGAACAGTTTGACAGAAGAAGCCAGTCATCGACGTGGATTGGGAGAACAGTTCCGAAGAAGAAGAAATCAAGAAAAAAGCAGCAATAGTAAATCAAAAGAAACCCCAGTTCAAGATCTCTCTCGAAGATGAAAAGAATGAAGAATACAATTCAATGTACGAGAAGATTAACCAATATGTACATACTATGACCCTGACCCCGATCCATTCTAATAAGATCGAGGGTATGGTGGTTAAGGAAGTACGTGGTGGTACTAAACCGATCAAATTCTACCGTGGTGCTTCTTCTTCTAATACTGAAAAAGGTGTACAATTTGAAGATGTTACTTCTTATGAATTAATGGAACTGCCTTTTGAGTAGTACTCTCCCTGTGTTCAAAATTTAATTCAACATGGTATCTTACCTAAACAATGGATAAAAGGTCGAGCATAACACTTCGAAAAATTATGGAACAATGCCAGTCGGCCTCCCAATTCAAAACATGGTCTCAGATTCGGCACGGTAGGATCAGTTGACGATACAGGATACAGGATTTTGCTTGGTTGTCACTTGCGAGCCTAATGAAGACTGCTTGGAAGCATCAGAAGATCTTGATGATCTACCAATCAGAGATGCTCTGCCAGAATTCAAAGAAGAAATTAAACCTACAATAAACGAGTTAATGGAAGTTAACTTAGGTACTAGCGAAGAGCCTAGACCGACCTTTGTTAGCTCCTTACTCAATAAAGAAGACTCTGAATAGGTAATCAAGCTATTAATGGAGTTCAAAGACTATTTTGCTTGGAGTTACGACGAAATGCTAGGATTAGCTCCGGAGGTTGCAGTTCACAGGCTAGGAGTAGATCCCACTCCCGTTTCAGTTAGACTAGCTCCGAGAAGAATGCGTCTGGAGATTGAACAACAAGTTATAGCTGAAGTTAAGAAGTTAATAGACGTTAAATTTGTCCTTGAGGAACAATATCCAACTTGGTTAGCTAATGTGTTGCCAGTCAGAAAGAAGAATGGTCAGATCAGAATCTACGTGGACTTCAGAGATTTAAACAAAGCATGTCCAAAGGATGAATTCCCGTTACCCATTCCAGAATTGATGATCAACATTGCTTCAACACAAGAAGTCTTCTCATTCATGGATGGATCATCAGGATACAACCGGATAAAGATGGCACCAGAAGATGAAAAGCTTACAGCCTTCAGAACGCTGAGCGGGCTATACTGTTACACAGTGATGCCATTTGGATTAAAGAACGCAGGAGCAACTTATCAAAGAGCAATGACAAGAATTTTTTATGATCTCATTCACAACCAAGTCGAGTGCTACGTGGATGATGTGGTCATCAAGAGTAAACTAAAAGAAGATCACTTGTATGATTTGAGAATTGTTTTCGAGCGATTAAGATAATATAACATTAAGATAAATCCCTTGAAATGCACCTTCGGCGTCACCTCTGGGATATTCTTAGGATTTATTGTTCGACATCGTGGAATTGAAATCAATCCGGAGAAGATTAAAGCTATCTTAGAAATGCCGCCTCCCAAAACCTTGAAACAACTACGGTCCTTTCAAGGAAAGTTGGCATATCTTCGACGCTTTATCTCAAATTTGTCAGGAAGGTGTCAGCTGTTTTCTGCTTTAGTTAAGAAGGATGCCAAGTTTACTTGGGACTCCAAATGTCAACATGCCTTCGATGACATTAAACAATATTTAATGACACCTCCTGTTTTAGCAGCCCCAGTCTCGGGTAGACCGTTGATAATTTATACTACAGCTTTAGATGACTCTCTCAGAGCCCTGCTAGCTCAGGTCAATGACGAGGGAAAAGAAAATGCTCTCTACTACTTAAGCCGTCGTCTAATTCCAACGGAAGTAAAGTATCCTCCTATTGAGAATCATTGTTTGGCCCTGATCTTCGCCGCTTAAAAGCTCATGCATTACATGCTTTCTCATAAAGTCAACCTTATTTCGAAGTTTAATCCTTTGCAATATTTGATGACCCGACCGACGCTTTTCAGCAGACTTGCCAGGTGCTCAATGGTACTATTGCAATTCGATATAACTTTCGTTTCTCTTCGTGCCGTAAAGGGACAAGTCCTAGCAGACTTCCTCGCAGCACACCCTTTACCGGCAGAATAGCCTCTCAACGACGACTTGCCAGACGAGCAGATAATGAGTCTAGAAGACCCCGATGATCAGCATTGGGAACTATACTTCGACGGAGCATCTTCAGCACAGAAAAATAAAGAATCGCAAACGATAGTGCCCGGTAAGGCAGTGTCGGCATATTTTTAGGTTGTGCGTTTTGAAAAGGGGGTAGCCTATATAAGCTGTCAGCGAATTTTAAATTTTAAATTTAATTTATATATATATATATAATTTAAAAAGTAGTATTTGATTTTGAAAATAATTTTGAGTTTGAAAATTTTAAGACATGAAATCAAACTAATCTCACATCCCAAATAGTTTATACAAACGAGCACCGCACCACAAACTGTATATCTATCCCGGAGAATGGACACACTGCTTGATAATGGGGCTCGGTTAAATAAACTAGAAGATTTGTGATATCCGTTTGGTCTGCGAATCAACTTTATAAGCCGACAGATTCCCTTGCTTAATATAAAGAAATTAAGTAGGGTTTATATTACCTGGGTTCTTAAAGTTCCCTATAAGGGCAAGCCCCTATAGTTAATTACATCTTAAATGACGAGAATCATTTAAGAAAACTCTCAATAATCATCAGTGGTTTTGCTTTCAAGAATTTCAAAGTTTAAGGTTTCAAATAAATTGGATTTTGGAAATTCAAAAGGGAATGGATCAAATTTGGAACAGTTATTTTGGGAATTCAAAGGAAGAAAAGCAGGAGAAGCTGAGGATTCAAGAAGAATCTTGACAACTTCCCAAATTATCCTATTGTGTGGCTTCAATTTAAGTGTATGTTTAATGTTTCAATCCTGCCAATTTTAATTAATTAGGACTTATATTTGTATGACATAATCATACAAATAGCCTCGAAGATGTGAGGGTTTATGTTCTACCAACCGACTACCTCGGAGTCCTAAGACCGGTTAGGGCTTAATTTACATAATATGATTATGCAAATGCCTAACAAAAAGTTGAGGATTTATGTTGCACTAGGCAAACTACCTCAAAATCCTATGGTTTAGTTCTTTAATTCTAAGGAAAGTTTTGCTGAAGTGGACCCGAGTTTTGCTGATGACGATGGCCGTGCTGCCCACTATGCTCCAAGCCCCTTGTTGTTGCAGAGATTTAGTTTTAGAAGGTGAAAATCAAGAGATGAGAGAAGTGTTTTGGTTTAGAAATCTTAAAGTCCAAAAATTTTTAATATTTTAATTAAAACAAATCTTAAAGTTGCTTAAACAGAACCGATTAAGATCCCACGGTTCCGTCATCCAGGCGCCGTTATTTTCATCGGATTCACTTAGTCCAGATGAATTTGCTAAACTCAACTGAATGAGTTCCACACTTTCATTTAGACCGTGGGAAATCCCGTTAGCAACACGTGGGTTACATCATCCGAGGTATTCCCAATCATTCAACGAGACGTTTTAATTTAGTTGCAATTGTAGTTTTGTTGTTCTATTTCTGATTAAATTTTGAGTTGTTTTATATTTTGGAATGTTGTGGCGGTGAATTTTATCTTGTGGTGACTTTTAATTTAATTTTGGTTTCAGTTTTGTGGCTATCCTAAAGGTTTCAGTTTTCATGAAACAATCTTGTTTAACATGCAAGAAAAAGTAAAGTGCAGTGCATGTAAGTAAATTGCAATAAAGTAAATTGCAATAAAATAAAAGCGTACCTGGAGGGTCTTCCCGTCATCTCAAGCTACACTTAAAACACATATTAAGGCATTTAAATACTTACAACAAGTACCTAAGTAAAGCTAAGGGAAAGGTTTTGGTCGTCTACCAAAGTCCTAGTCCTATTGCTAGTCATCTCTTATGACGTCTAGGTTATTGTATTTTGTTTAAGGATGATTTTCTTCATCAAAGAACAATTAAATTCAATTATTCTTCTAAAACATCCCATCATATTGAGGAAGTGTATAGGAAGAGTCCTAAACATCTTTTCAATATTTCTGAGATTATTTTGAGTTCAAGTAAATTTAATTGCACAGGTGAATTAATCATCCAAGAGTTTAGTTAGGCTTTGTCTCTTGCTCGGTGAACTTGGGCATTTGATTACCTGATGAATGAAGTGACATCTCACTTAATACTCTATTTAAGAGTTATAATAATTAAAGCCTTTAGGGGGCAAGTTGGTTTGTTGAGAATTTTAATCATTTTTAATTTGAAGTTAATGGTTTAAAGTGATTTAATTATGAGGTTTTAATTAATAATTTTAAGTTTGGAATAGTGTTCAAATTATTTTTTGGTTTAAATCTTTATACTTTAAGTGATCTTAATATTTTAAATTAATCTTACTTTTATTATTGAATGATGTTAATTTAATATAATTTAAATTTAATTTAATTGAATTTAACTTAATTTAATTTAATTTAAATATTTTAAATTTAATTTAACTTAATTGTTAAAATGTTAATTTAATTTAATTTTAATTTTAATTTAATTTTTACTTAATTTAATTTAATTTAATTTTAATTTAATTTAATTTAATTTTAATTTAATTTAATTTAATTGTTAAACCACTTAATATTTAGAGCTTTCCTTTAATTTAAGGGTTATATTATTTTTTTATTTTTATTTTTTAATTTACTTAGTTTGGATTATCATTTTAATCTTAATTAAGAGTTAAATATTATTGAAGTGATTTATTTAGGAATCTTTTTATTAAATAATTAATATCCTCTAAAGTTATATCCCTATTTTTAATAATTCAAAATTTCATTAATCTTCCAAAAATTAAATTGTTTAAATAATTAAAGTTTCATTTTTGGTTTATTAAAAGTGATTAATGGGTTCCTACCCTTTTAATTTCCCAAAGTTTCAATCATCCAAGAAAGATAAAATCAAATATTTTATCCTCCATTTTAATTAAACCTAAAATTTTAATAAAAGGGTTTAAAAATTTTTTAATTACCTTTATGCCCTTTTAGGCTTATTTATTTCATAACTCACTAAATTGAGTTCAAATGAACTTGAAATTTTTATGTCACCTCACTCACATGTCAATTAAGACATTAGAGGAGAAAATGTGATTTTTCTGAATTTAATTTATTTATATAATTATTTTTAGTGAAAAATAAGGGATTTCAAGGAAAATTCAACAACATGACCAAAGTAAGGTTTCTATTCTTAAGAAAAATATGGGATGTTCCTAATGACTGGGGGACCATTTGGACCAATTTTGGGGATTTTTTAAATTATATTTTATTTATTATAATTATTTTGATTTTTGGAGTGTTAATTAATTATAAAATAAAATTAAAGTTTAAAAGTGGATTTTATATTTTTCTTAAATCTCTCTAACCTCAAGGAGTTTGGAGAAATAAATTTTACAATTTTCTGATTTTTTCTTTGATTTATTGGAATTAATTTAGTGAAAAGGTTGGAAAATACATTTTTTAATATTTAAAATTATTTTAAGCATTTAAAATTCAATATCTTTACTTAGAGACTTACAAAAAATATTTTGTTAGTTCCTAAGTGATTAGGAGTCAAAATGTGACATTTTTATGATTTTTATTATTTTTGTGATTTTTATTATTTTTTAATTATTTAAATATCAAAAAATATCATTAAAAATGAAAAATTTTAGAAAATTCCAATTTTAATTTTTATAGACTCCTCTGATATAAGAGAACCCACAAAACCAATTTGATGAATTTTTGAAATGTATTTTTGGAGTTATAAATTTTTAAAGTTTAATTTTGATCATGTGGTTTAATTAATTCATTTAGTGGGGTTAAACATTTCCAATTGGCTTCAAATTTTTATGCAAGGTTCTCTATATCCTAAAGATCAATGGATAATTAATTTCAAGTTATTTTAATGTGTGGTTAACCTTAATTAATTAAAGTTAAGTTTTGAGTAATTAGATCAATTAGGGTTATTCTTAATGAGTTAACTCAGAATATAATTATGCTAGGGTTTTCTGGTCCTAAGAAACTTTCCCAAATTTTTCTAGAATTTATTGAGCAATATGCTAATCATTGGAATTAAAATACCAAAAACAGTGACATAAAATTGAAAAATACATAACTTTCCATAGAGATGGCCTCTGATCTTGAAAAATTCAGGGAATGTTCCCAAGATCAGAGGCTTCAAAAGCCCTATGGTTTCATGCCATGGTGAATTGTCTATGCAAATGGAGAATCAAAATATTGAAATGAGTAAATAATTAATTAAAAATAAAATACTCATCAAAATAATTTGATTTTTTTCCACATTATTCTCCTCTGTTCACTGAGCAAGGGGGTATTTTTAGTTTATTTTTATGATTTTTCTACACAAAGATATGGATTTTCTAAGTTCTGGGTATTTAAATAAATAAAAAAAATCCATATTTTTCTACTTATCCACGCGGCGCCGACTCATCCTCGGCAGTTCCGAAAGCTAACACGTCGTTCTCCCATTCGACGCCGCCATCTGAATTAACGCTCCAGGGGCCCGTGGTTCATGTAAAGTCCTTCGATCCGACGCAATCTGGACCGTCCACTCGATACACGCTCGATCGGACGGCGCCTGGTCATCGCCTACAACTGGTGTGCACCCGTGACCATCCACTCTAAAACCCTAAGAGCTCTCTCATTTCTTAACGGATTTTTGTGTTCTTGTGCTCTATGGATTCATCTTGAGGAGACGAACACATCCATATTATTTACATGCCGATAAATTAACTGAAATGAAATGGAGAATTGCTGGAAACTCAGGAGGAAGGAATGATCCATACCTTTGCTCTGAGAAGTGTAGCTTCAATCAGAGATTTGTGTCACTTTCGATTGCACCCAAGGAAACTCCAGATGAAGTCTCTGGCTTTGGGGAATTATCTAGGTATGAAAGTGTCCACAACCAATTTCAAAACTTGGAGGCTAGAGCAACTTGGTGGCCTGGAGAGGGGGCTTTCACTGGGGAACTCCTTCTCTTGGTCCTGTGAAGGTGTGGGTGAGTTTAATTTGGATTTGGTGGAGGCTTGGGAGATGTCCTGGTTTTGGGATTGAATTTGAACTCAGAAATTGAGCTCAGCTGGGGAAATTGAGGCTGGAATCCAATGGGGATCAAGTGCTCTATGTGTGGAGAATGGTCTGGAACAATTTTGACAGAGTTTCAGTAGGATTTGGTTCAACACCTTCTTTGGCCGAGAGGTGGTGTGGTTTAAATAGAGGTGGCTGGAGGGCTACCCAGGGGGGTTTAATGGCTTGGATCAACTGCTCTGGTGAGGAGAAGAACAGCCATGGTGGCCATTAGGCATGGGACAAGTCAGCAAGGCATAATTCAAAAATTGGCTCACATGGGTGTTCTCGGCCTGGGGGTTTCCGGCGGCTGTGGTGGCTGGCCGGCCAGGGTCAGGTCACCCTCAAGGTCAGGGAGGTCAGGGCTGGGGTTTAGTGCAGTCAATTGGCCATGGACATGTGTAAAGGAGTTGAATTGAAATGGAATGGGGGGAAGGCTATTTTGGGTCCAAATGAGTCATCCCATGGTTTTGGGCTAGGTTCACCACCCAAGGCCTGGATTTGGGCTGAAAAGAATCACTTGGGTCAGCCAAGAGAAAATGGTGTGGTCTCCATCCATGGTGAGGTGGCTAAACTTGGTTTAGTGTGTATCATGAATGGGGTTAAAAGTGTTTAAGGAAGGCTTAAGAAAGGGGCCCCTCCTCTTGCCATTAATCGCTTGGTGAGGTGGAAAGGGGCTCCCAAGGCTTGCATATGGCTGATGCATGGCTCCATGGCTCCATATGGCTTAGGGATGGCTTGGCTTGGTTTCATGAAAGTGGGTCTTAAGGATTTAGGATATTTAGGGGTAATTTGGCACATGGCTTAGTTTAGAAAAGTTTAATAATGAATTTGAAATTTAGGGAGTGATTTAAATCAAAGGGGATGATGAGGGGAAATTTCATGTGGGCTTTAGGATAGATTTTGGGATTTTGGATTTATTTTAGATGGGCCTTTAGAAAGGTTTAAGGAGGTCGGCTTTTAGGTTTGAAAACAAATTGGTAAATGGAAGTTTTGTAAAAGATTGGGCCAAAAAAATGTTGGGTTTAGTTTAGGGATGTATCATGAGTGATCTAGAATAGGTTTGAAATAATTTGGAGTTGAATTGGGTTTAATTTGGGATTTTTTGGTAAAGGGGTCAAAGTGGGTTAAATTGGGCTAACTTTGGTTAAAATGGGTCAAATTGGGGGTTTTAGAAAAAGTGAGTTAAATTGACAAAATTGGCCTATGGTGTAGTTGAACAAAATGAAATTGGGAATATTTGGGATTTTCTGGATTTTTTTGGGAATTTTTTGGAATTTATGAAATTTTTGGTTAAGGAGGGCATTTTGGGTATTTGGAGGGTATTGGGGGGTATTTTTGGAAATTTTAGTATATTTGGCTAAGGATGATCAATTTGAATGGTGGGAAATGTTTAGGACTGATTTTTGAGGAATTTTACATAATTTAGGCAATTTTACAAATTTTGGATAGTTTCAAGGACATTTGATAGGTTTAGCGGGTGTAGGGACCCAGGGGTCAAAAATTGAAATTTTGAAAAAATGAAGATTGATCAAGTTTGAGTAGAATGGAATCACTTTGGCTGAGCTATGAAGCCATATTAAGCCCATAAGAGCCATGAGAGGACTCAATTGAGGCATTCACTATGTTGTTCCTAACCCTCTTAGCCAAGGGCCTAGGGGTTAAGGTCCATCCATATGAATTACCTACATGAGTCAAAAAGTCAAACTAGGTATGAATGGTTTTATGATTTGGAATGTGTGTGAAAGTGTAATGTGTGTGCAAGTCAACCCTCACCAGACCAGGCCACCCAGGGTAGTCCTAAGGCCAAAGAGTCCTACAGGGAACTCATCTTTTAAACCTCTACATTTGATCTTAACCCTCCAAGTGACTTGGAGGTTTACAATCAAACTTATGGGGTTTGCAGGAAGTTTAAGAGGTGTTTAAATTTCTAAGTGATGGGTTCCATTTCTAGTTCTCTAAGATAGTCAAAGGGAAAGCCTAAGGCTAGATCCTAAGTACTAAGGAGAGAGAAGAGAAAAGACCTCATAAAAAATGAGGTCAACAGGCAGGAATCAGACTAATCTTTTTAACACCGGAGCGGGGGATGTTAAGGTATTCCTACCATCTAACAGAACCTTGTACAACCAATGAGGCAGAATACGAAGCCCTTATAACCAGACTGGAATTAACCATTCAGATGGGGACAACAGACATCAACATCTACGGAGATTCTCAGTAGATCATTCCACAAGTCGCCGGACAGTACAGAATTTATATATTTAATTATTTATAATTTATTTAACTATTAAAATTTTTATAATTAAATTATATTTATAAATAATATCCTATAATTAAAATATTTAAAATAAAAGAATAATATTAAATAAATAAATATATATATATATATATATA